>OZ026619.1:64842620-65385120 GCA_964020975.1 Hermodice carunculata
TATATTTCGGAGTCACTGTGGCTTATTGGCTAACTTAGTGATGAGCTGGTGTCAAGTTGTCAGGACTGCTTGGTCAAAGACTGCCAGTCCCTCATAGGTAGCCTAGCATCAGTATAATGATAATGTAGTGAGAGCCAGGCAGTGTTGAGCCCTCGCGCTCAATTTCCGGACTTTTAGCGTAATGGCAAAACGATGGCTCAGGGTGCGAGAGGTCCCGGGTTTGATACCTGGCTGAACCCAACATTGGTGTCAGGGTGAACACGAACACACTCCAACAAGCCGGGGTGGCTGAGGGTGGTTCGTCGTTGGGCTCAGCTGGCTGGGAGCCAGAGGGACAACAGCTGGTGGGTTTGTGCTCTTCATGGCTGGAGGTCAGGAAGGCAACCTGTTGGGTCAGTTCAGCGTTATCACTGGGCATTCCTTGGTCCTTGGCAGAAAAGGGGAAATAGTGTAGTGAGAACCAGGCAGTGCTGAGCCCTCACGCTCAACGTCCGGACTTTTAGCGTAATGGCAAAATGCTTGCTTGGGGTGTGAGAAGTCCCAGTTTCGATACCCGGCTGAACCACAACAGTAAGTACATAGTCAAATTGTGTACCTGATATTTCATCAGTATCCATGGCTGGCCTTCTCTCTTAGGCTTTGACTTACTAATCTCAAAATTAATTTTTCCGCATATTGGTAATTCAAAAAGTTTTCATCTGATTTAAATGAAATTGAATTCCACAGATAGCTTGTGAATATTAACTTTTTTGTTTCCTTTATACTTTATCCTAAAATTTCCCGGGCATATATTTCTTAAAATCTTTAAATTTAAGCTCATATGGTCGTGTGAAAATTATATTTTGTTATCTTGGCTGGATGCATTATTCAACAGAGTGAAAAAAGTATTAGCCCTTGAATAAGCATGCCATTGAATGCATACATTCACCCTATATCTCTTGTTTCTTTTGGTACAATAACTTTGGGATGGTTCAACATTTTCTACAAAATTTTGGAACCCTCTTCTCCTGCCAAATTATTACCACACTGCTATGCAATTTTTGTGAAAATTCCCATCATTTTTCACCATGATATATATATATATATATATATATATATATATATATATATATATATATATATATATTCATTTACCCCCTCTGTCCATCCTTTTCCACCATACTTTAAATATATGTACAGCCCCCATTAACCCCCTCTTCCCTATACTCCATGTACTATTAGAAAAGTGAGGAAAATGTTCAAGTGTTCTGAAATTGTCTGTGACACCATATCAAGCAGGTACCATGTACATACATTAGACTAAGTGAACGCTTTTTGCCACATGCTTCACAAGAAATCTGTAACCTATGATAATAAATACCTTGAATGTGAGAGGCCAAGACTGGATATACTGCCTGCTCCCAACAGCTGTGGCTACTTGGATCAGAGGTCAGTTTGTCAGCATCATCCAACTCAAGGTCAAACCACATAGCAAGGGCATCCAATCGACCTTGCTGTATAACATTAAATCTGAGGGAACCTGCCAGCCCTGCTACATATTTAGAAATCTCCTGGAAGAAGTGAAACAATACAGACTTTAATAATACACATATTGTGATCAAAACAATGTTGTTGTTTTTTTTAAACAATTTTTGTATTCACAATAAAATATCATATAACATAAATTACATCATTCCACTGATTAAGCAGTTGTTACATCACTTGTAATTCAATAGCAGTATGCATCAATCTCAAGATATTATACAATCCCAAAGATTAAAAATTAAAATTTTCCCATTCATTTTTGTGAAATTTCATTTTGTTCTTCTTCACTGCTATTTATAGTTCAAAGTCTTGTATTTCTTTTGAAATATTATTTAAAATATGCCATAGTTTGTTTACAGTAATTGTTTTGGTGGCAACTATACAAATACTTCTTATCATTAGTAACGTAGACTTTGACTTCCCCCACAATCCCACCAAACTTTGTGAAGATCCTCCAAAAATTAAAGATGCTAGAGAATTCACAAGATTTTCACATTTAGACCCCTATATTACATAATACTGTAGGTGGCGCCACCAATATCGAAAGGGGCCTAGATTTTCATACACCCTGTAAGTCCTGAAAGTTATATTGGGCTAACATCGAAACTTTTTAAGTTATCGCACTCACAAGCCAAAAGTTTACAGACAGACAGATGAACAGAGGGACGGACAGACGGACATGAGTGATGCTATGAGCTCTACGACCTTTGGTCTGCAGAGCTAAAAACTGATTTCAGGTATTTTCCAAAAAACTTTGATCCCTATACAAACCAGTAACCTTTTCAACATTTTTCTTCATATACATAGGTCATCGAGGTCAATTGCTGAAATGCTTTGAAATTCAAAGATTTTTTAACAAAATTGAGGATGGTGGAGGAAGCTCTCAAAAAAGAAAAAAAAAAAAAGAAAGTCTTGCGATATTCCAATAATTCAAGATACCAGGAAATCATAACTGAAGAATGAATTACCTGTGGATCATTGAAATTAAATGTTAACACTGTCTCAACTTTAGTCAAGATCTTGTATCCTCCTGGAACTTGCGCTAGCCTCTCTGTGGTATAGGGGTCAAGGTCATCATCCTCTGTGACCTCCATTCCAGTTTTGCAGACAATGTTGACATCTGACAAGTCTAGGTATCTCAGACAGGGGTACAACAGCCTGCAAGTGACAGCGTCATGTTTAATCTGGCTTGATCATATGTTGACCCTTTCTCCTTTCAGTTTGAATAAAGACTGAATGAACAGCTTTCCTTGGCATGGGCAACCCATGCCAAGGAAAGCTGTTCACCCCAGACATATGATCTTGATAGGTCTCACCTACAAGTCTCAGTCAAATTGTTCTTCATTACTCTTGAAATTAGTTGAAAACACCAAACCAGACGACATTTGGCCATTAGTCAGTTTTGGCCCGTTTAAGGAGGAAGAGTTAAGCCGGTTTCTAGTTTATGTCTGCTCAATGCACACACATTATTCAGTTTACATGCACTACATTCGAAGTTTGAAGTAATGCTTTCACTTTGCCACTTACAGTTTATATAAATATACAATTTCAATATCCACATTTCTCCATGTCCCCTTGTTTTCCATAGCTTAAAAAAATGCTTAAATAGTGCTAAATATGACACATTTTCTGCCAATATTTATGACATTTGTCCTATATTTTTTCTAACTGTTGGTTGACAAGGGAAGTTAATTATATTTATGATTTCACCCATGCCCAAGGGGTTGGGACTTGTTCTGGATCACTCTGAATGAGCAAACACAGAACCTTGAACACTACCTTGGACAACAACAATTATCAAAATTTTCACTACTCTTATCATCTTCCCCACGATTCAAACTGATTAACACCACAAAACAATTAATTTCAAGTCATATGCTTCAACTAGTTTTTCTTAAAACCGTGGTAGCAAAAACAGTCTAAAAATACCAACACTGATTGTATGCTTGTGGGTTTCCATGGCATGCTCTTGGCTTTTGTACTGAATTCCAGTAACAGGTTAAAGAAAGTTCTTGACATTTTCAATTTGTAAGGATCTTTTAAGACTCAAATGTAAAATTATGAATCTTTTTCACACACCTGTTGTGTTTCCTGATGAATTCACATTCTATTGCACATAAATAGACAGTGGCTCCCCCTGGTATGATCTCACCCTGTTGGATTGAAAGAAATGAGCCGCATAAATATGCACTTTTACTAGTAAACCTGACCTGGTTTGTGGTGTAGTAGAATACATCTTGCTGGATTTAAAAACAAGAGACCCATGGGCCTAATGCTCTGTTGGCACTGTGGCTACACCTACATCTTCATTTCAAAGTTCTCAAGTGGCTTCTGAACATATAAAGCTTATGCATTTTTAGTGCATAAATAAAATGTCCACCAGATGGCACTTCGCTCCACATGTATTCATAGCTTATTTGTGCAATTCCTGCAATGGATATTGTTGCATGTGCCAAGACAACAATGAGTAAGTTTTTAACTTTATGTCCTAAGTGACCTTGGGACAGAAGATCAAGGTCACCCAGATTATGTAATACAAGAGGTCCATAGGCCTGCTTGGTGCTGTCCTGACATTGCCATTCATATCCAAGCTACACCCGACCATAATAAAATAACCTCTTTAAAATTTACAGGCATGATGACCTCAAAATAATAAGTCAAGGTCACTGATGTTACATAACATTCTAGCATTGGACATGATCTATATATCATATAAATCTAGCAAGTCTAATCCAATTACTTTTCCATGTATGGAATTTTTTTCTTAAAGCACATTTTGGCTCATAATTTCCATCAAATTATGGGTGGTGGCACTAGTATCATTAGTAACTTAGACTTTGACCTCCCCCACAATCCCACCAAATTTGATGAAGATCCACAAAAAAAATTAAAGATGCTAGGGTGTTCACAAGATTTACACATTTTTAACCCATTATTGCAAAATATTGTAGGTGGCACGGCCAATATATAAAGGGACCTAGAGTTTTATACACCCTATAAGTCTTGAAAGTTATATCGGGCTAATTTGAAAACTGTGGACGGTATTTCGGTCACAAGATTTTTACATTTTGACCATTATATTACACAATGACATAGGTGGTGCCCTCAACATTGATGTCGACAAAGACTTTCATACAATTTATAGCTTCTAAACGTTACATGGGCTCAACTGAAAAATTGTGAGGTGCAGAGCGTTCACGAGAGGACCCCTATATTCAAACCGGCCATTTGACCTTGACCTTTAACTCTGATTAAAAATTGTCACTGTTCAAAATGGACACCCCACATCCAGTTTTCCATTCATGATCTGTTTGTTCGAATCGGGTACCAAGTTTTCGAGTTATTAAAAAAAAAAAAAAAAATTGGACAAGCGCCAATCTCCATAATTACTCGGTCATGGCGACCCCAAAAATAGGTCACCAAGTACAGTGTCATGTACAATGTAATCAAGTGCAGTTTTGATCTGGAGGCTCAATAATTATTCTCATTGCCATTGATATGCATGCTACACCCTGCCATTACAAAATCACCTCTTCAACGTTACAGGCATTGGGATCTCACATAAATAGGTCAAGGTCACTGAGATTATTTGACATTCTAGCATTGGACAAGGTCTATATATCCTATAAATTTGGCAGGTCTATCCATTTACTCTTCCAAATATGGAATTTGATATTCTGAAACACATTTTGGCTCATAATTTCCATCAAATTATAGGTGGGGCCACTAGTATCATCAGCTACTTAGAATTTGACCTCTTCCACAATCCCACCAAATTTGGTGAAGATATGCCAAAAATTAGGGATGTTAGAGTGTTCACAAGATTTTCATATTTTGAACCCTATATTATATTACATATTATTACTACTTTATAGGGCATTCCCTAGTAGATTAGCGTAAAATTGCTTCAACGGTAAAATTTTGTATCTAATACAAAGGCGAGCACATAATCCATTATCCGCCCGCCCTTTATGTTAACCGCTTGCCCCTGGAGCTTGGTTGACCTCTTATGGCCTTGACCTCTCTAGCAGACGACGCTGCATCCGGAAAGTACTCCAGGAACTTGCGGAAGGCAGTTCAATAGGTCTCAATAGTTACGCTATTTGCTCCTCTGTAACGTTAAAGCTTAAAAGAAAAAGAAGAATCTATGGCGACTTTTGAAAAGGATATTTCCTCATCACAGAAGAGTGATCTTAGCGAACACGATCTGCAGGCCATGGAAGATGAAGCGAAGCCCGAATCCACACAAAAGTCCACAAAGTATGGCATAAAAAAAATTTGAAGAGTGGCTGGAGAAACGCAACAAGGTTTGTGATTATGCAAGCATCGGCCCAGAAGAACTAAATGACATTCTTAGAAAATATTATGCTGAGGTTAAGCCATCTAGTAAGAAAGGGACACTGACACCCAGCACCTTAACGTGTCTGAGAGCAGCAATACATCGCTATATTACATCGGCTCCTTTTAATCGTCCCATAAACATAATCAAAGATCGTGAATTTACCTCTGCTAACAACATATTTACTGCCAGATGCAAATTGTATTTTAAAGCAGGAAATGTGAAACCCCGTCACAAGCCGTGCATTGGTGCAGGCGATATGGAAAAACTGAAGGTTTATTTCGCAAATTATTCATCAAAGCCAGATACCCTGATCGAATGTGTTTGGTTTTATTTATGTTTCCATTTTGGGCGCCGAGGGAGAGAGGGGTGGACTAGCATGACAAAAGATACTTTCACTATTGACAATGATTCTGAAGGACATGCATATGTGATGATGAAAAAAACAGAAGTTACTAAAAACCATCAGGGGGGAAATAAACAGAAGGATATAGACTATAGAAATCAACGGATGTATGGTCCAGGGGTAGACATTTTTTAATTTTATTTGTCAAAGCTAAACCCCAACTGTGAAAGATTGTTTCAGACCCCTCTTACAGCTTATCTCATTAACAGTCACTGGTTCAAAAATGAACCCATGGGCAAACACAGCCTTTCTAATATCATGCAACGTATTTCCAGGAAGGCAGGGCTTTCCCATGTGTATACCTGCTACAGTGTTAGAGCGTCAACAATAACTACACTTTATCAAGCAGGCGTCGCACCATAGTCTGGCAGAGAGCATAATTGGAATAACAAACCATAAAAATACTTTAAGCCTGAAACATTACATTGATAATACGTCCAGTGAACAAAAACGTGACTGCTCAGATATCCTAAGTAGGGCAATTAGCCCTAATTCAGTGGAGACTAACTTGTGCAAGGCCTAACAGTGGTTTCAATTCTGAGCCTACTTCTAGGCCTAATGAAACCTCTTCTACAACTGGAGTAGGCCAAAGCTTTGACCCAACATGTCAGGAACCCTCAGAATCTACCAGAATCATTCAAAGCGACAGCATGCCTGATTACAAAGTAGACTGTGGTATGATAGGCCTACCATTAGGCCTACAATCTACTTCCTCACCAAAAGCTACTGTCGGTAGACCTACATGCAGTAGGCCTACCACTGAGCCTGTTGTCACTTATTCAATATCGCTGATTTTATCGGAACAGTCTTCAAACGGTGAATTACCGGTACAGATGAGTCCCGGTGGGACAATGACGTTGCCTAGGACTACTTGCCACCCAGAAGGAAAGGTTTACAATTTGACACTTCAAACAAGAACAGTAGAATCCTGTAAAACGACAGAAAGTGTTGAAACTTTAGGAAATATGCCAACTGACACCATGCATTTTGGCCCTGATCTATCTTGTAACTGGCAGTCCTCCCAACAATTCCATCAATTTCGAGAATTTCAGTTGTTCCGCCAGTTTCAACAATTTCAGGATTTTCAAAGGTTTCAACAATTTTCCCAGTTTAAATCAGGTTTCAGAAATTTCCCACACTAAATATAGAGTTTTGTGGTCAATTTTACCAGAACACGAAAACCAAAGATAGGCCTATCTCAGAATATATAATGGTAAGCACCCACCTAGCGATGTGACTTCTAATGAAGATGTATCATCTGACAGATAATGTTAGGCCTATCAAAGTCCAATTGCAATCAAAACGTTTATAATGTTTTCATATTTACTTTGTGGTGTTGGGGCGAAACGCCTATTATGTCAATATGTACTTTATTAAAGTTTGTTCAATCAACGTTGTATGCATGTTTCTTTGTTTCCTTTTCTACCATGGAATGCCATATGATAGTAGTAATAATAGTAATAACATGATTTTCGGGCATAATACACTTTTTGATTGGCCCTTCATCAATGATGAGCAGCCCTTCACTTTCATTAGCACCCTCGCTTCGCTCGGGCGCTAATGAAAGTGGCGGGCTGCTCATCATTGATGTCGGGCCAATCAAAAAGTGTAATGCCCTGCAAAATCATGTTATTGTTATAATGTTGTAGGTGGAACCACCAATATTGAAAGGATTTTCATACACCCTATCAGTTCTGAAAGTTATAATGGGCTAAATTAAAACTGTGGATGGTATCACATTCAAAACCCAAAAGTTTAAGGATAGATGGACCGAAATAATGGACGAACGGATTTGAGCGATCCTATAAGCTCTGCGACCTTAGGTCAGCAGAGCTAAAAAAATCATTATTTATGTTTATTACACCCAGCTAGACAACATTAAATGTTATTGCGAAGTTAAAAAAATTGACACTTTTGCACCACCTGGTATCTTAGAAGAAATTTGACAGGAAAAAAATAGCAGTGAAACTGTTGTGTATGATTATTGCAAGCAAAGATTTCACCATATACATGTATTGCATTTTGTTACTGTAACAAATTAAACTTAAAATATATATGTCTGTCATGTGCCACCTGGAGGCCACAATGTCCAATAGTGGAATTTAGGACCCCAGATGGCAGCCCTTGACAGTGTTCATTTCCATAAATTTAGATATTTGCTTCACAAAGGTGTCAAAGGGATTTGTTGTTATGCAAATAAGCAAAATTATGCAAATGCTCACCCTCAAGTGCTACCCTCTGGGGTACTAAAAGGGTCTATTGCTATGTACATAAATTACTCTTCCCAATTGCAAAATAACAAAAAGAAAGAAAAAAAAAATCTAGGAAGATTAACTCCAGCAGGTGGGTCTGGTTCTGGTGAAGTTTGTTGGTTGGATTGTTCATTTCTTCATTTATTTTATTCATATAATCTTATCTTATTATTTTGTTAATTGTCCAGGCTCTGCTCCTGCTCAGTCGCTTTTCATGCCTGTCGTTTTGTCCAGCAAGTCTACTATGCAGGTCAGGCTAACATCATTCATTAAATGGTGATTTGACTGACAGAGTTTTACCTTGATTTCTGGTTGGTTGATGAGAAGTTTCTGCCAGGCATTGTGCAGCGTGGCCAGCACCTGTTCCCCAAGCAAACCTGCATCAAATGTCTCGGTGATCACCAGCGACACCCTGAAGAATGTCCACATAGTCCGAAGTGTGAACTTCTCATTACCCAGACCTGTCAAGTTGCCCCTACTTGGTAGGAGTATCCCAATTTCTTTCTTTCCTTTTCAGACTTTTCCTCTGAAATTTATTTTATTTCGGACATTTCCCTCTACAAAAATCCATCCATTTTTTCCCATTCCTCATAAAATATAATATTTCCACATGGAAGCAAAATCTATCCCTAATTTTTGTTAAGTATATTCACAGGTATGTTTATCACCAGATAAAAAATCTGGAAGACAATGCACGTTTTGGTGTGTACCTCTTGCATTATTTTCAGCAGGGAGCAAGTCTGTTTGCCTCTGTACCAATTAAAGCACTTGCATGTCTAAACCTATAGAAGGTACATCATTATTCAGCAATTATTATGCAAAAATATAATTGACTTTGGTTTGCTATTGTTACGTTAAGTTTTTATACAGGGTTAGCCTCACTATAGTTTGTCACAATATCCATCACTAAAGCTGTCACAATGCCCATCACTATAGGCTGTTATAATGTGAATTACCATAGGTGGTCACAATGTCCATCACCAAGGCTGGCACAATGTCCACCACTACATGCTGTCACAATCTCCATCACCAAGGATGTCACAATGTCTATCACTACAGGCTGTCACAATGTCCACTACTGCAGGCAGTCACAATATCCATCCCTATAGGTTGTCACAATGTCCACTACTGTAGGCTGTCACAATGTCCATCACTATAGGTTGTCACAATGTCCACTACTGTAAGCTATCACAATGTCCATCACAATAGGCTGTCACAATGTCCATCACTATAGGCTGTCACAATATCACTACAGGCTGTCACAATGTCAACCCTACGGGCTGTCACAATATCCATCACTGTAGTCCGTCACAATGTCCACTACTGTAGTCTGTCACAATGTGCACTACTGTGACAATGTCAATTGTGATATGATGCAATACACATCGTGGCACGTTATGAATACTGTGTACATCACACCTCAGTGACATGGTAAACAAGCAACCACATGCAGCCCTTACACTCTATACTGGAAAGAAACTTGCAACAGGTAAATGAGGCCCTGGCCTGCTCCCCAATCACCTTTCGAATATATTATATTTAAACCAGAAATGTGTTTACATTTAAAAATAAAGACACAATAATTATAACTCCAGTTTCTTAGTTTTCCTTTTCAAATTTACTTTTTGTGTGTTTAAACAATGTGGTCCCCTGTGTGGATCCCTCCCCTGTTTAACGAAGGATTGTTTTGATTCAAATTAAACTGAAATCATTTTGAATAATCTACCCATCAGTTTATAGGTCTCTGATTGCAGCACTTTCTATTAATCCTAAGTTGAAATTTCTTCGCACTATAAATTACATAACCAAATGAATCAATACAGATCCCAGCCCTAACATCTCCACACACATATAATGTGAATCACCATGCACATTTTATCTATTAAATTACCTTTTCTGAAGATCCTCTGGGATGACCAAATCACTGGACTTGTTGTGAATCAGTTTGATCCTGTCCTCCATCTGATTGGCTGCTATCACATCACATGCTGTTTCAAACATAGTCTTCGACATTTCACACCCAAACACCTCTTTGGCACCAGCCTCAACAGCAAACATGCTACAAATCAAACATGCATCATTTTCATAACTTACTGAAAGCAGAAAAGCACATACGGTATCTGTTGTTTCAAAGGCAAATTACTGATCACAACAAACAGCCTTTGAAACAAGAGCTACCCTGGTATTGGCCTGTAGTGACAGACCATACAAACCGTTCCAAGACCAATTGCCATTTTGCAATTTTATCACTCAGAAAAAATCAAATAGATATTTTTTTTAAACATAACTCTCATGGTCCGGTGGTCCCTCCTTTGAGAGACCACCCCCAAGGTAGGTTCAATGGTGGTCAAATAAAGCAGTGGTCTGAGGGACCTCTGTGTTGTATTTCAAGGCTCCAGCCTAACATAATCCACTGAGGGAACTCCTGACCAGTCCTTTTGCAAGATGTGGACACGAAGCCACTGTGTCTGCAAGCTGCTGCACGGTTTATGTTAAAATGTATACCCTAATACACAAGGAGAGAAATTAATATAAATTTTCTATTCAAATGATGCATTCTTGTGATTTTTCAAGTTTAACCTTGGAAATATACAGTGTTTTTTTTTTCAGTACATTTTCACTTGCAGTGGAGCAGGAATAACTTGCCTTTAAACAGCACATCAAAAAGTTTTCAATGTCCCCAGAAAAACAGGAGTACTGCTGCTCACTTTAAACCCATCAGTATTGGTTAAATTTGGACATGTTCTCAGCTGAGCACCAGTGTACAGGGCCCTGCCTTGTGGGCCTGGGGTCTGCTTGCCCTGTTCTGTTGGCTCCAAAAAACTTTTCATTCACATTCACAGTATGCATGCACGCCTGCACTTGCAAGCTTTATACTGATCCTGAAGGTTTTTATCAGACACTCTGAACCTACAAATCTATATTATTCCTATCATCCATGCAACACTTTATCTTTTTGTGCATGTCTATGTCTTCTTCGCTTGTTTTAACTGTGTCTAGTACATCATGCGCACCTTGTCCATTTTCCTGCAAGAGAGGTTCATGCAAGGCAATGCGCTCTTTCCAAATTGTTAGCAACTCATCTGTAGTAATACATGTATGCATTTTCATGTGCAATGTATTAATAAATATGTTTAACCAAACAGTAGTTATGCTACCAAAACTGGGAGAATTGAAGCCTCTCAACACTGGCCTGATATCATCAGATATAAATATTTATACAGTGAAACCTGCCTAATAGGGACACCATTATGTTTGCACAGAACACCAACAACCAGCACAGTGGTCCCCCCTTACAGTGCCCCCCTCACTTCTTGAGTATATGCTTGGTGTGCATATACTCTAATTTAAATTGGGCAGTTCGGCCTGACACGACATGTAAAAAGGTGGCTCAACCAATGTATAGTTTGAAACAATTATGAAACTTGTGACCTATTGATGTTGCAAGTCAGCTTTATAATGCTTTGGTTTTGCTTTACTTAAGTTTTTGTTGCACAGTATGGGGTTGTCCTTGTAACAAATTCCACACCAAAAATAAGGAAATTGCAGACGTGTGCATCTTGTATTATACTGCAGTGTGGAGTACACGAGTACTCAAGTGCAGAGCCTTTTAAAAAGATGAAACAGATACCACTCCAAATTAGAGTAAACACTAAAAGATAAAGAAGTATTTTGATGTTTAAATCTTTAAACAGACTCTGCCCCAGTTATCTACAGAACTTTTCTGATGTGTTTGAACAACATTCTCACACCACCAGATCGCAGCCAGAAAATCTTTCATGTACAACCAGATCAATTTTAACAATTTTAACCAGAGGTTTTAAATATCAAGGCAAGAAACTGTGAAACAATCTGCTTGGAACTCAGTGTCATTGAAATATTTAAACAGCAGCATTGTAAACTTTTTAATGTGTAATGCTCTGATGATGTGATTTTAATCAGAGAGTGTTTTTTTTTTTCAGTCTATTTATTATATCTTAGCTATTTATATGTGTATCATCTGTCATCTTTTGTATATATTTTCCACTCCTGGTCCATGGTGGAAACTAGCACTTGTCTTAATGCATGTCTGTCTGTCTACCTATCCATATATCTATCTCCTCTCTGGCATCATTAATCAGATATAAGAACTTATACAGAGCACCAACACCTGGTACAGTGATCCCCTCTTCTAGCGTCCTCGAGAGACCACCTCTTGATGTTGGACACCTCTCAATACAAAAGATGTGGCTTCTATATTTCCCCTTCATGAGAGGCGACCAGTCTCAAAAGGTCAGTTTTTCTGTGAAGTTGAGACAGCCTTACAAGAGGGAGCCACCGTGTAACTTAATCTCACCTCAGCAGTCCTGTACCAGTGCCAATATCAAGCACACTTTCATGCCCCCTGCTCACAGCTCGATGGATTGCATCTCTGAAGGCCTGGTTACGTCTCACATCATTCAGCATCCTGAAGTGCCATCTCTCCACCAGGTGGCTACACACATTCTCCAAATTTTCACGGGCACCAAGAAATTCTGGATTCAGTTTAACTGCTCGTCGAAAGCACCAAGCTGCTTCATCTATGTATCCAAGCCTTTACAAAAAAAACCAGAATTCTTTGTTTAGTCTGAAAAGTTTCCAAAAGTGAATAAGTAAATGAGTGAATGAATGAAAGATAGCCAGTGATGGTATGTAGTAATGTAGAAAAGTGGTTGAGATTTGCAGATAAATATCTTTGCAAGATTCTTTGTAACAATAACATTAACATAATTAACATATATACAGTGGAACCTGTCTTAAGGGACCATGCACAGGACCTGTGAAAAATGGTCCTTTCTGTAAGGTGGTCCCTTAAGGCAAGTAAAATTAAACTAAACTATGCTAATGGGGATGTTGAGACTGGTCCTTTAGCACAGGTGGTCCTTTAGCATAGGTGGGCTCATAGGCAGGTTCTACTATATATATGTGTGTGTGTGTGTGTGTGCGTGTGTAACTGCAAATCCCAAAAATGCCCAGACACTGGCAAACATAACCTCGCAGAGACTGCTGCTGTGTGAACAATGAAATAGTAGAGATATGGGTATGTTTCATGACTTTGCCATACGTGTTGAAAACTGCATGATCAAAACGGTCATTCTTGAAACATGGATTAATATACTGGTATGTCAAATTTCAAAAACAATTCAGAAATTTTTATTTAATACTTTTATTCTCCTGTAACAGGGGACTACAGTTACAGATTGACCCTGAGTTTCATGGTTCCAAATAATGTTTTACTTGAAAGATTGTATTTAAAGTTCATGAAGATTGTTTTACATGTCAAACATTCTACCCCAAGTTGTATGATCTATGGAAAAACAGGCACTTTTCCAATACAACTGTCAATTTTACAAAAGTTACTTGTATTTTGGAGTAAACTTTGTAATAGTGAAAGGATACACAAAATATCTGTGACTTTATACAGGCTGCTTAAAGTACTTGACCACAGAGGGGTATATTCTTCACCCTGGATGCTGAAAGTCAAAAATGTACTTTATTCACTAGGTATGTCTGACTTGTCGATTAATGATAACTTTAACATAAAATGGTTTAAGGCTGCAGTAAAATTGCGTTTGAAAGATCAATATCTCCAGTCTTGGACAGCTGAGACTGAAGGGCTTAGCTATTGTACTATTTATAGATTATTTAAAAACCAGTTTGGAATGGAGAAATATCTCTGTAATTTATCAGTAAATGACAGAATTACTTTAACCAAGTTCAGGACAAGTAACATTGCTATTCCGGTTAATAGTATGAGATTCAATAATATTGCAAGGAAGGACAGGAAATGTGAACTATGCAATGCAAATGAGATCGGTGATGAGTACCATTATTTAATGAAATGTGAATACTTTACAACCGAGTGAAAGGTATTTCTCAAAAGGTATTACTTTACAAGGCCCAATTCTCAGAAGTTTGCAAGTTTTTTTAACTGTGAAAAACCTGCTGTGAAGAAAAACTAGTTAAATTTATTAAGGTAATCAGTTATATTTTTTGAAGGATAAATTGTTTCCCTGGTGCTGTTATGTAAAAGTGTACAAAACTTTCTGCCTACCATTTGTATGATGTATTTTCAACTCTTGTGACCTGCATAGGGTCTTTGAGTCAATAAAGAACTTGAACTTAAACTTGAAGAGAAAGTGACATTATCATTTTGCATGGAAATAGCTTCCCCACTAAATCATTCACAAAAGATGGCTCATACAATTTTGTTCTCAAGTCTTTGTTTGAAGAAAATCTCAGAAATAGAAATCAAGGAAAAGCTTTGGCAACTTGAGTTTCCCATCTGTGAGTTAATTTCAAGAAATTGGAATTCAAAGAACTTCCTAGCCCTTTGGTCAACCTCATTTAACAGCAGAGTTTACTTGGGTTGACTCTGCAGGAATATTCCTGGCCAGATAGTGAGTCTTTGATGTACCTCTTTATGATGCAAACAACCAAATTCTTTCTCCCTGAAGAAGTTTGGGAAATATCCCACCCCACATGATTTGTGACATCTCTGTGTCAACTTCAGTGCAAAAACCAAGCTGGACGCAGCTTGTGGTTTCAGCACTGACATCACAATGGATCCCATGCAATGGTCACCAGCTGGCTGAAATCATGCCCTGGTGGTCATGCTGCAAATTATCTTTGGGAGCTGACTGCCTCTTGCAGGCTTTTCCTGTCATCGATGTAGGCATTAGTTATACTCTGTCCCATCAAATACAATGAAAAACCCTGTGCTCTAAAACTATCAAATCCAGGCTATAAATACATGAATTTGATGATGCATGCAATAATAATTATAGTCATAGGGTATCTGCAACACTTCCCTGGTGAAATTAATCACTGCATGATGCTAATTTTAGATTTAGTAGTAATGACAGTAGTTAATTTAAAAAAATGCAAATGAAACATTTGTGGGACAGAGTAGGTCTATAGCTCTGCTGACCATAAGTTTCAGAGTATATGCAATCACTCACATCAGTCAATCCCTTTATCTGTCCATGTACAATTGCTTGTCAACACAAAATGCAATATTTTAATTAGCCCCTTGAAATTGTTCTACGTGTTCTACAAACACAAATCTAGGTTTCTTTCACTATTGGTGGCCCCACCTGTGTGTGAATGGAAAATATGATTTTATTATGAGGTAAGATATAAGAAATTAATTATATTGAGAAATTATAAGGCTATTTTTCAGGAAATATACAACCAATGTGCATGTGTGGAAGTTAAATATTACATACTTCAGGTGATCTTGACCTATTTTGCTCAAGGTCACTGTGGGATGTCATTACATCTGAACTTGTGGACATATATCTACATACCACATTAGGAAAATTATACAGACAAAAGTCCATGATGTATGGAGCCATGGTGGTGCCACTGGTATTACCTATCAATTGGAACTATCATTATAAGTACATTTGTCAAATTTGAGTGACCTGGACCAATTTTCCAAGGTCATTAGGCCCTTAGGTATAGGAGATGAAATTCAATAAGTGTAAAAAGAATCAGGCTGAGGTTACCAAATATACCCTAAATGTGTAATATCATATGTGGAAGTTTGATATTGCATAATATGGATGACCTTGTCCTTTTTCAAGATCATAGATCAAATGAATTTTAGAAAATGATTCTTTTGTGATGGGTCATTACATCTGAACTTGTGTATATATATGTATATATATATATATATATATATAACAAGAACATCATACAGATAGAAGTCTGTGATGTGTGGTCATGATGGCACCATGATGGTATTAATAATATTGGCTCTAATATTATAGGTATCAAAAACACATCAAATTCATTAGTGTGATAATAAATTGAGATTAAACAACAAAATGTACACTAAAGACGCATTAGGTCAAGGTTCAAATTTTGCTATAGATTGTGTGACCTTGACATATTTTTCAAGGTCACCAAACAGTAAATTCAATACATCGAAAAAGAATAATGCTTACTGTAGCAAAAGTACCACAAATGTATACCACCCGGAAGTTTGCTGTATAAAATGGATGACCTTGACCTATTTTCTCTAGGTCATGGAGGGAATTCATTTCAGGAAATAATTTTTTTGTGATGGTTCTCCACGCACATGTTACCAGAGCATATATGGGCCTTTTCTTCAAATCTGGTGATGGTGTGGGTCATAGCAAGGAGGCTAGGTAGAGACTCTATCTAGCCTCCTTGGTCATAGTGACAGCCACAGCCTGAACCATGCAGTAAGCTGATGCTCATTGGTCTTATTACTTCGTAAATCCAGCCCTTTTTCAATGCATCACTTGTTTTATGTCAACTCCAAATGTCTAGGAACAATATGTGGAAGCTATTCTTGGAAGTTTTAGTTAGTGGGGTGGTGTGAACATTGCTCGGGGAAACCAGTCTCACAGTCAGATTGACAACTGCCAACATTGCTGTGCAATTGTTTGATCTGTTGATCTTTTACAACAGTTGACAATCACCATTGATGACATAGTCAGATACACACAATAAAATATGGTTGATTCACTGTAGGGGTCTAAATTGTGTAACATTGCAGAGGCGAGTTCTCTAAATATCTCACTGCCCTATTGTAATCAGTGGTAATATAGTATACTGTTTATCATCAAGTGACGCTGATCCCAGTGGTCTCAGCAAGATTGCCACCAGTGCGGGTTCCCAAATTGGACCAACTATTCTGGGCACTCTAGGTTATTTTGACTGTTGGACTTCTGTGTCTGGCAGACTGACAATGTCTATAAACTCACTCTTGGTCTCTCTACCTGTGTACAGTACATAGTCCCTCTTTTGAAAGACCCCTGTTTGGAAGACCACTTGCCTTCTGTTACCAATTTCACTGTGCAAAAGGACCTTCGAGTGATAATTTACCTCTTTCAGGAGACCATCTACAGAACCTGACCCGTGACCACCCAAAATACCACTTACCCATCCAGAAATTCCTCATTTCAGATTAGTAAAACCCATCTATTTTGTACAAGATTGATAAAATCATTTGTCAAAACTAGTAAACATGTGACTGCAAGATGGAATGAGGTCTACCAAGTGTACACCAATCATGTTTGAATCTAAATTTTGGATGAGAATTCAAAGTAATGGTTGGTTGTCAGGTGGTTAAAGCCAAAAGTCCTTTGGGAGACCACCTGCTTTAACAGTGACCACTTGGATGGAACTAGGAGTGATCTGTCACAGGAGGGACTACTGTATAAATTTATTTTAAAAGCTGTCATTGTGGAATTACAATGCAACATGTACCAACATCTTTTGTAATACTGTAGTATACTGCAGCCCTTACGTCCAATCCCTGATAAGTAGTACATTCCACAAAACTGATTCAACTATTGATATGAAACTTACTTTTGTTCTGGTAGATCCTTTAAATTTCCTGACTTTATCGTTAACCTATTATATATATATATATAAATACAACTTACTTGAATAACTGAGCACCCATGTTGTTAAGCATAGTTTCACATTCTGGGAACAGCTCACAGCCTTGCTCATAACATTTGAAGAGGTCCTCAATTCGCCCACTTGCCTCTAGCTGTTCCGACCATTCTCTCAGTGAAAACGTAAAGTTTTCCTTGATTTCATCTTTCTTCTCTGGGGCCAGCTTCAGGACCAGGAGGTAATGAGCAAATGCACGTCCATAGTTCTGGTGCAGCATGCAGGACTCTGCACTTTCAAGTGCATGCTCCACCACTTTCTTCTCTTTTTCTTCTTTAGTAGCCATTTCAAGCAGAACTGGAAGAAAATAATCATATACATGTGATACTAGGGTGTACTGGATGTATGATGTGTGCCTCTGCCATGATATAACTATGAGAGACTGATCCATTTTAGATAGCCATGAAAGAATTTTGTTTGCAGACATGCTCCTGGGAAGACATGTGGTAGCACTGCATGGTTGTATACATTTCAAGAAGAAATAATACAACAAGAGGACTGTGACAGTCCTGTGCTCAGCTGACATTTACACATACACTTGCAATCTTTTTCAATTTGCCCCCCAAAAGAACAAAGAATCTATAAAAAATTAATGGAGCATGTCCATTTGAACAAAAACTGGTAGTGATTCACCCAAGGTACTTGCACCAAGTTTAAAGACAACCTGGATGACGGTTTTGGAGGAGAATTCGAAAATGTGAATTAGCATTAGAATGCCCATTGACTTGCATAGTAATCAAAACGAAAAGTGCATTTACCGATAATTACCCAAATTGAAAAAATCAGGAATCAACAGCAGTTCCACCTAGTGTAAAACTTTGTTTGACCCTTTCACAAGAAACATATCCACCAAGTTTCTGGTTAATCTGTGTCAAGGTTCTAGGGAAGAAGTCAAAAAAGCAAAACCAGACCAAAAAACATACAAAATTAAATAAAAAGGGCCACCTGGTGAACAAATTAAGAACTAGGAGTATCTAGGAGTGTCCCTGTGTGATATCAAAGCAATCAGGTGAGCGGTTTCAGAGAACAAGATTTTTTAAGATTTGAAAAAAAAAACAAAAACAAAAAAACAAAAAAAAACCCCAAATGTTAAGAAATCCAAAAATCAATGGAGCATGTCCATCTGACCAAATCTGCTAGAGATCCACCCAAGGTACATTGCCACCAAGTTTGAAGTAAATCTGGATGACGGTTTTGAAGAAGTAAAAAAAAAGTGAATAAGCATAATAATGCCCATTGACTTACATAGTAATCAATAGAAAAAGTGCATTTACCAATAAGTGCCCAAATTGAAAAAGGAATCCAAAGCTATGCTGCCCAGTGAATAAAATTTGTTTGACCCTTCCACAAGGAACATATCCACCAAGTTTCAGCTTAATCTGAGTGATGGTTCTGGAGAAGAAGTCGAAAATTGCAAAAACACATAAAAAAATAGAAAAAAAAATTGCAGCACCACCTGGTGAACAAATTTAGAACTGTGGTCCCCAGGAGTGTTTCTGTGTGATATCAAAGCAATCAGGTGAGCCATTTCAGACAAGATTTTTTAAGATTTATCCCAAAAAAGTACAAAAAATTTCATTAAAGTCCAAAAGTCACTGAAGCATGACCATTTGAACAAACTTGGTACCCAAACTACATTGCCACCAAGTTTGAAGTCAATCTGGATAACGGTTTTTGAGAACAAAATGTGAATATCATTAGAATGCCCATTCACTTGCATTCTAATCAAAAGGAAAGTTGCATTTAGCAACAAGTACTTGAATTTTCGAAAAAATCATTAAAAATCAGAAATCCACAGCAGTGCCACCTTGTGAACAACTTTGTTTGACCCTTTCACAAGGCACATATCCACAAAGTTTCAGCTTAATCTGAGTAATGGTTCTGGAGAAGTGGAAAATAGCACAAACACACTAAAAAAAAAAACCAGAAAAAAAAGAAGTGCCACCTGGTGAACAAATTAAGAACTAGAATTCAGGAGTTATCCTGTGTGATATCAAAACGACTGGGTCAGTGGTTTTGGAGAAGATTTTTTAGGATTTGCTCCAAAAAAGAACAAAAAAATCATAAAAAATCACTGGAGTGTGACCATTTGAACAAACTTGGTAGAGATGAGCTAAGACAAGGGCTAGTGGCCGCAATGGAAGAGGTTTAGAGTTCTACCGGTTTCGTACTTGTGTACTCGTCAGGAACTGAAGGTTTAACCGTTTTGGGGCCCGTATTTATAGGCGCGCGTAATTATCCGTCATCACGTCATATACATGAATTGTTATGACGTGGAGACGGGACGTGCCTTGGCTATGGTATGGTTACCACGGCCTTTGAATTCCAAAGAAAAAAAAAAAAAAAACTTGGTAGAGACCCACCCAAGGTACACTGCCACCAAGTTTAAAGTGAATTTGGCTGACGGTTTTGGAGAAGAAGTTGAAAATGTAATTGAGCACAGACTGACGGACAACTCAACTCAGTCTGACTAGTCAGTCAGCTGAGCTAAAAAATAAATGAATCAACAGTTCACTTCCTGAAATGCATTCCCTTTGTGACCCTGAGAAATTAGTCAAAGTTACCCATATAATGCAACATCAAACTTCCACATGAACACGTCATACATTTGATCTGATTCCTCTTATTCTTTTTCAACATATTGAATTAAGTGTCCTTTTCTTAAGTGCTCAATGACCTTGAAAAATAGGTCAAAGTCAAACAACATATTACAAAATTTGACCATTGCCCTACAGAATATTTGGTGCAAGTTTTGCTATTCCATCTCAATTTATTACTTCGTGGACATGACAATAAAATCATTTCCTGATAGCTCAAGGTCACCCATATTATGTGATATGAAACTTCCATATAGGATACACATTTTTGGTTCATTTGGCATTGCTAGCCTTATTTCTCAAAATGGAGAATTTGATATCCTTTACTATGTCCTTGATGATCTTGAAAATTATAAGGGTCGGTAAGGGGTTTCCTGTACTGGCATACTAGGGCTTTTTATTTACCTTACTGGCGCTCTTATTTTACGTACTTCGTATTATCCAAAATTTTGAAAGATTTTTATTTTCCATACTGCGTACTCTAGAGAAATAATTACCAGTACCAGTGTACTGAAACCCCCCTCCCCCTTACCCCCCTTCAATTATGTCTAGGTCATTGAAAATTAGACAATTGGCCAAATGCATATTTGTTGTGAATTATGTAGATGCATCTTATCAAAACAATGAATTTAATGTACTTTGCCAGCTCCACTTCTAACCACCAGTGGCATCATCATGACTCCACCTGACATAAAGTTTGGTCTCTGCTGTATTTATCTTCTTATGGTATATGGATACATGTGCACAAGTTCAGATGTAATGACAATAACAAAAACACTTTCCTGAAATGTATTCCCTCCATGACCTTGGGAAATAGGGTAAGGTCATCCATATGAAGTCACATAAAACTTCTACATATGATAAACCTATGTGGTACATTTAGTATCATTAGCTTCACTCATTTTCAACATATTGAATTTATTTTTTTCAAAAATAGTCAAGGTTATCCATAATATGCAATATCAAACTTCTGCATGATACACGTGTGGCACATTTGGCATCATCTACCTTATTGTTTACAAATATACTAAATTAAATGTTTTCTGAAGTGCTTAATGAGCTTGAAAAATAGGTAAAGGTCGCACAATCTTTGGGTCAAGGTGACCCAAAAAGTAAGTCACCAAGTAGAGTTTTGTATACAATGTACTCAAGGGCAATTTTGATCTGAAGATCAATTTTCTTTGCCACTGATGCCCAAGCTACATCCTGCCATTACTACATCTACGTCTAATGCAGATTTTATTTCCACCCTATGCTGTGAAATACATGTATCAGATAAATCCTATGGATCTGCAACTTTTCATTTATGCCTACATTGTATGCCAAGGACATGGATACCAGAGTGTTGATCTTATTAGTGGTCATATGCCGACCAACCTTATCATGCTGGGTGAAATTACACAAGCCTTGAAAGTGCTCCAAAGTACTGTGTTTGTAACCACAGGTCGATCTCTTTGATCCTGTTAGTTTGGCTATAACATCTAGACATGGACATGTTCAAGACCTAAATCTGGATGTCTTGGGGCACATATCTTCACCATTTAGTAACTATGGGTGTACAACCCAAGAGCGCTGGCTATCATTGCAACATGTATTATGTGCAACTGTGATAACTCGATTGACATCTGGTGAAATCAACCCGAATCTGGGTCCTGTTAAATATTCCCATGAAGTGTCTGCAGCAAAGCAGCTGCAAGATCACATCCATGCTTTGTGACGACTGCACTACAGAGAAACCTGTTTTGAGAGACTACTAGGAGGAAAGACCACCAGCCTTTTCAGACTATGTTCACCATGTCCCTTTTGTCATCTTTCCCATGTTACTGCACCTTTATTCAGAGACCACCTGCCTTATGTGACCACTTTTGACCTGACATACATGCGGTCTTGCAAAACAGGTTTTACTGTAATTGGTGCCTTATCAAATATGGCAATTTATCCCATTTTTATGTAGTTTTTAGGCTTCTGATTGGTTAATAGCCATGAAATGCCTGCCGCACCAAATTGAAATTATGGTATCACCCATATGGGGTTGGTATTCTTGTAGTAATAGCACTCGACACCTAGCGGCTAAAGTGAAACGGCTCTGACAGGAGAACGCAGACGACAAATGGCAGAACAGGCGCCTTCTTCTACCAATAAAAGGCACATTATGATTGGAAAGATCCCTGGTAAGTTAGAAACTACATAAAAATGGGATAAACTTGTTACACACTGGTAGACTGGGTCATACAGTGAGCATCTCCCACTCAGGGAACTGGTATTACCCAGTCTACCAGTGTGTAACTAATAGTGTCTCCAGCATTGTATTACTACTTGGTCAAGAGAGGTCAAGACTTTGACTGGAAGTGTCCAGCCTGCACTATATCTACCTTCCCTTTTTTTTATGTGTCCCATTATATAGTTTAGCTCCTGACAACCCTGATGTCTCCATTGCATCCTCAAATGGTACTCATTATCAAGGGGACTTTGATGGACTACAAATGAGTATGGCAGTTCAGATAAATGGACACTATCCATTTAAGGACAGTTAAGACACCAAAAACCTTTGCATGGCCGATTTTGAGATTTTAACGGTTTTTACAATATGAATGTCCTTTCTATTAGTTGTCAAAATTTCAAGCTATTAACTAAAGCAGAAATATGAGAAAAACGGCCAAAACCACACAGGCTTGTGGACATCTGGACATCCATGTGTCATTATCTTGGTTCTAGCCGCCAAACGGAACAATGCCACCTGTCAACCATACTTAACAGCCTGTCATGTCGCTGCAGGTAGCAACGGCCCATGGCAAAAGGAGAGTGGTATCAGGGCGGCAATGTGAAAGTATGTTCATGGGCAGGGAAAAGACGCAAACATGCCAACATATCATAACCTCAGTGGTTTACTTTATAGTTATCTTGCTTGTTTTGCGTTCTAATGAAGGGAGACTTTAAATGTTCAACAAGAGCAGGAATCCTCAGACGATGTCCCATCAAAGGCCGTGCCACGTTGGATCACCCCGGGGGTCCTGCACACCAAAGACAGGCGGGAAAAAAAACTGGCACTTTAATCAACAATACCCACATACATAATAATATTTTATCGAAACCCATGGATGAGGAAATAAAAGCACAAATAAACACATCGAAATAATCATAAATGTAAACAGCAGAGAAAACATACAAAATAACGTAACAAAACTCAGGTTGGAAAGAGAAATGAAACTCATTGAGAAAATAACAACAAAATAATGACTGTTGACAAGATAACTAAGTAAAGTGTACAGACAAGTCTAACGAGCTAACTACATAAAGTATACAGATAGGAGTAAATACAATTGAATACTATCCATAAAAACGGGATGAAGAGGTAGGGAGCAGAAGACCAAACCCGCCATCTGTCCACTGACTATGAGCAGCCGTGGGCCACCCCACCGAAGCAGGGCAACACAACTTCCGTTGCCAGGCTTGAGGTCACGGGGCCCGAAGGGCCGCCTCCATGACATCACACTTTGAAACTAGACTGTCGCTGTCGCCGTTTGACAGATCGCTGAATAATGTTTTTCGTACTTCAAAGGCTCTTTAATTCATGTGATTGGCCAAGAATTGATTGACAACCTCCCCAAATGTTAAGGGACGATGTTTACTACGTTTGTACAAATATCAGCTCAACTGGAGCAAATGGTATTGTTTCAAATGATCAACATCAAAGGCCTTTGAAGCTTGTTTTCTCGGAAAGGATAACAGGACGAGAACCTCACCTAAGAACGGTTATTCCAAGAAAACGGCTGGGCAAAATTCAATCCGGTTAACGGCTATTGATTCTCTAATATCTGAACTGCAAAAACTATTCAGCGATTTTCTAAATTTTGCTTCGTTCTTTTTCTATGAAATGAAGAAAATGAACATCCTGAAAATCAAAGGGAAAATTGAAACGTCAAACTTTGAGGATGGATAATGAAACCAGATGTAAAAAATCGTAGGATCGTTTTTTTGTTGCCAATATGTCAGGATTAAGATGCAAGTGTAATTATGATTTTATCACAAATAATTAGTGACTTATATCAACATTTATGGGGTGGATGCTTTGCGGTCAACTTTCAATTGTTTATTCAACAATTAACATCACAGACACCCAAATACGGAACATATAAATTCTTTGGAGTATGACGATATGATATGTTATCCTAACGCAAATAAATTTTGAGCTAGGATTGACTAAAGTGGGATTTATTTTGGTGTCTTACCTGTCCTTAAGCCTTTGAGACAACAGTGGGACAGTAAACCTTTTTGCTTTAATATCGTTCATCTTACCATAAATAGTCTCAGGTGTAAATTCTATGACATCTACAAGTTTTTCATGTGACAACTTGGTTGACTGTTTCATTATATAAAATCAGATATTCCATCACATCAGGTAGAAATAAATTAATCATTCTCATTGGAGAGTATCACTATAGAATTTACTTTGAAAAACATTATATGGTCTCTAATGAATTTACACCACCCAAAATATGAAATGACACTTTTCTACAGGTCTGATAATCTAGTTTTTGCAGGAGAGCTACATTATAATTTGTATGGTACACAAAGCACTCCTGTCTATATTTTGCGTTATAGTTTTTACTTTGCCGCTCTTGTCAGTCAGCCTACTTGCTGTAGGGCTGTAGGGAGCAGACAGGTACTCTAACAGATCTGTTTATCACCAGCAGGCCCTCCCCCTTCCACTGCATGAGCTACTTTGACTGTGGCTGAAGTGATTACCACCATCTTATTTATACATCAATGAGGCAACAGATACCTGGAAGGAAGCCCAAATATATATCATGCAGATAATTACAAGCATTTTGAAGAACATATTTTCTTAAGTGATCTTGAAAGCGTTCCCTACTAGGTATCTGAAGTTTTTGATGATATCTCTAATACAGTAGTCCCTCTTTTGAAAGAGCCCTTTTTATGAGACCACATGCCTTTTGAGACCATTTTTCACTGTATAAAAGTGCCTTCTAATGGAAATTTACAATCTTTTGAGAGACCACGTGCAGAACCTGAGCAGTGACCACCCAAAATGATTCCAAAAAGATCACTTATCAATCCATTCAGATAAGTAAAACCCACCTATTTTGTACAAGATTGGTTAAATAAATTGTCAAAATCAGTTTGCAAGTCCAAATTATGTTCATAATACAAATAAATGAGCAGACACATGGCTGCAAGATGGAATAAATTATGGATGAGAATTAAAAGTTATGGTTAGCTGTTGGGTAGGCGGTGAAAGGGTCAAACCTCCCTTGGAAGACCACCTACTTTATGTGACCACTTCTTGGTACTATGGCTGGTCTCGCAAAGAAGGGACTACTGTACATGCTTAGCATCTAATACCTACTGGGCATTCACCTATACATTTGTATATTTAGCAAGGCGATCCATAAACATGCACCTTTTAAATGCAAGAAGGTAAAATGCAGACAAATGCCTTTTGTGAATGCGGAGTATGAAAAAAAACATGCTATGTATGCAAACACTGAGAAATGCTTTGCTTCAGTCAAGCAGATTTGAAAAGCTATTCAATGGGACAGAGGCTGCATGCACCCAGGGAAATAAATGAATTAATATACATGTAACCTGGTGTTTGACACTCAACATATTTGTAACATGTTCTATGACTACTATGTCAACATAGCACTTGACATTATTATTGGGGGGATGGGGGGGGGGGGAGTGTCTTGGTTGTGAACTGTCAGTTCCAAAGGGGGACTATGGTCGGGAAATTTGTGTAGAGCCTTAACTGTTCAGGGAACAAGATCCAACATATGAAGTTAATCCAGTTTTATTCCAAACACATGGTAGCAGAATACAAGTGAGTCAAACATTGGTTACAGTCGGAGCGTTCTTATTACACTATTACACAGGTAAAAATCATGCAGGGTATGCACATGCAACACACAATATATGTATAATGATGACCACCCTGGATCACAGACAGCATTCCAGTAACTCCACATCCATATTTCTAAGAGCCCACATATGATCCTTGATTGGCCTTTCTTGTGTCATTCCTTGAACTAGCACTCGTAAAACAAATCCCGATATGAGCACTATATATGTATATCCAGGTATGAGCACAATATATGTATATCCAGGTATGAACACTATATATGTATATCCAGGTGAGTTCTACAGAGGGCCAAGTTTTGTAATATAAATTCCAGTAGCCAACACTTAGTAAAACTAGAAGAAAAAACTAGAATAGGCTGATTTTCTGACAGAAAATCAAATGTCTCCCCGTGTGCCCTTACTATTGTCACCTTTATTTTTATAAATAGTCATACCGATTCAAATGATCTACAGATATGGTGAAGGTACACTATTTATTGACATTTCAAAATCTAAGCAAAGATTACCCATGTAGAAGCACAAGCACTCTTATTGGGGCCCACGTGACCTTGAAAAATAGGTCAAGGTCATACATCTGCAGTCACAAGCAAGGTCTTACAAAGGTCTTACATAGAAACATAATCACACAAAAATGTCAACCTCTTAAAGTCAAATCTTTCTTGAGTGCATCTGCAATGATTTTTGAAAGTGGCCATGTGACCTTGAAAATAGGTCAAAGTCACCCATTCACCATGCCAATCTGGTTGGTATTATGGTACATAAACATGCACAATTTCAACCTCTTAAGTCAAATCCTTGCAGAGTTGTTGCACCTGTGTCAATTTTAGATGACATGTCTATGTGACCTGGAAAAATATGTCAAGGTCACCCATCTGCAATCCCAAGCAAGATCATATATAGGAACATCTTCACATAAAATTTCAACTTCCCAAGGCAAATCTTTCTTGAGTTATCACGTCAACATTGATGTTTGACGAAATGCCCACGTGACCTTGAAAAATAGGTCAAGGTCATACATCTGCAGTCACAAGCAAGGTCTTACAAAAGTCTTACATAGAAACATAATCACACAAAATGTCAACCTCTTCAAGTCAAATCTTTCTCGAGTGCATCAGCAATGATTTTTAAAAAGTGGCCATGTGACCTTGAAAATAGGTCAAGGTCACCCATCTACAATCCCAACCTAGTTCATATCATGGTATATAATCATGCAAAATTTCAACCCCTAAGTCAAATCTTTGTAGAGTTGTTGTGTCCACGTCAATTTTTGATATGTCCATGTGACCTTGAAAAATATGTCAAGGTCACCCATCTGCAATCCCAAGCAAGATCATATACAGCAACATCTTCATATAAAATTTCAACTTCCCAAGGCAAATCTTTCTTGAATTATCACATCCACATCGATTTTAGATGAAATGCCCACGTGACCTTGAAAAATAGGTCAAGGTCATACATCTGCAGTCACAAGCAAGGTCTTACAAAAGTCTTACATAGAAACATAATCACACAAAATGTTAACCTCTTCAAGTCAAATGTTTCTCGAGTGCATCTGCAATGATTTTTAAAAAGTGGCCATGTGACCTTGAAAATAGGTCAAGGTCACCCATCTACAATCCCGATTTATTTCATATTATGGTACATAATCAAGCAAAATTTCAACCTCCTAAGTCAAATCCTTGCAGAGCTACTGCGTCAGCATCAATTTTAGATGACATGCCCATGTGACCTTTAAAAATATGTCAAGGTCACCCATCTGCAATCCAAAGCAAAGTTTTATATAGGAACATCTTCACAGAAAATTTACACTTCCCAAGTCAAATCTTTCTTGAGTTATTGCGTCTGCAACGCATGCAAGAAGAAGAAGAAGAAGAAGAAGAAGAAGAAGAAGAAGAAGAAGAAGAAGAAGAAGAAGAAGAAGAAGAAGAAGAAGAAGAAGAAGAAGAAGAAGAAGAAGAAGAAGAAGAAGAAGAAGAAGAAGAAGAAGAAGAAGAAGAAGAAGAAGAAGAAGAAGAAGAAGAAGAAGAAGAAGAAGAAGAAGAAGAAGAAGAAGAAGAAGAAGAAGAAGAAGAAGAAACGGGGAGACATACATAGAAGCAGAATTGGCTTGGTCCTTGGGAGCCTCCTGCTGACTTATTGCATCCTACTCTCTTCAGACAACCTGAACTTAGTGCACACTGAAAACAACCTTCAAGTTCAGATGCATACATTACTCATGTGCTCAGAACTCTATAGCCAATATGCTTGAAGTTGTAGGATGTGAGTACCTGTTCACCATAGGTGGACAGCTGCCTTAACCAATTGAAACCATAATGAGTCCAAGTAAATAACTTTTGACCAATAGGAAGTGGTCTGCTGCCCCCAGTCACTGACCCTCTGATCTGCAAGCCTATTGTTTTGCACATGTAACAACTCCGTCATAATATTGCTTCTTTTAAATTTCTGGCAGGTGACACTAGCTGGCAAGACTCTTTTATTTTACCTCTACCCACTGCTTACTTGGAGATTACACCCTAACAGTGCACTATTGTTACATTCTTACACCTGGTGATAGCTGTGGCTACCTGTGTGATGTTAGTCACTACTGACATCTCTTGGAAGTCTGAACTTCAGAAACACTAATAATAAAAAGTGCCAAATGGAATCTCAACAACTGAAAGAGATCAAAAGGGTGTCACCTTCACCTGTCCAAACAAACTGCTATCGTGGCTGTGATCCTCCACTATTGACAGTTGATTCTTGTGACACTTTTAATGGAAATGCTAGTTTAATTGAAAATCCCAAAGAGTTGAACAGTATTTCATTAATGGTGTATGTGTGTGAAATGCATGAGTGAATACATAGAACTATAGAAAGACTGGCAAACTTTGATAAATTTGAATAAAATTTATATTCCACCATTGACTGAGCATTTCAGAATTAAAGTATGTAAAGCATAAATATGAATGAAAAACTTTCTTTTCAACATTTTCCATACAAAATGTATCCTTGGTATCTGTGGGCAGTTTTTAAGAAAAATGTGTATCTTCCTAGTGTATTTCTTTCTAAAATACCCACCCCTTGCAGGACATCAGGCAAAACTACTGGGGCATGACTTGTGTATTCAGTTATTAACAGGCTAATTAAACCATTGTTCTTGTATACATACTCGCACATGGGTTATTGTAAGAAACTTATTGTTTGCTAACTTTTTGTAAGAAAATGATGATTTTCTAACTACTTCCCACGTGAATTATCTTCTGTGAGTAACAATAGACTTTTTCAACACAAGTCCCCATACTACAGGAACAACCATCTTATTTCACAAGGAAAATGTAATCTTTTGAAGGATGCTAGTTTTTGCCCTGCAAAAGTGCGCCACATTTGCTGTATGAAAACGCAGAAATTTTCTCTGATTTTGGCCCGATTTGGGAAAGCGTTAAGTGACATCACAAACACAATGCTGACCCAGGTGAATGTGTTATCAGCCTTCAGTTAGGTAGGAGTCATGTGATACAGCAGAGCATAGTGGCTCTGGACAGTCTGGATTAAGTTTTTCATGTACGTGGTCTGATGAGATTGAAGGAGTTAATAAACTAGCATTCAGAGAACAGATTATCCTCAGCGCCCACAATCTTTTTTCCTCAATTCTGCTTTTTCCCCCCCCCCCTTTTTTTGAGACTTCAGAGGTGCCATTTAACACAGTGTAACTACATCAACAATTTGATGAAGCTGTGATAAATCCTTCTTGAGATATTATGGAAACTTTGTCCACTTGTATGCCACTCAGACGGCCTTCAAATAAATACTTCAAAAATTTTCATAAGTTCAAAAATAATAAAAGGAAGCTGTTTTTCAATGGAACATGGTCCATCATAATGTGCATCTCGGATAAAAATTTTGTGAGCTGCAATGGACAGACCCTCCAAGCTAGCCTATGTTAAAAGTGGGGGATCATAGTCCCTCCTGCAGGGCTGAAAAGTGAAAGGACGAGTGCTGAAGGCGCGAAGCAAAGGGGGGGGGGGGGGAGGGGTCTAGGGGCATGCTTTCCAAGGAAAAATTTAAAATTTGCACCTTCATTTCCAGGCATTTTGAACCATTTTTGGCACCATCATAGACATATTCTGTGCATTTTGTGCAATTCTGCGCATATAGTGCAACAACTCGACAAAACAGTTTAACTTTACAGCCACTAAATGGAATATTGCTACTTTTTAAAATCTTACAAAAAGTGAGACATTCTATAAAAAGCAGGAGAGTGGGAGACTTCGTAAAAAAAAGTATGAAAAAGTGGGATATCTCCCACCGAGATGGGAAACTTGCAGGCTCTGGATGGATCCTTGTTGAGATATTATGGTAACGATGTTCCCTTGTGCGCCACTCAGACAGCCTTGAAATAAATACCTTATAGTTTCATAAAAAGTTAATATACGTGTGTATAAAGAGGAAGCTGGTTTTAAATAGGAACCAAGTCCATCATAAGAAGCATCTCTAACAAAAATTTGCTAAAGATGTGGTCAATATTTTTCGAGATATCATGGTGACGTCATGCACAAGACACTTACATTACTGTCGCCGACACCTGTTTTGTACAGCTTCTCGGTTTATTTATCTTCTGTTTTCATCCCAGGAAAGGATGAAAATCGAAACGCAATAGCTGGTGTGCCCATGCAACCACAACAAATCCGTTGCACCTGATAGCAAACCTGGACAGCTTCTGAAGACTGAAGCCACTGGCTGCAAGAATGTTGACAGCGACAAATCCACATCGTACACCATGTTTACTCTTTCATTTTCCCTGCAAAGAGGACCAGTACGCAGAATGTTGAATTTAATGCAAGAATGCTGCATGCAGCTAGCTATCTAGAGAAGGGCCCAACTTGATCATAAATGGACAGGCAAGTGGTATTCTTTTTTGGCAGTAGGATAAAAGGTAGCTTCAGAAAGTTGTCCAGGTTGGTTATCAGCATTGCAACAGCTTTGTTGTGGTTGGACTGGCACACCAGCTATTACGTTTCCATTTTCACCCTTTCTGGTCATGAAAATGGAAGATATATAAACTGAGTAGCTGTACAAAACAGGCGTCGGCGACAGTAATGTAAGTGTGTTGTGCTTGAAAACGCACTGAAACTTCATTCAACATGGAGAATAACTGATAAGCAACACATACATGTATGATTATGTTTGCATACGCCTTTGATTGAAACTGTTGCTTATTTTACACTTCATTTCTGTACACTTAATGCTGCAAAATATGATCAGAAGAGTCAATGACCACGCATTTGATGAAAACAGTCATGGTAATAAGGTCAATGATGATAATGGTAATGACATTGATAATAACAATAACAAAAATACAGTACTAAATAACTAATGGCAGATTCTCATTGGATGCTGCAAATAAATTTTGTCATGGATTCGGGGAAAAAATAGTTGGTGCACTATTTGAAACAAAAACATTAATAACTATACAGAATTTCTTCACTTGCAGTTTCGCACACAAACACACCACATTCATGTTTTTATATTCGTGTATGTGAATGTCAACACACCAAAACACGTGCACGAAGAAGCCTGACCTACCTCTTTTATCGCCCAGATTTTGATTGCTCGAAATGCAAAGTGTTTGTCACATTGTGAAGCCTCTGTCCCACTTGTAAACTGTCTGATAAAAACTCCTACATGCTGTCACAGCTTGATGACAAAAGTATCAACATACAATTGATAAAATATATTGGTATAAACATTAAGTTGGTGATGTGCGCGCTTGTGTACCGTTTTGCTGCTCAGCGAGTAAATTCCCTAATAATGACGTCATATAGAGGTTCCCCATTCTGAACACTTCCGGTGTGTCCTTAGTCTTGTCACATTGGGTCATCTTCAGCGTCTGCATGCAAGTCATTTTATTTGGTTGCAAACATGGCTGTCGACGACATCGTTATATCACATCACTTGCGAACTGTTCTGATCATAGGTGTCACTATCTATGCATTGGTCAAGGTTCGTCAAAGATATGGAAAAACAGCTAAACGAAAATTGTATGCTTTTATGCTGAATCGAATGATTCCAAAATACAACGAAAAGATGGCAACACGCAAAAGAAAACTCTTCACAACTATGCATGACATGCAAGCACAATTGTCGAGACCCTTGATTGTACTGGAAGTGGGTGCAGGAGCTGGCGCCAATTTTGAGTTCTATCCAGATGGATGTAAATTAATGTGTGTAGAACCAAATCCAGAGTTTGAATCATACCTGAAGAATAACTTGAAGAAACATCCACACATAAGAGAATCAGAATTTGTACTTGGGGAAGGAGAAGACATGTCCGGAGTTGACAGCGAGAGTGTAGATGTAGTGGTATGTACACTGGTACTGTGTACAGTGAGATCTGTGGAAGCCACCTTACAAGAAGTCCTGAGAATTTTGAAACCAGTAAGTACAAAAGGATAACCTAATAATAACTACAATATTCCTTACCTACCTAATTTATGGAGCAAACTTGAACACTTTTAATGATTTCTTCAGCAATATTGCTTCTCGCATGATAGGATCAGATATATCTACTCCAATGAATGATGAAAGTGATCTGGAAGACTGGATGACTTAATCTCAGACTCTAATGCAGGGATGAGAATTTGTTGCCATTTGGCAACTTTTAGCCAAAATTGCTTTCCTTCAACAAAAAAAGAATCTTATTTTGTTAGCAGTTACACCAAATTGGGAACATCTGATGTTCTTAATTTGGTGTAATTGCTGCAAAACTTTGAGGTAGGGCATATTAGGAGGTTGCCAGTTTGCTCTTCGAGCAACCAAGGCAAAATGCTCTCCAACCATTTTCATCCCTGTAAATGTGAATCCTCCTCCTAGCATTCTAAACATCACAGAAACTAGAAAGCACATGGGCAATTTCAAGGTTATGCATGTAGTTAACATCAAAATCTGTAAGCACATTGAAAATTTGAATGTGAAAAAAATTGTAGGATTTCGATGGAATCTCAGTCAAGATACATGTGCTTTCCCTAAGGCTAAGCACTGCAAACTAGCTGATCAATATTAATCCCCTTTACAAAACAAAAAACAAAAACAAAAACAAAAAAAACAAAACAAAACAAAAATCCTTGATACTCTAGATAAGAGAAATCATAAGTCTGCTAGTGTACTCTGTACAATTTAAAAATTATTTAAACGATTACTGAATGAACTGCTGGCCGATGTAAAACCCACCATTTTAGATGATAGAATTTCAGCATGTTCTACTGGCAATCTGTTATAGTTCGTGAACATCACAGAATTATGGAGGAAAGCCTTAGACACAAACAAATATGCAGGAGTTGCCCTGATGGATTTGTTGACAGCATTCGATTGTATTTCCCACCACTACGATCTGTGCCATGGAGAGCGATTAATATAGGCTTGGCCTGCTTTGCAATCCATGTAAAAGATATGGGTCTATACTTTTCCCACCAACTACTTTTAGCAAAAATGCATGCTTATGCTTTCAACAAAGACACATCAAAGTTTCTTGCAAGCTACCTCACAGGCTGCACGCAAAGGGTGAAAATTGCTGAAGAAAAGGTACCTCAGGGATCCATCCTAGGCCCTGTTTATTCAATTTCTTTGTGAATGATTTGTTTGATTTTAAAGTCATTTTGTGGATGACAATAGGTTGATTACCTGAGCAGACTCTCTTGAAGAAGTAAAAGATATCGTGTGAAGAGAGACTGCACAAGCTATGACATGGTTTTCAAAAAAAAAAAATGTTGGAAGAAAATCCAACCAAATTTCAGTTGATGCTGTTTGGAACTGCAGATGTTCCAGATTTTCAAATTAGTGTGCAGGACACATTCAGATTAGTGAAACTATAACATTGTTGGGGAGTAATGTTCGAAAAGTTATCTTTTGACCAACCATATGTGTCCCACCTATGTAAAAAAAACATATGCTCAACTCAATTGTACTCATGCGTTTTAAACTCATTCTGGATATACCAGCAAAACTTTTCTCATTAGATACTGTTCCATTGTGTATCACTTCTGTTCTTGTCAAAATAAGTAAAAGATGGAAAAACTGCTTCAACGGGGCATGCATTTAGTGTACAATGACAATACGAGGCATGCATATAAATTTCCTGCCACAACTGCATTATTGTTGTCTTAGTAACCATTGTGTTGCCTGGCAAGATACAGTGTGGGGAAGCAGGATATTACTACTATTTTGGAAATAAAGTATACCTAAAACTGGCAGATGGGATTTTATTCTTGTAACCAGTTTAGGAAGCACTGAATGAATATGACGTTGGTATTTGTAACCTTAAATTCCTCTAAAAGATGCCCATTTTTTGAGAAAAGGGTATCTAGCCCTGTCTGTGACAGTGATATGCTTGCGTGGCCTCCGTAATTGACGGGCTCCATGCTTTGTGGCAGGAAAAATTATTATGCATGTCTCCTATTCCTCTGCTTACTCCAAATTACCAGAAATTTCTGGACTGGTGAGATTGGAAATTGGTAGATTTTACACAATAGCTTAAGAAATATTCAAAATTAAAAATGGCCTTGTCCTTCAGTATTTACATGGATAACTCTCCTACTGCTCAATCATGCACAGTACACGTCAGACTCAGAATTTTGATATACCTAGAGTAAAATCTACCCATTTTGGAACATGGTCACTAAAATTTCAAATACCCAAAATGCATCTTTCAGATATTTTGATGTGGTAATGTAGTAAATATTTGAGGCAGTCATATGGTAGACACATGCCTCAAAAGCCAAGTTATTGCACATCCCTGGTGAGACCATACAGTAAGCATCTATACTTACTCTATGGTGAGCCATAGAGTAAGCATCCTATGCTTACTCTATGGTGAGCCATACAGTAAGCATCTATGCTTACTCTATGGTGAGACAAACAATGATTTACTTTGTGAGTTATTGTTTTTAGAATGGTCAAAGAAAACACAGGAAACTAGTCCTATTATCCTAAAGAGGATAAGAGCATGGTGTTATCAAAGTGACATTGACACTTTCAGCCTGTTGTTGCCATCTATGGAAGTGGCAACATGTGTTCAACAGCTTGCCTGTGGGTGGTTTCTGCTGCTGCTGGCATAAGTAATAAAGCCTAGCTGTCTTTGAAGTTAATCTGTTTAGTTTCAGCCTGATCAGTAATTACTCGGTGCAAATACATAAAAATGTATGATCAATACAGGGAGGTTTTTTTTGTTTGGAAAATTGTGGTCATTTGGGGTGTCCATGTTCAGTATAGGGGGGTTTGCATATAGTGGAAGCATATGGGAAAAAATTGGGATGGAGAAAAAGCATTCATTATAAGGGTGTGTTCAGTATATGGAGGTGTTTGCTTAGGGAGGTTTTACTGTGTTATGATATTTGTTATGTTCAGTTTTTAGCAAGAGGGTTCATTAACCAATGAGGAGCCTAGATTTCTGTTTGAGTGTAATAATGATAATATTGTGAATATTTTGTTTTCTTACTGATGTGTTACATAGTATACTGTGCATTCATTTCTGGTTTCCTCAGAGCTAATTCCATCATTGTCTGGAAGAACAGATTATGTGTGTTTCTTTATTGAAACATGAAAACAAGTACTAAGAAGCAAACAGAGCCCCCCCCCCCCCCCCCCCAAATAGGCAGGGATTTGTGTGGAAAGTAAATGTTATATCTGTCATGCATATATTGTATTTCCGTATCATGGTGCCACATGATCAAAGTCCACAGCATGATGACAGATTACTTAGAGTTGACACATCATCCCACATGTTGATGTACTTACTGACCATATGGACCAACAGTCAATGGAGACCATGTCAATAATTTCTTCAAATTGTTGGCATGGCTGAAGTACTTGTTGCATGTGCCCAACATTGGAAGTTTAAGATATATGACAAGTAAGCATTGGCTTTAGTGATGAAGGACACTTTTCTTTTATTATGAAAATGAAGTCTGTCTCTGTTGTTGTCATTGGCATGTAACAGCGCGGCTGTTGGTTGGCATTTTTCATGACGTCGCGATAGCGACGTCATGAAAAAAATGCCTACCAACAACCGCGCTGTTACATGCCAATGACAACAACAGAGACAGACTTCATTTTTTATATTTATATTCATATTAACATTAATACTAGAATTAAATTTGTCATGAATATTTGTGCGTTTAAGTTTTGATAGCCACTGCGAAGGACCTTTTGTTTACCAGTGGGAGGAGCTAAGGGTGTGGCCAGCCGCTTGTTACGTAGCAAAGTAGGCACTGGCACGTGCCGTGCTGTACATGATGTTACCATCGACTGATGAAAACAAAATTTGTTCCTATTCTGTCAATGCTAACAAAAACTCCGAATGTAAATATTAACTCTTGAAATATACTAAAAAATTCCATAAAGTATACATTTTTGGAAAGCAAACATTGTAAAGATTAATTCTGTTGCACTGTAGTAGTGTTTATGAGCTACAATGTTTTTTTACACAGCAATTGTCACAGTGTATAGAAGTGACTATCATTCTTTGATACAAATTGGCTTCAACTCCTACATTTTAATAGATTTTAATATCAAATTAGTGGTAAACTATAGAACACCCTTCAAATGTAAAAAGTGTGTCTCAAATTTTAAAGTTTTGCAGTTGTTCCTCATATATACAGCTGTATAAGCTGAAAAGATGACACATCAACGACAAGCCACCTTTGATCAACTCTGGTGACAAAACAACAAAAATTGGAAAATGGGAGACATACATTTTTGATTCAATACGTAAACTTCAGTTTGCTGTAGATTTGAGGCCAATATGTTCAGACTTGAATAAGTTGAAGCAATATTTGTGCTAGATTATGATGATGACTTGCATAATTGTTTAACAAACATTGCAACCAACTGACAAAGTGAAATTGAAATGAATAGCTCCCTCGGTTTGTTAGCTTTCACAAAATATATAGTTTACCATACTTTTCGTAAATTTGAATCAAAAGTTATGTTTAGTAATTTGTGAAAGTCACTGCTAACTGACGGTATATCCTTGCAAACAAAGGAACACATGTAAAACTGTGTGTCTTGCCATCTGATTGCCTGCACAAGTTTTCAAAGCATTACACATTATTCCAATTGTAAGAGGCTGAGTCTTTGACATTGACCAGTTTTTGGACTATGAACATGATAAACCCATGAATGACAGCAGTTGGTTATGCCTAATGGTCACCTGAATGTAGATAAGGGCTGTTCATAAGTGTTATCTTTTTCACAAGTGTACTCAGAGTACTCTTTCACATGCCCCCTCCATCCTGTCCAATTTTTTTTTTTTATTAAATTATTGATTTTGACCCAGATCATTTTTGTGGGAAATAGTACATTGGTCATGTACTTCTTGCCCAAGGCAAACTGAATGCATGTGTACCGGTGAAATACATTATTCTAAAAAAAAGGCTTTCAAATTAGACATCAGATCGCAGCAGGGTAACAGAAATTTGCATGGACCATATGTAATTTTCATATTCAATAGCATGCTCTCATAGTTATGTGGTCTTGTTTGAAGTGTTTTGATGGATGATTGTGATTGAAATATTTATACACTCTCCCACCAGAGGAGGAGCAGATACAATAAATACCTTTTCTATCTGTGTGTCTGTGTGCATCCATCTGAGCTACATTTTTGTCTGCACAACAAAACTATAGTTCAGGTCGACAAGTGTTGGGGTCATGGTGATACCTCTATGAAAAATAAATATCCATCTTCATGCTATAATGCTTTTAATATTTGATGTACATGTAGTTTCATGAGACTTTTGTAACGGGAACGTACCTGTGGTTTTTTTTGTGCTGTTGTTAATTTTGAATTGAGTGACTTTCAATGGTCAAGCTGAAATAATGGCTTAAATACAGTGGTAATGGTGGATCTCTGACCCATGTTTACTATTGAACATTTTACTATAAATGTAAATGGGTGGGGGGGGGGCTTCTGGTGTTATTATTTTTTACCTTGAGTGACTGTGATATGTAACATACCAATAACTTGGTCACGATTGAACTGAGCTGGTCAAGGTCCCATAAACTAAGAAGAAAACTTTTATTTTGTAGCATGAGTTTTATTAAGAAAAGAAAAGTTTGTTTGCAGCTGGGGGTAATTCATTCTGTGAACACTAAAAGTGGCAAAATCCTTGCCTCTGTTACCTCCAAAGCAGACCCAAGCTGTAGGTTATGTTTACAATGCACCCAGAAAGGAGTGTAGACATAACACGTAACCCAATTGATCTTCTTTGGAGGCAGTGCCTCTGAAGTTCATGGACTTTCACTGTATAAATAGTCTGACAGACGATAGCGTTTTTTTTTTTTAATTTGGATTTTTTTTTCCGGGGGGGGGGGGGGGAGGGGGGACTGAAATTGGTGGCATCCCTTGCCTGTAGAGTTGAGGACAAACTTTCTGTAAACAAAGAGTCTATGTAATATTGCATTCTGTGTTAAAACTTCAGATTTGTTCCATAAGGCCACTTGCTTTTGTGTCAGTTCACAATACTGGATTTTTTGGATGTGAGCAAGGTATATGATAAGGTTGGACAGATGCACTATTGGAGAAACTTGGTGGGTTAGAATTTGGATGCAATTTTCTGGAAATAATGAAAGCCCTACACAAGGATCTTTCACTGGGGAATGTAAAGGTAGAAATTGCACAGCTCAATTTAGGCCAAAACAAGGGGGAGTGCTTTCTCGAATTTTGTTCACTCTACATATTAAGGACTTGAGTGAACAACCAGTGGACTGTGATAAGGGAGTAACAATAGGACACCAGAAAATACTGGGGTTATTTTTTCCAGATCAGCGATTTAGACAAAGCAAGTAGCCAAGAAGAGGCAACTGGAAATGTGCGACGCGTTTCGACCTGTCTAGGTCTCATCAGGCACTGACAGGGATTTCAAAGTGTTCCATATATATAGTCAGGGGTAACAAATACGTTGCTACGCTGTGTACGTATGTACGCATGCGCATCTATGGACTACGGCCTAGTTTCAATTTCGTTACCACGTAACTTCAGTTTTCAAACATGTGTTTGAAATGTTTATTTCCCATATAAGGAAAGTCAACATACTGGTTCTGGGTCAACCAGTGCTAAATACTGAAACCCGTTTACCAGGTGAACTGCGTGTTTTTGCACCTGATGCCCTATCACAGGGGCTAGCAGAAAAAAATTTTTTTGTTCTGCTGTGGTAAAAAAACTTTAAATCCCTTGGTTTTTATTGAACACTACTGTGACAATAAATGTACTATAGATCATATGGAGAGGAGCTCGATGTAAAAATTTAGCATTAGACAGAGCGAGTGAGCTCATCTCCCCATGAAATTGAGGCCGAAAGGCTCAATGGAACGCAATTGGTGGATCCAATGTTTCTCAAAAAAAAAAAAAAAAAAATATTTTTTCCAGATGACATTGTGCTCATGGCTGAGTCTCAAAAAGAATTACAGGATATGTTAAACATTGTAGGGGAATGTGGAAATGAATGGAGGTTAGAGTTTAGCCAAGACATAAGCCAAGTTATGATACGAGGAAAGAAACCAAATGGCAGTACTGCCATTTGGTTTCTTTCCTAGTCTCCACTTTCTACTTAGAAAATGGAGACTTGGGAAATTCCAAATTCCAGAGGGTAGAGAGCAGCTAATTGAAATTGGAGAAGTATATGAATATAAGTATGTTGGGGTAAAGATAAAAGCAACAGGTAAAGGTATGTTTAGGATCCATATTGAAAAGATAAAGCACAAGGTGAACCATACTAAGGGAATGATAAAAGCTACAGCAATAAATAGTTTTAATAGGGCATTCACAGCTTGAGTGCTGTGGGATACATAGCAATACCAGGTTCATGCTACATGGTTTAGATGTTATCGCAGTAAATGACGGGGGTATCCAGGGTATGGAGAAAGCACAGAATGAATTTATAGGAAAATTGGATTCTAGGAGCACCACCATGTACAGCACACAACAGGAGATATTTTGCCAGAGGGGACCACAATGGATTAAATTTGAAGTCCTGAAACACTTTTCAACACCCCCTAGGTTAAAAATCAAAAACAAAAAACAGAATCACTGTGGTTAAAAAGAGAATTTTTTGGGATGCATCAATGCTGTACCATGGAACCATTTGGTCTCAACATTATGGGAACATAAGCATACTTGTCTTGTATTATGCTAAATTTTTTTACTGTTCTTTGCTTATCATCCCCCTACATTTTATACAGAGTGTATAACCAAGGGAAGCCACAAATTCTTCCCCTTTTTCACAGTTGCAATATGGATATAAGGGCACACATGTACTGTAAGATTCCCTTAGAACTGAAAAAAATTAAAAACAAACTTGGGATCATGGAAACATAAAGGCATACCATCTCAATAGGAAAGGTCAGAATTAGCTCTTGGGTGTGTATTCGCCCCAATACACAACTGAATACACAAACATTTGGAGGCCTAGAGCTGTGTGTTCCCACTTGCTTAAATAAACCAGTCACTTTTGTAGCTGTGGCTATATGATTTTTGTGAGATATTTAGTTATGCACACTATGACAAAGTTATAGGTGCCTCTGCCCAGACAGGCTGGGAAGACACAGACACCCTGTACTTTGTACAAGTTGCACATTTGCTTTCTGTCAACACTGGTCAATTGACACAGGTGAATTGTCAAGTCTAAGCAAACACCCAAGTTTGCTCATGAAGTTGTAACTCCTCATTAGTAACATCTAATGTTGACACCATATTATACTAGATGAACGTTACGTCTTTAATGACAGGTATGGCACATACTTCAACAGCTGAATCTCAGTCCCTGGTGAGCCTCACAAAAAAGGCACAACTGGTTGAACCAAGGTTACAGGCATGAATTTGGGTCATTCCCTTGCTTTGTTCTACAGTTTGCTAAATATCTGCTATATACTCAATTGTCTATTTTAGCTCAACTGACTTTTAATAATATAGTTGGGGATCAAGGCTCAGTCATCTGACATCGGGTTGTTCACAATTAAATTTCTGCTGCAAAACCATCAACCTGATTCACTTCAAACTTGGTACTGTTACTAATGTTGCACAGTATGTCTCTACCAGCTTTCATGAGATGGTAACACTCAAGTTATTAAGGGTTTTTATATAATTTTTTGTTCTTTATTTTTTTTTTTAAACTTTAAAATGAAAGAAAAAATTTTTTTTAATGATTTTGGTGTGCTTTCACTATTTTCTGATTCTTCAGCAAAATCAACATTCAAGTTATGCTGAAATTTGGTGGAAATTTACCTGGTGGATGGGTAAAAAATTACTTTATCAGATTATCTAAAAAGTATTACATTTATTAAATGGTGGTGGAATGTTTACAAACAGAAAAGAACATCAGGAAAGCAGCTGACGGATGAGTTGAGGGAGTGTAAAAGTTGCCCTCGGGGCAAGAGTTTCAAAAAGTTCACTTCCAGTACCTCATGATCCACATCATGGTGTCCACATGAATCACATGTATTGTTACCATTGTTGTACTTTGTAATGTACATGTATATGACCACAGGCAAGACATTCTTCAGTTTTGCAACTTGTTTTATGTATTATCTCTCTTTAAATAAAATTGATTTGTTTGCCTGCAATGGTGGATTCCTATTTGATGCCCAGCACAACTTTCTCAGTATTACATTGTGTTCTTTGGTGACTTTGCTCCATTTGTCATACTTTCGGTTCTGCTAATTACCAAACATGACAGGCTACTTCTGGCAAAAGGGGCTTTTTTTGCAGAGTTATGGTGAAAACACAAAGAATAGCAAGTCAAAATTATCCAAATTAAGTCAGAACCTGTGTCCTTTTTAGCTCGGCTGATTATAGGTGGCAGAGCTTATGCGATCGCTCATGTCTGTCCATCCTTCCACCCATCTCTAAACTTTTTGCTTGTGAGCATGATACAGTCCACAGTTTTTAAGATAACCGCATGTAACTTTTAGGACTTAATATAAAGTGTATGAAAATCTAGGTTGAGTTTGATATTGGTGGCGACACCTGAAGTATTATGCAATATATGGATCAAAATGTAAAAATCTTGTGACTACTGTAGCATCCTTAATGCTTGTTAGATCTTCATGAAGTTTGATGGGATTGTGGAGGAGATCAAAGTCTAAATTGCGTATGAAAATATTGGCGCTACCTATAATTTGATGGAAATTATGAGCCAAAATGTGTTTTAAGATATAGAATTCCATGTCTCAAAAAGTGATTTGATTGGGTCAAATTTATAGGATATATAGACCATGTTCAATGCTGGCATGTTATATAATATCAGTGGCCTTGACATATTTTTGTGATGGTCACCAGACTTCTTAAGTTAAAAGGTGATTTGGTAATGGCAGGGTGTAGCTTGGACATCAATGGCAAAGAGAAGTGAGGCCCCAGATCAAAATTGCACTATATTAGATTGTACATAAAACTGTACTTGGTGACCTATATTTTTAGGTCACTGTAACCCAATAATTATGGACTTTGGTGCTTGACCAAGTTTTCTGTTTTTCTTCAATAACTCAAAAGTTATTATTATCTGACCTCAACAAACAGACCATGTGTGGAAAGCTGCACTCAGGGCGCACATTTTAAACAGTTGCAATTTTTTTATCCGAGTTGAAGGTCAAGGTAAAATGAGCAGTTTGAATATAGAGGTCATCTTATGAATATGCTGCATCAAACAGTTTTTGAGTTAGGCCCATATAACTTTTAGGACTTGTCAAGTGTATGAAAATCTCTGTCAACGTCAATGTTGATGGCACCATCTATAGTATTATGTAATATACAGGTCAAAATGTGAAAATCTTGTGACCAGTCCAGCATCCTTAATTTGGCATGGATCTTCATGAGATTTAGGTGGATTGTAGAAGAGGTCAAAATCTCATTTGCTTGTGATACAAGTGGTGCCATCTGTAATTTTATGGAAATTATGAGTTAAAATGTCTTGAAAGATACAAAATTCTGTATCTTGAAAAATAGTTGAATTATGACATGCCAAATTTATGGGGTATATAGATCATGTCCAATATGTTATATAAGATCCGTGACCTTGACATATTTTTGTGAGGTCACCAGACAATGTAATTCTGTAATGGGAGGATGTAGTTTAAACACAAAAGGCAAAGAGAATTGAACCTTCAGATCAAAATTGCTCTTGAGTACATTGTATATAAAACTCTACTTGGTGACATACTTTTTTGGTCACCATGACCCAGTGATTGAATGACCTTGACCTATTTTTCAAAGTCAAGAAGCACTTAAGAAAAGGACATTTAATTCAATATCTTGATAAAGAATAAGACGAATGATGGCCAATGTATCACAAATGTGTATCGTGTGCAAATTTGATAGTAGTATTGCATAATTTGGCTAACCTTGATTAATTTGTCAAGGCTGTGGATTAAACACATTTCAGAAAACAATTTTTTGGTGATGGTGGTCAGCAGAGCATTAGGCCCATGTTCCTCTTGTTTGAATTAATGCTATAGGTTATGATGTCACATTTTCACAGATAAATATTGATTGATATTATGTACAATGTCATGGTTTATATTTGCAGGGTGGTAAATTTTATTACTTGGAACATGTCTGTGCAAAGCAGAAAACATGGACCCAACGAATACAGACATTTCTTAACCCAATGTGGAGTTTTATCGCGGATGGCTGTCAGCTTAACAGGGAGACCTGGAAGAATGTGGACGAAGCAGGGTTCACCAGTGTGGAACATCAGCAGTTTATGGCTCCCTTCGGATGGTATGCATTCGTCATGCATCCCCATTTGATAGGGATAGCCACCAAGTAGGCAGCAAGGGTAATAAACCCCAATTCTGTTTCACTCTTGGCCCTTAATTATGTAAACTTTATGTTATGGTTGTACATGTTTGAGGAGTACCATGCAGTGCTGACATCTGTATATGTTTGTGTGCATTCCAGCATTTTAGTATATATAGTCTGGTTCCCTACTAAACCTCCACATAGCTCCAGGCAGGTATGGAGCTAGGTGCTTGTTATTCTACTCATATCAATGTATGTGCCAGAAATCAAGACCTATGTGTTTATAATCATGATAATTTGCAAGAATAAAATGTAGTAAAATAAGTACATTATGTCTGGATAACAAAGATTGAAATAAGTAAACAAATAAATAAACAAATGAGTAAAGTCGAGTGGAACTGAGTAGAATAAAAGTAAAGGGAAGGGGAGTGAACAGAAAAAAAAAGAAGAGTAAATGTGGTATCAATACTTTACTGCCCAAAGATCACCAGAGCTCCACTAAATATAGTAAAATGGTTAAAAAAAAATCCCCAGACATGAATGTGTATTTTAGGTCATAGTTCTGTTACATTTTTGAGATTTCCACCAAGCTGCCATGGTTGTAAATAAATACTTCCAGTTCCTGTTCTAACATATCTTGTTGCAAAGTTCCACATGGGTATAGTCTCAACTTAGTCCTTTTGTAAGTGACCCTTTAAATTTTAAATGACAATTTAGTGTTAAAATCCACTTCATGATGACCAGAACATTGTCTCAGATGACAGGTGGTCTTTTGCAGCAATGGCGTGGAAAACCTCTGTGTGTGCGGCTTTGTCAGTTCTTGATGATTAACCATTTTCTGGTTAGAATTAGACCGAGTCAACAGATTTCCTTATCACTGATGCTTGTGATGTGGAAATAGGTTGACCTGAGGCAAAGTTCACTGTGATGCTTGTCACTCAGTGTTTTTAGTGCAGATGAGACAAGAAAGTGGAAGCGTGGTGGATGTGCTTGAGGAGGAAAAAAATAAAAATGAAAAGACACTGACCTTACTTTACAATGTGCTGGTCATTGAAAGAAAGTTCTTTTTGTAAGGATTTTACTGTGTATGTTAAGTGATAAATCTCAGCTCAAAAGTCTTTTGACTAGGGGGTGGGGGTGGGTGGGTGGGGAGGGGGGGGGAAAGAAGAACCACAACAGCAACAAAAGAATGTAAAGAGACAGGACATGTCTCCAAAGTATACCAGCCAGCAATTTTATGATATGTATTGTTATTTTCATACTAAAACCGGTTGGGCATGAATGTGATGCCAATGTTTGTCTGTTCCTTGTATGTGCATGTCATTTTCTCATAAACCAGCACTTGTTCCATGCCATACTTACCATCTCTGCCTACAGCTGGTTGTAGACAACTTTCCTCATTTTTGGTAGTCCTTTCTTATATCTCATTTATTTGATTAGCAAACAAAATGGCAAAAGTGTGATAGGTTAATTTGCTCTGATTCAAAGATTCTTTTGCAATTCCTGTGAAATACATTTTGTGAGAAACAAAGTCTACCACCAGATGGCAGTTGCAGACAATGTTTGTGGCACTCGTAGTTAGGTTTGTTAGAATTTTTTTGGTTGTCCTCATCAAGCCTCACCAAATAAAAAAAATTGTCACAAGCATTGTCAGTGACTGTCACTACATGCCAGACTCTGTGCATCCTATGGTCAAATATCATGAGGAACTGTCCTACCTGGGGATTGCGCAAGATTTTCATCATTTTAAATTATTAGATAGAGATGCTAAATGGGCCTGTACATTTTTAATGATTGAAAATCATGGACACTTTTTACCAAAATCTGGTGATCCTGAAAATTATAGTTTTGCAAATACTTATTTGATGGAGGGAGGTTACACATTTTAGCACAGGAAGTACACATCAAATTTCATTTATGAAAATGTTGAACTATCCCTTAGCGGTTTAAGTTTTCTAAATTAGGAATGACGGTAATACATGTAAAATTAATTATGATATTAGGCAGTACGGATATGTGCAGTTGGGCTTGTACAATATTATTGCAGCCAGTGTGGTATTTTATGCAATCAGATGGATAATTTATGCAATGTCATGATATTGATGTAGAATATATATTTTAGTAATTAAGTGATTATTGTCACCATGTTATTGATGTAGAATATAAAAGGTATGTTTCAGTGATTAAGTGATCATTGTCATTACGTATGTTTAGAGAAGCTATTTTGATCATTGTTATTATGCATGTTTAGAGAAGCTATTTTGATAATCATATTGAGTTAAGCCTTTAAATGTATGTATATATATATATATATATATATATATATATATATATATATATATATATATATATATATATATATATATATGTGTGTGTATATACATACATACAATCATACATACATACACACATGTAATATAAATAAATTTATGTATTGTGCCATGTTTTACATTGTCATTATACATGTATAAAGTTCAGTGTATTTTTATCATCATGTAAAGTTGTAAGGACTACAGATATGATTGGTGGTTTATTTATGGTAAATGTATATGATGTATGTAATATAAATTACTGTTAAAAGAAAGATCAGGAAGAGGTCACATGTGGAGCTTCAGAGCACACTGCCATAAGACTGAGAAATTGTAGTTTGTTATTTGGATTATTTTAATATTTTTTAAAGTGTCAGCATATAGATTCTTAAATCCTGTTCATATGTTGACACACAGGAACCAAGTGACACGAGGTTTGATGCCAACGGCTTTGAGTTTTACTTCAGAGTCCCTGATGAATATACATGTACACATACTTTATATATATATAAACTTTGTACATTTCAACACAGAGCATTTTAAAATATGACATACAGAACTGTAACAGGTGTAAAAACAGGTCTGGGAATTTTGTTTTGCGTGGTCCAAAGTTTATATGGTAGACCTTTGGGTACTGGTGCGAACCAACTACAGATTCTCCAATACAACTTGAGGTTGTATAAATGTAGAACAGAACATTTTTTTTTTTCATTTGAAATCAAACAAACTATTCTTTACACAAATTCAAGACCAGACCAGTTTTGTTTTTGATATTGTTTACAAGACCTGTGCATCATGGAATGATCAGTTCCATCTGGATCACAAAATATTTCACATTCATTTGAGAAACAGTTTCCTGATATTGTGACATTTAGTTTTAAAAACACTAGCATTTTTTGGCATTTCAAGACAAAGTGCAAACTGTGTGATTATTATTAAAATTGTATGTGCTCTCTTTTTTCCCAAGTGTATGGAAAGCCGGTTGGTAACCAATGATTTCCCACAGTGTTCTGGCTCTTTTCCCAAGTATATGGAAAGCCGGTTGGTAACCAGTGATTTCCCACAGTGTTCTGGCTCTTTTCCCAAGTATATGGAAAACCGGTTGGTAACCAGTGATTTCCCACAGTGTTTTGGCTCTTTTCCCAAGTATATGGAAAACCGGTTGGTAACCAGTGATTTCCCACAGTGTTCTGGCTCTTTTCCCAAGTATATGGAAAGCCGGTTGGTAACCAGTGATTTCCCACAGTGTTCTGGCTCTTTTCCCAAGCATATGGAAAGCCGGTTGGTAACCAGTGATTTCCCACAGTGTTTTGGCTCAGATCCAAGTATTGAAGCAGTGTTGTCAGTCTGCATATAGTGATAGCATGCAGGCTACACTGATTTTGATGTCATTCATGTATCATATGTACAACAGAGGCCCAAGAAGGCTTCCCTGGGGTACCTCTCAGAAAACATTAATAAATTCAGATGGAAAGAGAAAAATACACAAACCAGCAGAGTCCTCCCAGCAAGATATGACCCGAGCCCACACCCGTAGCTTTAAGGTTTTGACACAATACATGATGATCAACTGGATCAAAGGCCTTAAGATCATCTTTAAGTACCATGGCTGCAGTTCCCCATAGGTACAGAAAACCATCTTTCAGAAATTGTGCAGGAATCTGTTCAGACCTGTGCTCTCTGAAATTTTTGAGCCCTTTTTGTATGTATTCCATACAAAAAAAGTTATAAAATAAAAAAGAGTTTTCAATGATCCCCTTTTCTCTGTAGGTTTTGAACTTTTCTGAGCAAGTGTGATATAATCCTGATGAGCAAGCACTGAGGCCCAGAAATCAGTCATTTAAGCAGACTATGTAATGCTTTTACTGAATGGGTTTATGGATAAATAAAGTTATCTGTAAGTTCTTGGTGTGACGTTTTACCAAAACACAATGATAGTTATGTTTTTCCAAAGTAAAATGAGATGATTCATTCATTATATACATACATGTATATGAAATGTGTCTAGTTTCTCAGTGTTGGGACAGATTTACTCACTTGTCTCATATGTATGTACCATCATGATCCATTCAACTATAAGTCAAGATTACAAAGTAAACTTCAAGTATAATCTGAGACTGTAGGTGGGGTGGCAATGGGGATGGGGGTATAAAGAACAAAGAAGCCTCACCCCTGGTTGGGAGGCAAACTTGTTGAGATGAAAAGTTTTTTTTTTTTCATTCATTATATGTCTTGCATTCTATCAGAAGTATCGATACACAGATTGTATGATTAAGAATAAAAGAGCGTCAGAACAAAGTCCATAATATGTGTGTGTTCATATTTTATGCAAAGTTGTGGTCTTCTGGTATTGTATACAAATAAATCAACAAATTTGAAAGTCTTTTCTATGAGTGTACCCTAAGCTTGAGAATGTAAGTATTTAGTTCATAATGACTGGAGGCCCGGTATGATTTATGGGCTGTCTGTTCAGCAGAATTGCTCCTCAAATTTAAGCTATCATTGTATGACCACAGCCACAGCTGCCCAGAAAATATGATTCAAAACCCAGGTATATCCTAATAATCTGATGATGGATCTCGGTCCAGGTAGGGGTCACTTTAAGAATAGCCATGTCGGGGCGGGGGTATTTCAAACTATTGAGCTATTTTGGATAGGGATTTTCCTGCCCCCTCGCTTGCATCAAGATTGGAGAGGGCACCGGCGGATGGGGGGAGGGGGGAGGGAAGGTCGATCAAAACATCCCCCCCTCTCTTTTGCGATGTAAAAAACAACAACAACAACAACAACAATAATAATAATAATAATAATAATAATAATAATGGAAAACAAAACATTGGAAGATTCTTGAAAAATCAAACAGCTTGGCCTTTTACCGCCGATTTCAAATTAAATTTACTCTTTGGAGATGTATCTATGATCTTCAAACTGTTCATACTTTAATACATGATGCGTTTCAATATACATTTTGTGTGCTTTTGGTATTATGGTCATTACTTGTGTCCATTTTGAAACCAGCGACAGATTGTCAGATTGTTAATTCAGTCGCGTATGCCTAATTACAATACCGGTTGCCAGTCATTTCGCCTCTACACGTGTATCTTCATTTGGGCCTTCAGAACTGTCTTTCTCTTTGTCATATCGTTTTAATTTTTTGAAAGTATAATTTTTGAAATTGTATAGTTTTAATCTATCAGATGGGGCACGTCAAAGAATTATTGTACTAATTGTTAAAATAGTAAAACATGGGGAAGCGCTTTGAATGGACTTTATTTTATATTTTGTCTATTTAAGAATAGCACCCTATGAAAAAAACAGGCAAAACAAGGTCCATGTCTTCAAAATGCTATTAAACCTAACAGTGTCCCTGAATTGTTCTTATTTGCATCAGGTGTAAAATTGTGAGACTGCAAAGTTAAAATTTGCTAATTTACATATACCAAGAGTTTGGAAAAATTGAAAACATATTCCAATAAGGACAATTTGGAGGACACTTTTTTCATTGTGTTTGGAACAAAAGAGCATCGTTTGTAGAACTTCAGACTGAATTTTACTGAGAAATAGATGAATTGAAAATACGTTTCCTCCTGTATCTAGGTCTTTTGTGTTGGCATATTGGCTACACCAAAATAAAAAAAGCAGCAAAAATGTAAATGTACACATTTGTATCTCGATACCTCAAGTTACTTAGGAACTCGAATTTTGACTTCCAGAAGTCTAACTGGGAGTATATACAATTGATAATAGCAACATTATTAGATCTTTGTAGTTCCTGTCAGGTTTGGCTGTATAGGCTCTATATGATTTTGCTTTCTATACATAACTTACTGCTAGAGGTAGTACAGGGAATCCTACGAGTACAATGAACTTTTTGTTTCAGTCTTATCAAGGAGGGCTCTCTACCCTTCTTGGCCTTATAGATGATATTTGTATCCATAGTCATCTCAAGTTTGTGAAACAGAGCTCCACAAAATGTGGACTTGTGCTGTATATATTTGAATTGTGAAGGCAGAAAAAAAGTAGCATAAAATAAAATTTAAAAGAAAAGAAAAAATTGTGATCAGCCGACTTGAGCGAAATAACTGCGGTCATTATAATGTCACAGCCACATTAAATATGTTCACCGGAATGAGTTGTGACAGACTAGGGCCAGTAGAAATTTTGAAGCGCTGGCCCTGCCATCCTGTAAAAAGTTTGGGACTTATCTGATCCTATATGCCATACCCTAAAAGGAAATATGAAAGCTAACGGGAAAGCCCAGGTTTAGTCAATTTTGTGTGTCTCAGCTATCAATGTGAAAATAAAGTCTTAAATGCCAGGAAAACGCGTCTGAGAGAGTCCATTTTTCAAAAATTTTCGGAGGAGGTCCCTGGACTCCTCGCTGTGCGACTCGCAATTCGACCCCCCCCCCCCCCAGGGTAAAGTTTACAAAAGGATGCATTTATTTGCGAAACTAGAGGAACAGCTATAAAAATAAATAAACATACAAACATGCTATAGAGAGGGGCTATAGAACCCAACTTCATCCTGTAATTTAACTTTTGCTCTCCCAGTCACAGCTTCAGTAAAAATTCGACCAGCAAGTAACTGTGAACAGTGTCAACAATAACACATCAGCCTTATTCAGTTTGAGCACACTACATCACCAGATTCCACAATAGGTGCAATAAAAAACAAACAAACAAATACTAGCAAATCTTTTCTGTTGTTGACCAGCACAGTTTATACTGTAAATTTTCATTTATTAAGTTTAACCGTTTTCAATTAAGTTTGTAACACGGCTTTTCCAATTTAAGTTTCTTTGAAATAATAGCCCCAGACGCTTGTGTTCCGTGATGTTTGTATATTATCATCTGCAGCAGGCACCTGTACATCTTACTGTTTTGTAAAGAAATTCAACATTTAGATGTTTCAGGTGTCTGTAATTAGCATACATGTTCCAACTTTAGTTCACTGAATGTATCCACGTAACAAATAAGAAATTGAAGTTGGGAATCTCACTTCTGTCTTTTACAGTTTTGAACATATAAAACATTAAAAAATTTTAATTGCCCCCACAATTCGTATAATTCCACACGTTTCCTATTCTCTGTCGCCTAAGCAGACTTTCTTGGAGGGTGATAGTCTTGGCCTGGGTGAAACCATTTGCATAATTTTGAAAAATTGGTGCGCTATATTTCACTTGCGTTAACAGACATTCCGAAGCTGGTGTTTCTTGTTATGGTGGCCGAGAAAAACTCCGGACAAGTCAAAATAAGGATGTAAAGAATGAAGGAATAAAGCATTACTGAAAAAAAACCCAGACCTAATATACAGGAAAAAAAAATTGATTCACAGCGAAAAGATTATAAAAATTAGGCTTTACCTTGTATCAAACGCATGTCACATGACGCCAAAAAGGTTTTCCACTTCACTTTGTAAAGTTGCTGTGCGTGAAGCGTGTTACATGTGGGAAAACTGTTCGCAGTTGTAGCGTCATGAGGCTTGCGTATAATATAATTTCATGATTTACCCTGTCATCTGCTATAAATGCCTAGTTACTATACAAAGAAAAACATAACAAACTTAAATCTGGAAGTCCGTGTACCGATTGAACACTATCAAGTCCGATATTCTAAGAGCGAAGTCCTGTTCCGTACCATTCACTGAAAAACTGCATACATGTACTTGTAGTTCTAAATCATCATACCAAATTAATTTGTGAAAGGAACAAATCATGTTCATAAAATTTGAAATTAAAAAAAAAAGCTCTAGGCTTTATTAGCCTTTATAAATCGGATCATCAGCGGGGAACCAGTGCAAAACTTGTCTTGGTGCCATTATATCATGCATATAGTCAGTAACCTTTTCCATTTTATGTGAGAAACCCTTGAGCAAGAATATGCATGGAAAACAGGACTGGCCTTCCGCTGGGTGCAGCTGTCCACCACCGAACTTCGCTGTCTGACACAGAATGTTGCTGTCTGCTGCCGAAAATGTGACATCTTCCGCCGAAATCACATATTCTACAGTGATAAACACTGAAATTAGAGTAACACGTCAATTATCATGACAAATTTGCTGTCGCTGTTTAAAAAAGAAAATAAATTAATATCGGAACAAAATTAGTGTGTGAAGAAAACAAGTAGGGAAAAAAGCTAGAAAAGAAGATTTGCTTTACAGCAAATTTGTCTAGGTCTGCAAGGCAGAACTATTTACAAACATATATTTATGCTTAATGAACAATTAAATTGTTTGTTACAGTTATTGAGTATACCTAGTACATTTAAAGACTGACTTGGCTGCGTAATTCACTAGATGCATGTGTATCACAAACTAGGAGGTATAGGTAGAAGTTGGAATGGCATAATTATATATCTTAAACACTTTCAAAAACATTCAAAAGTTGAAATGCTCAGGTGTCTGTAATTAGTGTACATTTTTGAATGGCTTTGGTCATATATTCATTGATAATGCAATGTTAAAAGCTGACTTGCAGATGACTTACAATGGCATACTACATTTTTTTAATTCTAAATTATTACCTTAATAAATGACTTATTAGATGACTTGTGGGATTCTATGCTTGCAAAATTGGGCTTTTTATTTGTACATCTAGATAGCCAAATTAGCAATTTAACCATAACAAAAATCATATTTATATAACTACAAGTGCCTCTGGCTGTGCCCAGGTAATGTGTAAAAGGGGAAAGAACATCCAGTTTCAACATGTTTTAATAAATGTCCAAGTTACCCAAGGCCTAACAAAAAGATATACGTGGTTCCGGTAACCTGACAGACCCTACTAAAAAGACCCAGCCCTAAAATTAGGGGATTAAAAAAACAGAAGAGTACTTTCAAACCGCCCTTCCCTAATAAATACTGATAGACCCAGGCCAGTGCTACAAACTCAGTCAGAGACCCAAGTGGCCTATTTTTTTTCGGTGGCCCAAATGTGACCTACACGCCCCAAAGGGCTGGGGCAATGGGGGGGGGGGGGGGGTCTGGGTGCATTGCCGCCCCCCCCCCCCCCCCGAAAAATTTTGAATTTGAGCATGTAAAATGGTGCATTCTGGGGAGTTTCGAGTATCTTGCCTTCACATGGTTGACGAAATCTCAACATTTTAGTCATTATTGTACTGATTTGGCTATTTTTCCTCTGACTTTACAAAAAATTTGATGAAAATTTGCAAAAATTAGTGGAATTTGGTTTTTAAATCGCCATGTTATCAATTAAGAGGAGACAAATTTTGTATTAATACATGTAAGGCTTTAGTTTATTAATTGGCGGAAAATTAACAGATAAATTATCCCGTAATTAGTAAGCTGTGTATTTTCTCCACAAAAGCAAGAAGAAAAAATACATTAAGATAATCACTAGGCCTGAATATACTTAACTTTTGTCACTGAATGTTGATTGGTAATATTTTATGCACATATGCAAGGATGGTGCAATTATATTGCTGATAGCACACCAAAATATGATGCATGAAATGGGTATACCAAATGCCTAGGGAATCTTGCCTTGGCTTATTTCCATGGTGGACCACAAAATGAAAATAGCAGAAATGCAAGTATGAAATCAGAAAAATATTAAGTTGCTCTGCATAGGTTTGTAGCTGATATGCTTTAATTATTTATGAATTAAAAGATTGATCTAAATTTTCATAAGCACCAAATATATATAAAAATATATAAAGGCGTATTTTTTATAACTCCAGCGACTTGCTATATATATATACTGCAGGTCCCTGATAGCACTAAGATACTGAAACTATAAATATATAAAGGATTAAAGCCGTCCCTCTCCAGTTCTCCCATCTCGTGCATCCAGAATGAGTTCACCTTAATTTTGAAAATGTTCTTACATTCACTCTCTTTGATATACCCTGGCAGGCTCTGCATGGGAATAGGTATAATCATGGTACAGTAGTACCTGCAATTACCGACCCCAGTCTCCACCTGGTCAAAACGACGATTTTCTTGGCAAGGGCGCTTTTGCCATGTTAATGACCTGACGCGCAAGACCACGGAGCAGCAAATTTACATTCCCTGGATTATTTTCTCAATAAACTTCTTCACATGAGAAACACTTGTTTTGGATAAATTCTGTAGCATTTTTCAAGAACTGTGATGCAAATTTTGGTACAATGCTCCAGTTGCACAGCCTTAGACCAGCTGCAACACGCCACCGACCAGCTAAATCACCCCACAAACAGCCCCCCCCCCCTTGGGAAGAAAAAACAAAAAAAACGGTCGTTCAAATCAACCGTAACCAAGTTGTAAGACAAAGGTAACGGAAAAGCTGGCCCACGTGTTCCGTTATTTTGCAGTAAAGTCAACTCAAACACAGCATTTTACTTCAACTTGTCTGGACGGTCAACTTGGGCCGGTAAAAAAGCATAGCTGGTGCATATAGCCACGATGGGTGCGGTATCAGTATCTAGTATCGCTAGGTTTTATGTGTCCGTTCTCCAAGTTACCATAGCAAACGGTTGTCAAAGTATTTTTAAAAGATGACTTACAATCTTAACTTTGATCTGCGTGCTCAGTTGTGTCTGAAGCAATTATCATTGTAAGTTATAAATCCAAATGCAACATAGAAGGACGCATGCAAACACGTTGAGCACCATTTTCAACATGGCGCAATGCATTATGGAAAAGGAAAACCACAGTGTATCATGGCCACGCGTTTTCAGCACGGTTCCAGGTACACGTCCGTTCTCCGAGTTACCAGGGCAAAGGTCGTTCAAGTATTTTTAAAACATGACTTACTATCTTAACTTACTCTGCCCACTCATTTGTGTCTGAAGCAGTTATCATCGTTAGTTACAAATCCAAATGCGACACAGCACGCTCGAGCACCATTTTGAACATTGCACAATTAATGCATTGACTGTGGGACAGTCTCACAAAAGTACACTTGATTTGGATATCAAAGTGAATCCCGGCCACAGCATATATATTATTTTTGATGCTCTGAAATAATTGCAAAATACATATTTTTGGTTTCATATATTATAACACTCTTCCCACCCTCACTCGGCAAGATCGTTCCAATGCTCATTTACAAACCACTGGCACTGGCTGTGGAACTCACTATTTCACAATGGCAGCCAAGTCGATTGGATATTTTAAACAGGTAGCATCCAAAATATATGTGTGATTAATGTTAAGGGCAGGTTAATTTGTTGAATGTATGTAATGTGCAATATATAATGGGACTTTTCCAGAGTGAGTATTACCTTAAAATGTAAATACAATGGCAAACAGTGACCAGTTGTATGCCCCAGAATTAGGATTGTGTATTAGATGTAGAGGTCGCCATGAGGCAATGAAATAAGGGTCAGCAATAGGCTGAGTGCCATGCGCCCCACTGCGTCAAAGACCAAGCTCAATGGAGAAGGCTGCCCCAATAGTGGATACAGGTCCGAAAGTACTGTCGAGTTTTTGTATAAGTGGTAACAATAGTTTTCAGTGTAACCTAGTAATATTTGTCTTCTGGAAAATACTGCAATATCACTAAGTTCTTTCAACCATTTTACTATTTTTTCCAGAAGATCTGAGTTACTATGCATGGCCAGAAAAGATGTTACTTTTTAAGGTTCCTGTCCACAAACTCTACAAAGATTGCTTTCAACTATAACTATTTTACATAATAAAAAAGTGCCTTCGGCTGTGCCCAGGTAACAAATTCGACTGATGTCAAAGGTGGCAATGCATAAAAGGGGAAAGAACATCCATTTTAAACATGTTTTGACAAATGTCCAAGTTACCTAAGGCCTAACATGTATGTGTGTGTGTGTGTGGTTCCGATAACCCGACCGACCCCACTGAAAAAGCCCGAGTCCCAAAACCTAGTTACGTTTTGTGAAACATCAAATTATAAAAAAAAGTTCCAAGCCGCCCTTCCCTAATAAAAATGATCGACCCGGGTGCGAAGATTTTATCGAGAAAGTGGCCGTCGTGTTCCGTTATATTGCATTTAAGTCAACTCAAACACAGTAGTTTATTTTTTCTTGTTCGCAGTGGAGGGTTAACTTGGGCCGGGTAAAGAACATAGCTGCATAACCACGGTTGTTCGGTGAAACAGCATAGACATAGCCACGGTTGAAAGATTTTATTGAGAAAGCGGCTGTCATGTGCCATTATTTTGTAGTAAAATCAACTCAAACACTGTATTTTATTGCAACTTGTCTGGAGGGTTAACTTGGGCCGGGGAAACAGCATAGCAACACAAAGTTCAATAAGGCATAGCCATGGTTGTAGGCGTTGTTCAGTGAAACAGCATACGCCATAGCCCCGATTGTTCGTTGATTGTGATGGCAATATTTTGCTAAGTTCCAGGTGTTCGTACTCTGAGTTACCAGGGCAAACGGGCATTGGAGTACTTTTAAAACACGACTTACTGTCTTAACTTTAATCTACCCGCTTGTTAGTTACAAATGCGACACGATAGACCTTGAGCCGCACATGGACATTGCGCAATAGATTGCATTGGCATTGCGACAGTAGCACAAAAACTCATTTGATTTGGATATCAAAGTGAATCACGGAAGCAGCATATGTCATATCATTATTGATGGTCTGAAGCATTTATAAAATATATCCTTTTGGTTGCATACATTATACCCTCCCTCCCCCACCAGATCGTCTCAATACTATCCTCATTTATTACAAACATTTGGAGTGGAATCCACAATTTTCAAAATGGCAGCCATTATGGTTTAGTCCCAATTCGATATTTTGAAGAAGTAGTATCCAAAATATATGTGTGATTAGTGTTAAGGGAAGGTTAATTTGTCGAATGAATGTAATATACAATATATAATGGGACTTTTCTAGAGTGAGCATTACCTGAAAATTTAAATACAACGCCGTACAATTAGCAGTTGTAGGCAGCGGTGGGCCCCAAAATAGGGACGTGTCGGACACTGAAGACACCCCAGGCTATGAATTAAGTAGCACCGCTGGTGAGACCTGCAAAGCCACCCCCCCCCCCCCCCCCCGCGTTGAGTGAAAGATGGAGCTTACGGGAGAAGGTTGGCCCATTACTGGATACAGGTCCGAAAGTACCAGCGGGTTTTTCTATTAGTGGTAATCATTTGTTTTCAGACATCTATAAGGAAACAAAAACTGAAAAGCTTTAAATTTTGTTGACATGGTACATTTGTAAATTCTCATACAATATTAACTTGAATCATCTCCTACTGTAAATTGCTTTAACTTCGCTGTATTCTTATTTTCGCTTATTTCGCTGATGGCACAAAACCGTACAAATAGAAACTCGGTAAAATAGTACTTTGACATTGTTTGAATAGGAATTATGTCCAGAACAGTGAAAACAAAACTACAGTGAAATGTCAAAAATACAAAAACCGGAAAATTTATAGGCGCGAAAATAAAGCAGAACAGTATATTATTATTATTATTATTATTATTATTATTATTATTATTATTATTATTATTATTATTATTATTATTATTATTATTATTATTATTATTATTATTATTATTATTATTTGAATTTAACTTTGTTTCCCATTTAGAAAACACTCTTACGTGTTCAAAACCTTTTTATAAGCAAATGTTGTGACTTTTGCAATTGTTTTTAGTTTGTCTATTTGAAGCTTACATGTATTTAAATAAACTACAACCCCATGAGAGTATTATTTGTTTCCGTTTTACGGGCAAAGCTTTGATAACTCAAAAATATACAAGAAAAACTCTTACAATGTTCCATTTGTGTATAAATTCTTGATATATCAATAAACAGTCATTTTCATCCAGCAAATGTTCCGCCGTATTAACTTCTTTATCCCACTTTTCCAGATAGAAAGAATATCATCACTGTTGCTAATATGAACATATCCCCTTACCGATTTTTCCAAATTTTGAAAATTTGTCGTTCATATATATATATATATATATATATATATATATATATATATATATATATATATATATATATATATATGTATGTATGTATGTATGTATGTATGTATGTATGTATATGTATATGTATATGTATATATATATATATATATATATATATATATATATATATATATATATATACCCATGTTTAAAGAACGAATTGTTCAAAATTTCAGCATACTGTCCCAAAATTATATCGAATAAAAGAGATGCATTTGCTATATATAATACATATATATACATATATATATATATACATACATACACACACACACACACACACACACATATGTATATATATATATATATATACATACACACACAAGTTCTGAGTGTGAAATTTGTTCATGAACACATAGTAGGTATTTCAATGTGGCAATCAAGTGAAAATCGTTAATTGTTTACAATGGGTTGAGAAACACAATTTAAACTTAATATTACATGAAAGGAAATAAAAATACATCAGAGCAGGGGAGTATAGTTTGTCTACTTCCCTGGTCACAGGATTTTTTTAAAAATTAAATGTTACATTAAGGGATTCGTGGTTCGTCCAATTGGATTAAAAAGCATATTTTACAAAATAATAAATTAAATTGAATAAAATTATGAACACGTACAATACTAAATCACTATACTCTGGGAGCCAATGGAAGGACCTGCCTTTGTAGTCTACAATTTGCATCAATTCATCATTGATGCAATGTTTCTACCAGTTTTCAAACTTTTTGCTTTCACGATGTAAAAAAAGTGTTGTACAACGGACATTCAGTAAATGAATGAATGGATGAATGAATGAATGAATGAATATGAAGAAAGAAAGAAAGAAAGAAAGAAAGAAAGAAAGAAAGAAAGAAAGAAAGAAAGAAAGAAAGAAAGAAAGAAGTCTGCGTTGCGTTCGCAAACATAATTTGATCGTAAATTGACACACAAATACGCCTGAAATTTGGCATACAGCAGCATATGCTTAATCGACCGGCGTTCAGTACACAAGTTTCTACATGCTGACAGTGACATTCATAATCACTCTACGGATGTAAACCAGGTGCTCTCTAGTGTATAAGATCAAAAGCCCAGCTTGTTTCATCCATTCGTAACATGGAAAGACCAGGGTATTCTTTCTTCTCACATTCACGAGAAAATTACATTTTTCACTGTGATCACTAATCAAATAAGTATGTCTTAGATAGAGGTCAGGCATGTATGATAGATCTTAATATGTTTTTTCCGTATGCTGTTTTTATGCTTCATGTAATCACACTTTAGCAGCATTTGCATTTCGCCTTCATTTTTATTTCCAGGTACGCAGCTTGCATACACGCTGTTGTACGATACGTGGGACCCCCACAAATCACAGTCACCCTTTCAACGAGGGGAGGGAGTTGCGTGATGGTGTCTGGTAATATTTCGTTCCGTTTAATTTGAAAGGAGGAATCAGATTCCACTGTTTATCATTTAGGGGTTCAAACTTGTCATCATGTTTAAATATATGTATTCAGTTTCTTTCCTATCTGAACGTGTATACCTTCCCCGTTGCACTGTTTGCACGAGCCACCTATCTTATGAATGTGGGTATGCCTGTTTGTTTTGTTTTGGAGAGGTCACTGTACTCATTCAGTGTGTACCAGGTCGCAGAGTTAGCCTGCTTTGTTGGGGTGACTTGTAAACAATGTTGACCTACACTCATATGACTCATTTCATTGTACTGTCTGCACACATTTCGGAGGTGATCAAGAAAGATCAGAGACAGGTCTCACTCAGTGCACTGGGATGTGTCACTAATTTGAAAACTCTGGAACAATGATGATATTTCTCTGTCTAGATATTTAAAACAAATATTTTCCTGACTGCACAGAGAGAATTCTGAAGATCTAACAGAAGCTGTTTGACCACAAGCCAGTGGGACTGTGAGCTATTGTTATTACCTGTGGAGTGTGGACAGTATCTTTGAGAAGACTGGCATAGTTGGTGTTAATTGTACCATTGGAACCAAACTGCACCTCTGTGGGATTGGATCAGCACCACACCATTCAGCATTGGACCCACACCGTTCCTCTGTGGGATTTGTACCAGATCATTTGGCACCTGTTATATAGGACTTGGAACTGTGGAACAGTACCTGTGGATAATCTCACCAGGGATTAGGATTTACCTAAGACTGTTTAAGTATTGACACACCAGTGGAGATAAGTTTACCTACTTTGCAGTGATTTTGATTGTTAATTTATTGTTATTGTTAAAGTTATATCATTGTTGTCATTCTTTGTTGAGTTCTGCTAATATTCAGAAGGTGGGCATCGTAACACTCGGTGTGAAAAAATTGCGGCCAAAAAAATCATATTTTTTCTAGGCCTGTGGTTCAATAAAATACTCAATCCCATTTGGTGATTTTTTTTTTATTTTAAACAGAGAAAAATGCTGCCAACTTGATTGCATCTATAGAATCAAAATGATAACGGTTCGCGGGTATAATTACTATAATGCATATTTAGCCTTTATGTAGGTATCTTTTCGCCAGTATATCTAACACAAACAAAAACTTTCTTGGCTTGGCGCTCAAATTTACATAAACATTCACCCTGCCCAATGACACACTTTTACTTTTGTTCTTTTATCTGTGATTCTGTTGTCAAATCACGGGAGATTTTTTTTTTTTTCAACTATAAACATATATTTAATTACAATGTTCTAAATTGGCACCGTGAAGCCGTAAAAGTTTTTTTCCCTATCTTTCAGGGGGTTATAACTGCCATATCAGCTTCTATGAGAGCTGAGGTATGCTGGAAAAAGTGGCACATTTTGAACTGGATTTCTGATTGGTCTGTCCAGGAAACATACTGTGTGTGTGTGTGTGTGTGTGTGTGTGTGTGTGTGTGTGTGTGTTCTAACAAAGAAAAACACAGATAAATAAGTGAAATAAGCAAAGTTAATATTCAAGACTGATAGTCCAGTTTAAAGGGGTACCCTGTTTCGCCCAAAACACCTGCCCCGTTTCGCTCCCTTTAATGGGACGAAAGGAGAAATGGAGACCAATGTTTTTAAAGGATGCAACTTTTTCATCCGGGGCTGTGTTTGGACAAATTTGTCTTTTAGACAGAAATTGATACTGCTTTAGAGCTGGTAAACTTTAGGGATTGTTTATGAATTGATTATTTCATTGTAAACTCTGAAGTCCCGTTTCCCCCTCATGTACTCTACTGCACTAAACTGCAGCTTAAAATCTGTCCAAATATTGTGTGTATAGGCATATGACTGATATTACAGGCTTGCGCGGCTGAAAATATGTACTAATCCGTCTTTGTAGATACAAAATATATTTTCATTTTTCCAACTTGCAATTCAATAAACCTGACTTGCCAACGGCGAAAACGTATAAGCAGTTTATATTCTTCATGTTCTGAATTAACGTTTGATAAATTGTACTGAATGAAATAGTTCAAACAATTGTGACATTCAAAATGCCCCCCCCCCCCCCCAAGCATGCTGAGTATTAGGCGTACACTTCGAAAAACATGTGGCTCATTTGAGAACCGAGAAAAAGGATGGGGAAACTCAACAATTTGGTAATGTGGATATTGGGCGCCGATCACTGCATACTTCTCACAATGCAAAGAACTGTCGTCTAGCAGACAATAAATTAATTTGGTTTGGAACCCATTTAAGTTGTCATGTACGTGTATTCTTATTTTGTTGCCACGCCCATTAAATGAGTCCGTGTAAGACACGTGATAGTCCCTCCCGTTGACACATAAAAGCGTTGTTGGGTGACGTCGGAGAACCCCGCCTCCTCTATGGTGTCCGTGGGGTTGCTCAGTAAGTTACATCCATCTGTTATGTTGAGCCAAGGCCGATGGAGAAGATTCTGCAGGAAACGTGTCCATGTACCTTCTTCGGAACCTATATGCTCAAGATAATAAAATTTTCCTCCCTGTAAATTAAAAATAAAGACACTTAGTGTTAGTACAACGTGTATTTCAATCTGAACATTTTTATAGGCTACGCGTTTATGGGGCTCTGTCCCAGTATCCATTCAATTTCTAAGAAGTTTATTTGATCATTATTCCATCATTTTGTAAGACTGAGTCAAAATTTTATTCTGGAAAACTGAATAAAGAGCTTTGCTTCGGGCAAAGCAAAATTGTATACATGTCACATGCATATAACCAACGATACATGAATCACACGTGGAAGGTACATAATAATAAAACTGAAGATCAATATATTGAAACACTCATAGAAAATACACAGTGAAACGCAAGAACCACACTCTAAATAAACGTCTTAAAGTGCAGAGTAAAACCCAAGAACCACAAATATTAAAATTCAAGTAAAAAGTAACAGAATGATTGGAAAATCAATACGAACTAAAACACATGTAATCAAGCCTATATGTGCAGTAAAACGTAAGATCCCTGGCTATAATACACTTATAAAAAGTTGACTTTTTAATGTACGATCTATACACGACGGATGAATATAAATCACGAGTTACTGTCATAAATTTAAGATTAATTCCACTGGTGTGACAAAACTAAAATTATTGACCACAGTTGTAACAATAAGAAAGTTTATACTTCATTTTAAAGAACTGAAAATCATCGGCACCACGGATAATTTCAGGGATATTATTTTGAATAAATCCACCATTGTAGGCGAATAAACGTTTAAAAATAAAAGAAATATTAAAGCAGACTATACGTAAAACTACCGTTCGTTGTCGACCTGTTTGCCCACGAAAGTGCTGTAAAACAAGACTAATATTTGTTCACATTTTCCACATTCAAAGGCAACGGAAGGCTGCGGTGCAAAGAAACGAAGAAGTTACTAATTTAAAACGTTTTGACTGGGATAGTAGGTCCATGGCCTAATAAATATCCAACAATTTAGTTATCCTCAATACACTAGTTCAAGCATTAGCAAAGCTGGCATACGTACCGGCTTAAGAACTCGCTTGACCTCCTTCAATACCTGCTGTACATCATCTACTGTACACAGAACTAGCGTACACACCGCCGCATCCATACTTTCCTTTCTAATTGGTCGCATTTTCTCAGCTTTACCTTGCATAAACTCCACGTGTATACGATTTGGACACTCGTTGCTGGTGAGATCTATGTAAGTTTCCATGCTGGGGTTTGGGTCGACACATAAAACCCTGACCCCGAAGGGGTAAAACTCAAAGTTTGCTCCAGTACCAACTCCGATTTCTAATATGTTCATCGGTTCCCCCAACTTGGCTTGCGTCAGGTGCATGTCGGCGAACAAGTCAATTTTCCGTGCACCCATCATTCTGTTGTATTTTGGTGACGCACGATATAACGACCACGCGTAAATTCTTGATTGCAGTGCTTTTCCATGTTTTCGGCACATAAACACCATTATAAGTATTCCCATAACTATGATAAAAGTAAAGAAGGCAAATTTTCCAAACAGAACATAATCTATGTCTATGTCAGCCATTTATAAAGGATGTACAATTTGCAAGTACCAGAACTGGAATGACTGTGCTTGTCGAGCCTACCAACAATTACGCCCCAGGCAATATGCGATTGGTTGTGTCGCCTTGCAACTTACATTTTATGTAAATCTCAGTCTCGAGGATGTTTTAATGCACATGCTTTAACTTCCTGGAACTTAGGTTGTATCCAGTAGACCGTGGCTGCAATACTTTCGTTGGATGCTTTACATACAATTCTCCCAAATAATGTTAATACATACAATGGAGACAGAAAAACAATGATGACAGCGATACAGGTATATTGTATACATTCTGTCTGGAGAACCCCTAGATTAGTTATATTCTATATACTATTGGGTAATCCAGTGAAAATAAATATGTTTAAACTAAACGAATAAAGTGGGATGAAGCATGTCTATATTTATGCATGTAGAGCACCCACGTCATTTGGATCATTGTGTTAGTAAACGTATGGCAATATTATGCTGGTGACAACAATATACTATTACTCCGCAAAGATAAAAAGTTGATTTGGTATATTTATTTATTGTATTTTACTTTATTTGAAGAACATTATCCCATTATTCTAGGCTACAAACTCTGCCTCACATCAGGCCTGATCATTCTAACAAAAACATGCGACATGTTTCTTGAATCGCTACATACAAACAAACAAACAAACAAACAAACAAACAAAAACAAACAAAAAACAAAACAAAACAAAACAAAAAAACAAACAAACAAAAAAAACACACAAAAAAAAAAAAAAACAAAAAAAAAAAACAAAAAAAAAAAAAAAACAAACAAACAAAACAAACAAACACACACACACACGCGCGTGCGCAACCAAGCCCCATTATAATAGTGCTTTAACACAAAAACATCTATTGTCACATACACTTTAATTTTCCCCGATCCTGTGGTTTTTGATATTATCATTATTATCATCATCATCATCATCTTCCATGTGAAGGTGAAGATCGTTTGTGCATACTACAGGATACAAATCAGTTTTCCTGTTTCTCAAAAATCAGGATCATTTTATTAGATCAAAATACATACACAAGCAAACAATCATAATTATGTGTTATTAAATAAATAAAAAGCGTGAAGTATAATGATCGAGGAGACCCTCATTGGTGTGTATCCGAAGTGTACAAGCAGCAAGAACCTGTATTTAATGTCTATTCTGATCCCCTGCCCTTTTTTTTTTTTATTATTTCTAAGTGAATTATTGGGTCCTCTAAATGATTTCGCATGTTTGTTTGTCCTTGCCTCACAAGCAAACAAATCTCCGCGCTTTCTGCACCAGGTGAGAACACGCAAATCCACGCATAGCTTGATCAGGCAGGCAAGTATATTTTGTATATCAAGAGAAAAAGTGATTTTGACATGGGGCATATGGCAAATAGAAGTAAACATCCATATAAGAATTTTATGTCTGTTCTTCGGTCATACAGTGTGCACCAGATGCGTCAGGTATGTCTGCAAGGGTTCGTTGTACATGCAACAATAATTCAATATGATCTAATAAAGGCGTAGGCGCTGTACGTGTACACATCATCGGTTGACAAAGAAGTAATTGCGTGTAGATGGTATGAGGTGTAGTGAGGAATACTCATACTCTACCACTGCGACCCATAGTACTTCCTCGTGGAAGAAGAACGTTGTGAACTTATCTCAAGTAAACTTTTATTTCGAAGACTTCAACATTTGCGACAGCCACATCCAAAGAATTTATACCTCTTCCGGAGAGGGTATAAACTCTAAGGCCACAACATGGTGCACAACATCTGATAATGGTCGGTCAATTTGGATTAAGGAATAATGGATAAGCTAGGGTGGGCACGCGTCAAAAAATGCCCGAGCGCAGCGAGGGCATTACTGTTACGGACCTACCCTAGACTACCCATTATTCAAGTGTATGTGTTAACACACACTTTTCTGTTTTTCCTTCCTTTCCTTCTTTCTTTCTTTCTTTCTTTCTTTATGTCTGTGTGCCAACACAGACATACTGTTTTTCTAGGAATTCTTTCTTTCTTTCTTTCTTTCTTTCTTCCTTTGCAGGCAAATTTGTCCGACATTTCATTTGAAAAGTATTATACGTAGAAACTCCAAACTTGGCACAATTATACGTCTATAGATGAAGTCTGGCCTTTTTATAATGAGAGGTCATGTTTTTCAAAATTATGCAAATGAGGGCTAATTAAAGTTTTAAATCTTCAATATCTTATATACTATAGTAGATGTGATTCCGAGTGTATTAGGAGTTCGATCATAGCAAGGTAAAGGTCATCTCAAATGTCAAGGTCATGTCAAGGTCAAAGGTCAATTTTAAGCCAAAATGTCATTTTTGAGGTCAAGGTTCGCTTCTAGTAGAGGTCAGATCAAGGTCAAAGACTACTTTCGGTGGTGGCTTTCCTCTAGCCATAACTTGGTCAATTTTTATCCAATTTTGATCATGTTGGGCTCAAACTGTAGCTATTGTACACTGCACAATTTTGAAACTAACATGTGACCTCTTAAGGTCAAAGGTCAAGGTCATGTGGACCTTTGAAAGTTTCATCCACTCATATCCTGGCCAATTTCCATCCAATTCAAATCATGTTGGACTCAAATTGTAGGTATTGCAACACTGCACATTTTTAAAGGAACATATCATCTCAAAAGGCCAAAGGTCAAGGTCATTTGGCCCTTTGAAAGTTTCATCTTGTCATAACTTGGTCAATTTTTATCCGATTTGGTTCATGTTTGGTTTAAATTGTGGGTATTGTAACACTGTGCACTTTGCATGTGACCTGTAAAGGTCAAAGGTCAAGGTCATTTGGACTTTATAATTTGTATCCAGCCATATGCTTAATGTGATGTGAAGTACCAAAGGATAAAAATTGTAGCATTTACTATTTACAACTTTTGAAGACACACAGACAGATTTACTTTGAAGCAAATCTTCTTTTCTAGTTCTTTCTTTCTCTTTCTTTCTTTCTTTCTTTCTTTCTTTCTTTCTTTCTGTCTTTCTTCTTTACCAGCACATTTGTCCGACACTTTTCTCGGACACTATTTTACATAGAAACTCCAAACTTGGCATGATTGTACCTCCATACAAGGAGTTTGACCGTTTTATACAGCTGAGTGAATGTGTTTAAAATTATGCAAATTAGGGGCATTTGAAATTTTAAATCTTGAATATCTTCAAAAGTATAATAGATAGAGATGAAAAAATTCCAACTTCCACTATAGGGTTATTGACCATTGCGCATCTAATGAATTTAAAACGAAAGTTGTAGCAATTTAAATTATGCTAATTAGCAGCATTTGAAATTTTAATACTTGAATATCTTAAAAACTATTATAGATAGAGATGCCATTTAAACTTTTACTAGGGGGTTATTGACCATTGCGCTTGTAATGAATCTAAAGCAAAAGTTGTAGCAATTTCAATTATGCTAATTAGCAGCATTTGAAATTTTAGTTGTACATTGCCATACAAGATTTAAAATTTCAAATGTCTCTAATTTGCATAATTTTAAACATCTTCATTCCTCTATATAAAACGGTCAAACTCCTTGTATGGAGATACAATTTACCATGAAATAGGCCAATGTGAAACCCGTTCATACAAATTAGTTACATAACATTACCTCTCTACCACCGTTGCCTAGACCTCCGCGTCTGGGCCACAACACCCAACATAATCGAGTTGGGACTCAACTGTTCTGAAAAGACTTTGCAGTCCCGATGGCACTATCTTTTGGTTCATGTGGAATGGGGGGAGGGGGTGACTTACTGTGGGCATGCACCCCTATTCTTCCTTCCTCCTGGGGCACCATTTCTGGCTTGCTCTAGAAGTTGGGAGCTCCATTGACTTTTGTCTGGAGTAACTGTTTTAGTGCTGTGTAAATGCCGGTCCATTGAGTTTCAGAACCCAGACAGCCCCAGTGAAGCCATGATGGGTGTCTAGGGCCCCCCACCCCCTCCAGGCATGCCAGAACCCTGGCTGATCCCTGAGCTGTCGGGTTGAACTTCCAGGGATCCCAGAGCACCATAACCCCAGCAGATTCCCAGGAGCTCTGGGATCTGGGATCCGGGATCTGGGATCCAGGACATCGGGTTGAACATCCGGGTATCTCGGAGCACCAGAGATGGTATGTAAATCTGACCGGTAGCAACACTTTAGCTCCTACAGTTGTAGCCCCTACCACAACCCCAGTGCCAACTTTGGCCCCTCCAACCCCATGCCAGCTGCTCTCTGGGCCTGACATGGACTGAGCCCCTGGTGCTCCCACTGCGCCCTTATTTCGAGACAGGAACCCTGCCTCCCTCCTTGGAGAGGCAAGCAGAACACATGCTCTCTGAAGAGCAACAGTTGTGGATGGAGACTTGGGTCTTCATCTGCTCCTGCCGGTACTCCCGCTGTGTCGGATGTTGGGATGAGCAGCTCCATTCTGCGCCTACTCTCTCTTGGCCCGCAGGCTCTTGACTTCTCCTAACTCCAGCAGGTACCCTCCGGCCAGCCTATCCCCAGGTTGGCAGCTGCTGTGGCTCCTGCCCTGAGCCTTCCAGAAGTTCCTCTCTCTTGCCCTTCATAGGAGGAGCAGGTGTTGGCTGCAGAGGTGGCAGTGAAGACTCCTGTGGACCTTGTTGTTCCCCCATGACAAGGCATGGTGACTGATGTGCTTCTGTCACAAACGGCCTTCCCAGCTGCATCAAAAGAGCAGATGTTCAACAAGTCTTTGGGTGGTATAACTCCAATGCCTGGTGCCGAGTCTTCAGACATCAACACAGAGGAGCAGCAGCAGTTGCTTTTGGTTTTATCTCTTGGTAGGCCCATGCCGACATCGCTCTGCTTGGCAGAGCCCTGTAGCCCCAGGAGTGGAAGACGTCTTTGGATCTTAAGGAAAGAGAGAGAACATAATAGTCATAAGCACACAGGTTCACATTCTTGGGCCATGCTTACCAGTTCAGGGCACTTGTCTTCAGCCTTGCCAAAGCACCTCTGGTGTTATCCAGTTCACGCAGGCGGTAGCCACGCACCTTCACCACAGTGCAGTGCACAATCAGGTATACCTGGACCACTGGCTGATCGTGGCACTATAGCACCTGAATTTGTTGTGCCAAACACAGACCATTTTGGACCTTTGCAAATGCTCAGGCCTGATTGTGAATCTCAAGTTTCGCATGGTCCGGTAGTGACAATCCTTGAGACGTTCCCTGCCCTTGGACTCCCAGGCCCCTAGCCACCTACACCATCGCCCCTTGCAGCACGCTCTGTGGGACAGATGGTCGAAGGACCAGGGCTAGCAAGCGCAGGTGCAGGTACCCCCGGAGGACCGTCGGTACCTCATTTGGTTGACCAAGTGGGAGGACTTATATCGAGTCAGACGTTGATGCCATTTCAGGTCCAGTTGGGGAGCCTACATGCAGGGCTAGACAGTATTAGGCTTTTGGCTGACACAGGCCACATCCCACCACATAAACTGGTTGGAACTGGAGGTAATATGTTTAGTGCTACTCCACTTCCAGGACCTAGTAAAGCACAAACATGTTCTTGTTATGTGCGACACAGGACATTGATCGCCTACCTCAACTGGCACGCCGAGACATGCTCCCAAAAGCTGACAGAGTTAGCTGGATGCATCACCTGATGGTGCCCTGAAAATGACATCTGCACACTTGCAAGGCATGTCCTGGGGCTAGAAATTGTCCTGGCTGACCAACTTTCGAAAAGAGGTCAGCTGGTAGGGACAGAGTGGTCGTTCAACCCACAGGTAGTCTAGGCCTTGTAGGCCAGATTGGTTACCCAACACGTGGATCTGTTGGTGACAACTGAAAATGCAAAACCGGTTTATGTGTTGCTTGTCCCCGATTCCCAGGCCCTGGCAGTGGATGCTCTAGCCATGGACTGGAGCAACCTTTCAGCTCACGCCTTTCTGCCTCTGCAGATCCTTCCGAGGGTCCTGCGGAAGGTTCAGTCCTATGACTGCAATATGGTCGTAGTCACTCCCTGGCAGCCAAGGATGGATTGGTCCCTGCATCATATGGTGAAAGTGTGGAGCGATCGGTACATCTATTGGCTTGGTCGAAACTTCTGGTGCAACCATGGACAAGTGTCTACCACAGGAACCCTCAAGGGCTCCACCTCCATGCTTGGTGGTTGTGGCACAGCACTTCTGTGACAGAGGTTTCTCAGAATCAGTTGCAGATAGAATTGCCAGAGGGTGGGCTTTGAGACTCTTCCCCGGCTGTATACTCCGCTTGATGAGGGGTGTTTTCTGAGTGGTGCGCCAGTCAGAAAATCCATCAGCTCCTTTTTCCCAGCATTCCTCCGCAAAAAACGAAGGTTTGCATCCAGTGTGCAAGCGGTCAGCACCTGGCGATCAACAGCTCACCACAATGAAGTCACAAGAAGTGTTGCCTGGTTAGAGGGAGGGATCTGGCTGAGCCTCAGACTGCGGTCGAGCTGAAGCAAGTCTACATTTTTTCCCATGGGGAGTCTGTGGTGAGGACTCAACGAAGTCAGTGGTGTCAGCTTGCTGCATGGCAGCTGGGACCTGCTACTTATGTCTCGCATGATCCGACTTTCTCCGTGCTTGCTGACAGAGCAGCCATTTGTCCTCCCCCAATGCAGGCAGTATCTGCAAGTTTGCTCGCGAGAGCAAACTTGACCCAACTGCAAGCGACTACCATACCAGTGTGGATGGTCATCCCAGGCCACCATGTGGTGGTTCTGTGAGTCCAGCTTTTGTCCCCTATCCAACAAGGATGAGAATGGGGACAAAGTGGTCAATGGATCTACACCCATGGACTGCCTCTGAAAGGAAGCAATAGCATGGTGTGCACTGCTCTCCCTGTCTCTGCATTCTGATTGCTTGGATGCCATCTTGAAGTGCCAAACCAAACCATCAGCTAACACTTAATATGTCAGTGGAATCCAACACAGAAATCAGTTGTCTAAGTCTCTGTAGATTCCCAGACTGCTGAGAAAAGATTTTCCGCGGATTAGGGTGTGTGTAAAGCACTGAAGCTGTGAGCATGAACGAAACTTCACAGAGTTTCAACTTGACAAGGCAAGCCAAAAATGGTATCCAAAGAGGAAGGATGAGATAGGGAGCATGCACACTAGGAGTCACCATCTGTTCCACAAGAACTGAGAGATGGTGCCACTTGACCATCAGGTTTTCAAGATCAAGTGAGCGAAACTCAACTCAATTTTTTGGGCATCACGCCCAGACACAGAGGTCTTGGCAATGGTGGTCGAGAGGTACCGTTACATAACTACTACTCATTTTCAAAGTACTAATTGGAAGTTCTCCAGCCAAATCTACTGACAATGACCTCCACCCAAAAACGCCATCATCATTTTTATGTAAAAAAAACAAAACAAAAAAACAACCAAACATATAATAGGTAAGTTTTGAATGAGTGACATTTAATCCGGAAAGTAACACTGCACACTGTGGATTTGAACCACCACCCTTCACCATAAGGTCCAGAACTTCCACTTGCAGTTGTATGCAAGGCTTTACTGCTGTATCACATCATCTAACTTTCTATTTCAGTTAGCGCATCAGAAGCTGCGATGAAAACATTTTTTTTAGCAAAGTGGGGGAAACAAGAGGACAAAGCAAGTCTGTAAACATGGTGCTGGAGAAAAAAATGAGACAACCATTCTTTTGTACACAAAAACAAAAGGATTTTTACTCTCAAGACATTAATACATTATTCATTTGATGTCACAGCAATCATTTCACACAATAATTCATCCACAAACAGGCAATAAACAACACATTGTAATGATATCAGTTGTCAAAAGAACACACTTATACCCAGGGCAAGTTTCCCCTTACAATTTATATTTAGTGAGAACTACATCAACATATTCATCTTTCACATATGCACATAATTTAACCCTTTCCCCCTTGAATGAAGACTGAGCCAAGGAAAGCTGTTGACCTGGGGCATGTGATCTTAATAGGTCTCATCAACAATTTTTAGTCAAATTGTTTTTCATCACTGTTGAAATTGGTTGAAAACACTGAAGCAGACGACATTTGACAATCAGCCGGTTTTGGCCAGTTTAAGGGGGAAAGGGTCAAGAATGTTCTCTGGATTGTTTTGCCTGGAAATTTACATTAATAACACTGTCAACAACAAACCAATCACCCGTAAGGTACTCAAAGGGTCACATGTAGCAAGCTATGTCCAGCATGTACTTATGAGACACACATCAGCCAGTTGCTACTTAGTTATGCAGAAGGCTTGATCCCAAGTTCCAAGTGTAGTCCACGATCTGTTTCTACAGTCACCAAATTTGAGCAATCTACATGAAGACTGCTGATAATGCCTGGCAATATGAGCTTGTAAAATTATAAATGTTTCCATAATAAACTGATGCTTCAAGGGGAACGCGGTATCTTCAAGTCATCTCGAAGCATTTTTTTCCAGCAGGCACAAGGTGTTGTGGTATAACAGTGCTGGCTAACAGACCCAGTCAACAGCTTTCTGGGTAAGTTACTGCTTTGCACACTAACTTGGAAATGAATATTTTTTCCCATCGAAAGTAATATCCTTCAATTTGTTATGATGTAATTATATGCATAACAAAATTTTTATTAAGTTAATCATGACAAGTTTTTAAGTCATACTCATCCTGTAAAAATGGGGCTATTATGTAAACACCCTAGAATATTATATTATCAAATATTTACCTGCATTTTGTTATCACATGATTTTTCTCAGTATACATGACCATATTTGTAAGGTACCCTGCCTCAGGTCGACAATACTTGCACCTCACATTTACAAAGGGGTAATCTGATATGGCATTTTATCACTGTAAATGTTATTGGCAGTAAAGCTAGTCCACACTATCATCAATACAAGTTCTCGACAATGTCATCACCATAACTACTGCACAATGCCATCAGTAACTTTATGTTGTGACTGTTACAGCCAAGTCTTCAAACTAGTAGCCTTGGCACCTATCACCTGGCTGTAAATAGGAAATTAATGCACATATCCACTTGGCCACATCCTCACTCTTAAAAAGACTAGTTCAGTGGGGTAGATATGTGTAAATGTCCTGATCAACACAGTCGACTGTGTATGGGCCAGTAGAAGGTGCTGTAGATGACATTACCCCAGAATCTGGGAATGATGCCCACCAGCATTAAGGGAACACTGAAAAATAAATCTATGTTTTGATTACAAAATGGCTGCGTTTGGAACCAGAAACCTTTAGCACCTGTCACCTGGCTGAAAATGGGGAATGCACATATGCACTTGGTCACACCTTCATTCTTAAACATAATATTTCAGTGTGATAGATATGTGTGAATGCTGTGATCAGTATGGTTGACTGCATATGTGCCTGTACAAAATAAAGCTACTGCTCACTGACATCACTAAGGTTACTCCACACTGCCATCATTTAAGCTACTCCATGCTGCAATCACTATCGCCAGGGATGTGTTCTCCACAATGCCATCACTACACCAATTCCATACTGCCATCACTAAAAGCTAGTCCACACTATCATCATGCAAGCTAGTCCACAGTCTGTCATCACTAAGGGAAGCCATTAAGGTTCAATATTCACAAAAAAACTCATAATATATATGCCTGTATATACTTTGTTTGGTACAGTAACAGAAGAAACATGCGACAGAGCCTCACACATCATGACCCTTAATACAAACAATACATGCAACCTATCCGGGCAACATGCCTCAACTCAACATTACAAGCAACCTATCAGGGCAACATGCCTCAGCTCAACATTACGTGCAACCTATCAGGGCAACAATACGTGCAACCTATCAGGGCAACATGCCTGAGGTCAGCAATACATGCAACCTAGCAGGGCAACATGATTGAGGGCAAAAATACATGTACATGCAACCTATCAGGGCAACATGCCTCAACTCAACATTACAAGCAACCTATCAGGGCAACATGCCTCAGCTCAACATTATGTGCAACCTATCAGGGCAACAATACGTGCAACCTATCAGGGCAACATGCCTGAGGTCAGCAATACATGCAACCTATCAGGGCAACATGATTCAGGGCAAAAATACATGTACATGCAACCTATCAGGGCAACATGATTGAGGGCAACAATACATGCAACCTATCAGGACAACAGGCCTGATGTCAACAATACATGCAACCTATCAGGGCAACATGCCTGAGGTCAACAATATATGCAACCTATTAGGGCAACATGCCTGAGGTCAACAATATATGCAACCTATTAGGGCAACATGCCTGAGGTCAACAATACATGCAACCTACCAGGGCAACATGCCTCAGGTCTGCAGCTTTCTTCAGTGTTATCATCCAGCCCATGCAAAGGATATTAAAGCTGTTGACTCAGTCTGATATAGGAAAGGGTGAGTCCAGGTCCTCATTAAATAATCTCAGTACTCAGGACCAATTCTGCAACCTTTCAACAGTATACGTATTTACTACTATTATCATTGGTCGGACTTGTGCTGACATCCTGTTTCCACACTACATCAAAACACAAGCTGGCAAGTATCACTCCTCTTCACTAATGTATTTTAGCAAGACTTGATTTACCCATTTCCTCATCAGACAGGAAGACTGAGCCAATAGCTTTCCTTGACATGGGCCGGGTGCAATCGGCCCAAATTGCACCAAGGAAAACTACTGACCGTCCTGAATGGTCTTATATACATATATACAAATCTCAACAAAATGTTTTCTAATAGGGAGAAAATTAAATAAAAAGTCACATGACAATTTACATTTGGGCGATTTGAGCAGGAAAGGGTTAAATAGTTCATGCACCTATCCCTTTCACATTGACATATTTTACAACTACAAACATGGTGCTTTTGCTGTTTTCATACATGTATGTATTCAATGGCTAATATTTTTACATGTACATATACATGTATATACTATCACAGACTACCCATCTCTAAAGGTTGCATTTCCGGATACCTTTCAGAGTTACCATATTCCTCCTACTTTGAAGCATCCCTCTCATTTAGGCCATCCCAGGGCATACCAGAACTGAGAATCCTGGGAACCAGGCTCGCTCTTTTGCACAAAATTCCATTCAATATCATGTGAAATTAATTTGTCGCAATATAACACCAACAGAAAATAAAATTTTCTAATGACTTTGAGCTATTATTAGGAGGAATGTGCCATTGCATGGTAAGAAATGTACCTACAATCAAGACCAATCACTGCCGATCTGCCAGGGCACTCTTTTAAGACAGGCTCATCTGTACTCACAGCCTGCAACAACTTGTGCAGCATATCCCCAATATATCACCACATGCTTGTGAAAAAGTTTGGCTACACCAAGTTCAAATGATTTACTGTCATTTAAAGCATAAATATTATTGTCATTCTATGCACAAATAAAATTTATTCTATGCAAGCATACAGAGATATATGGTGGTCCTTTTCTTTAGAGGCCACTCTAATGAGAGGTCACCTGGCTTGAGAGGCCACTTTTGGCATGTCCCTGCTGCTATGTTTTCCATGTTATTGTACCTCTAATGCGAAGCGACCTGTCTTGAGAGGCCACTTATGGGCCTGCCCTTGGGGTGGCCTCTCAAGACAGGGATTACTGTATTTCTAAACTTAATTTCTTGTTTCAATGATATCTGTTACTTCCATTAAAAATGCAAAAAGAATTTTACGAGTTTATTACATTCTTGCACTTTTGTATTTTTGTATAAGGTTACTTGACCTTTCTATTGATAAACAACACTCAGTTATTGCAATCAAATAATCACACTGCGCTGTGCAATTAAACAGATATGAAATATGACTTCCATTTGGCTCCCATCACCATATTGAAGAAAAAAATCAATGTGAATCCTTGGAAACCTAATACGGATGTATCCACATGGAACTTTTTTTTCCATTCAAATTACCAGAGATGAGCCTGTGTTACAAATGTCACCTTCCCTTTTTTCCGCTAAGTGTGAAACACAGGACCAGTCTGCAGTTTCCCAGAGTGCAGTGTGCCCAGAATGACACACAGGACCAGTACACAACTTTCCTCAGTCCAGTGTGACCAGTTGGATGCACAGGACCAATCTGCAGTTTTCCTCAGTCCAGTCTGCCCACAAGAGGATACTCACTACAGAATAAATGTGCAATTGGTTGTTGCCACCTCAAAATCCAGTAAGATATATCAAAAACACTTTTTTTTGCAAACAGTACACAATACAACTTTACATTCTTGAACTATTGTGCATACACTGTACATGTTTCAAGATTCACATTCTATGCATGCATGTTTATCTGCAATAACAAAACACTTTTGCAGGCACTTGTTAAATGGCAGTGTTTGTTTCAGCAATTGTAAGTTATACAAACAAGATGCCCACAAAATCACATATAGTTAATTACATTCCTGACATTTACATTTAAGGACTTAAATAGAAATTTATGTGAAGCAAACTACAGTAGATCTTGCATATGAGCCCACCTGTGCTGAAGGACCAGTCTCAACATTCCCATTAGCATATTTTAGTTTAATTTTACCTGCCTTAAGGGACCACCTGTCAGAAAGAACCATTTTAAACAGGCCATGTGGGTGGTCCCTTTAGACAGGTTTCACTGTACATGTACTGGGCTGCCCATGCAATGGTGACCCCTTGAAACCTTAATTGTTTACCTGCAAGCCATGTTACCAGTTTATTACATGTAAATTCAGGTATGTGGCTATAGAATTGCCTTCTCTGCTGACAATAATGCAGCAAAGGCATCGATTTTCAAATCTACGATTCACTTTCTGCACACTAGCAGCAGTTAGGCTGTGAAGGTATCTTCACTCACTAAAAAGCATATTTCCAGACATAAAATTCCAATTGTACCTTGTCAAAAATGTTGAAACAAGTCAATTAATCAGATTCACAACAACAAAACTGTTAAATTCAGGGGTTCGGCTGAAGCCTTGCATGATTGATTCTATGGGATGGATACAAACACAGAATCTCTAAACTGTGAATCCAAATGTTGATTTGCACATGCAAACCATTGCTTTCTTTGTAAGCAACTTCACAACCATGTGAAATGGTCAAACATTGGAATAAACAATAACATTCAAAATGTCACACAGTTTTTTAATTTTAGTAAATATTTAGACATCTTATATCCTAATGATTTATTTTATTTATTTTGTAACCTTTATCACCAGACAAAGGTACTAACATATATGGGAACCTGCTCTACAAAACATGACATTATGGACAACACTCCAAATGTCAGACCATTAACCCTTCACCACTGACAGAAATACATACACTGCACTCTGTGCCAATGCAAAAAAATGCCTGGATGAAACCTGGGGATTATGATACTGTATAGTTTACAATCTTCTCAGTTTACATAGTAAAAGTCTGTATTGTGCATGTAAAACTGCAGAAAGGTACAATTACCAATAGGGCTGCCCGTTTCAGGATCAGTATATCTGAAAAAAATATATGTATATATCATGGGGAAAAATAATAGCGTATGATATTTGAGTCTTGAAGTCTAGAACCACTTCCTAGTTAGTATTACTCCATTCTGTAGTTCAACTCTATACTCTTCATAAGCTAATGTGTCACTGTCCAACCTACATAAATATGAAAGCATTATTGTTCACATTGTATGCGGAATTTGCAAAATGAAAGGGGGTGGATGGAAGCATACTTCTATGAGGACATATGCTACGTTGGGATTAATGCAGTCTCTGCAGTGAACTTGTTCTACAGACAAATCTGTAATCCACTTGTTAGGATAAAGTTGTTTGTTACTAAATATCCAGTTGATTCCCTTTAGTTGTAAAACTTATACAGATGAACCATTTGCGCTGCAGATCATTTTGAACCTGTCTTTGGAGATCATATGAAAAGGCTGCAGTCTATGTCATTTTTTGCAGACTAAATTACATGCAACATATATATTTACATATACATTGTATTTGTTTTAAAATGTTGATCAATGTAGTTGTCAACATTATAAAATTGTTTCTATCATAAAGTTACCCATAAAAAAAAAAAATTGCCCAGTAAGAAGGCAAAAAGTGAGGGAAGGGGTGACAGTACTATGACCTCCGACACACTTCTTGGGGGAACATATTTAACAGATTTATTTCAGCTAGGTAAGAAAATAAAAAATTTCCACTGTAAGCTGCTCATTAATATACAGAAATACAGAGTTCTGTGTGGATGGTCCAATGCCCTGTAATCATACATAACAGGATGGTCTTTAAAATAATTGTCAATTCTTACTTTAAAACTGTTTACACTTGGTGCATTTACTACATTACTGGGGAGTAAGTTCCACCAGTCCACGACTCTATTGCTGAAAAAATACATCCTTATGTTTGAGTTTGATCGGGTCTTGGTTAATCTTTGTGTGACATGCCAAAAACCTGACACGGATGGGTACGTTTTACACGTCTTTATTTTGAAGACATCATGACAAAAATAAAACCCCTAAAGGTGGGCAGATAACCCAGGTGTGCCTCTCAGCATCCCATCACAAAGCTATACTGCTATATGTAGGGTGGGTATGCAACTTTTTTTCTCTTTTGAGCCAGGAAATGGAAACAGTCAGACACGCATTCTCCTGCAAAGTGGTCTGACTCCCAGGGGGTCTGTATTCCAGGAAACAGGAAGCAAGCTGGTGCTTCCCCCTACAATTGCTGATTGTGACAGACCCAGCACAACATTGTGCTACCCAGTACATAGCTGACATATGGTCACATCATTGTGACACCCACTACCCAGCATTAGATACTGGTCATGTCATTATGACAAAGCCATGTATTTCAACCTTGTCACATTTGGTTATGGCCTCTGGATATAGCATTCACATTGAAAGGAGGTAAACATTTGGCTGTTTCATAATAACCATGAATATATTTGTACACGTTAATAAGGTCTCCTCATAATCTTCTATACAACAATGATGGCATTTTCAGTCGTTTCAGTTTTTCCACATAAGTCAAATTACTCATATTAGGGACACTCTTGGTGGCCTTCCTTTGTGCAGATTCAATTAAGTCAGCCATTTTCCATAAATGTGGGGACCATATGGGAGCACCATATTCTAAATGTGGCCTGATCATGGATGTATACAATAATTTAAAATCTTCCTTGTCAATATGTTCAAATGATCTCCACATAAGTCCAGTTATTCTGTTTGCTTTCTTCACCATTTCTGTAATATGTAGCTCAAAGCTCAAGTCCTTGTCTATCCAGACTCCTTGGTCTTTTTCCAAAGATTTTATGTCTAGAGGCACTTCTTGACCAGAATCAAACATTTTATATTGGAAGTCTGGATGATATTTCCCTAGTCTCAACACTGTGCACTTATGTGGATGAAAATTAAGTTGCCAATCGTTTGCCCAACTTTCTAGTTGTCTGAAATTGGAAATTGGACAAGCAGCTCACAATACAAGTGTGTGTATCAATTTATTGTGGACATTTGGATTTGGGAACAAGCATTCATTTAAGAATATCCCTTTGGTGCTCAATTTCCATAAATAGTTGGTGGTCTCCAGTTTTGGAGGCAGAGAAAAATAGAACTCAAAAGTGAAATGTTGCCATGGTATTTTTATGGCTGTCCTGCACACATGAGCAAAATGACCAACTGCTAGTTTAGCCATGCATTTTGTGCCAGTGGCACACTAAACTGCTTGAAAATTGTATGCATAAATTTTGGTTTGAGGTTATTACGAAAAAATACATTGCCCTGAAAAGCTATTAATGGAAAATGTTGTTTCTATCACAGGAACAAAAGTAGCAGCACATCAACCTTTTGCACTGGGTGAGAACTGAAGATGAGACTCTGCAGGCCAACTGTTCACGGCCTTTTAACCAGGAAATGGGCATACCTGGTATTCTGGTCACAACTATTTCAAAAGAATTTTTCCTATATAAGAAAAAAATAAAATGAATGGATGGATGGATGGATGGATGGATGGATGGATAGTGCAGGTAACCCCTCACATCATTGACTGCATACAAAAAGTACCAATGTAAATCAATTAATTAATTAATTAAAAACACTAAAGGACTGTGACAGTCCTGTGCTCAGCTGACTTTACATGCACAGACTGAAGTGGTCCTGTGAACTTAAGAAAGATATCAAGGTCATCTTTATTTAAGACCATCATCACTATTGCTAACATGAATACATCTCCTTTCCAATTTTTCCAAATTTTGATAATTTGTCGAATCAGAAAATGACAGCACAACCATATAGTGAACAAATTTGGTGGAGATCAAGTTTGCATACATTCTCTGCAAGTATGAAGAGGATCCAACTTATGGTTTGGGAGAAAAAGTTGAGAAAAGTATAAAACACACACAAACTTTAAAAAAAAGCAAAAAATAATTGCAGCACCACCTGTTGAATAAATTAAGGTCTAGAGGTCTCAAGAAGTGTCTTTGTGCAATTTGAAAGAAATTAGCGTGGCTATTTCATAGATTTTTCTTTTGGACCACTGTGCCCAGTGCTTTTCTCACCTCCAGTGCCTAGAGAAAGCCCTTTTGCTGGGGTTAAGACTACTTGATTGTAATATAGTTTTAACATAGGCACTTGCCACAGAACAATGTTTACATGGTAAAATAACATGCATATCTCAGCTGAACAAGTTTAGGATAGAAGGAAAATAGCCTCTAAACTATTCATGAAATCTTTCCCAAAATGTTGAACTTATAACAATAGGTTAAGACTATTTTAGGGCAGTAAAGCCTGCCTAATCAAGGAAGTGTCTGCCATAACTAAAACAATGGCATTTTGCCCTTAGTTTAAACACCACACTTGTATGAATGGATATATCCCACAGAGGCATATGCTGTGGCATCATGAGCACATGTTGCCAAAATGAACTCAGTTTAAAGGTTTCACAAACTACACTGGTGATTAACCCCACAGGTGTCAGAAATCAGTTGACATCTATGCATTTGTGGTGGTCAGTACACAGATACTGTATGAGGGTCCCATTAATTTTGCCTTTAAAAAAATTCTAACATCTTCAAATTAAAAATGCTGGTACAGTACCGACATTGACAGGCAAACTAATAAAAAAGTTTTACAATTTCTGTTAATGTTGCTATAATTGACCTCAAATTTACTTTGAAGATTGGTACTTTTAACATGCATTACCCTATGCCCACAAGTGTCCACCCCTGCGACCCCTCTCCAGTCAGCAAGAGGTGAGAAAATTCTATCCTCTGCTGGTTCCATGAAAGGAGTCAATGAGCAGCCGAATTAAAAATTTTGTGAAAAATCACGGATCCACAGTATTACAACCTTGTGAACATATTTGTTTAACCTTCCCAAAAGTTTTACTTCCACAGAGTCTCAGAACAATCTCAGTGACAGTTTGGAGAAGTTGAAAATAGATAAAATACAAACATATAGCAGTGCCACCTGTTGGACAAATTATGGTCTGGGGGTGCTCAGTAGTGTCCCTATGCAATTTTAAAGCAATTGGCAGAGTAGTTTCAGAGATGATTTTTTTCAAGTTTTCACAAAAAAAGAAATAAAAATCATAAAAAACACAAAAATCACTCAAGCGTGGCCATTTGAACAAACTTGGTAGAGAAGAAGTCAAGAAAGTGAATTTCCATTGCAATCTCCATTGACATACATGTACATGGTAATCAACAAGAATGCACATATTTACTAAAAGGTACCCTAATTGAAGAAAAAATATGATACTCATTACCTTGTGGACAATGATACATGGTGCTAAGTTACCCTGTATTTATTTAAGGGTGTGGAATAATTCCATTTTTGAACCACACCATCAACAACATGGTTAAAGCTGCAGAAACCAACTAGGTAACCATGGCAACATACAGAGCATGATCTCTGGACTGATTAGACATTCCAATTGGCAACAAGGAAGCAGAATTTTAAGAAGTCAAATTACTCTTTGTTCAACCTGTACCCAGCATTGAATCGGCCCGCCAACTTCCAATTGAGACACTCAGTATATAACATGACCAAACTCTTACCGCAGTATCCCAAATTTGATTGCCTCTCAGAGGGGAAGGGGATCACATGGAAAAAATGGATTTCCAGGCTGAAGGACAATATTTTTGTGGGCTATAACACCACAGATGAAGCAAGCAAGAAAGTGCTGATGTTGTCATATGGTGATGACTTAAATGATATCTGAATTGAATTGAATTGAACTTTATTTTCAACATTGTATACATAGTAGTTGTGACAATACATTACAATTCATGGCTCCCAGAGGAGTATAAACTCATTGAGCTGGGCACCTTAAATACTCTATGACGGTCTATAAACTTGGAGAAAGTGGAGATGATTTAAATGATATCTATGGTAGTCTAGACTTGGAGAAAGTCACCCCAATACCAGACACCCGGGAGACCGTGTTCACCAATGTCATCGATGCCCTCACAGACTTTTATAACCCCACATAAAAGTCAAATTCCAAAGGTATGTATTCAGGTGCAGTAACCAGAAAAAGGGAGAGTCTGCTGAACATGATTACAACAGTTGGCAGTAACCTGTAAATTCACCGAGCCAAATACAGACATCAAATTACAAATAAAATCGATGCATAAACCAAAAAATGACCAAAAGGTGGCTCAGTGACACAGATATATCTTTGGAAAAACTGATCCAATATGCCAAAACTCTTAAAATAACTGAGAAAACCAAAGCAAAACTATCAAAGGAGTGAATGGTGATCCCATTGTATGCCATGTCAAAACACGTCAAGACCAGTGTGCACATCATTGACCTGAGCACAAATCCTGTTCATAGCAAAATGCACATCATGAAACTGTGCCAAGCAAACAGAAGTGTTTCAATTATTGCAGTAATCTTGGCCACATGATGGAGGGCAGCATAACTGTAAATCCTTCAATGTTTCCTGTTGGTGTTTTGGGAAGCTACACCATTTTGCCAAATGCTGCAAACAAAAAGAAAAGAAACAAGGGCAAGCACAGCAACTACCACACAAAAAGAAAGGGAAAAAGAAACCATTCCACTCTACATGTGCACAAGAGACTAATCATCCACCAAGTGCACTACAACAATCTCTCAACATGATCCTGCAGGAAGACTCCAGGCTAGAGGAAAGTGATGATAACACAGACCTCGAGCATCTTATTCAACAGTAACAAAAAGGACAAAAACATATTGCCGTGAGTTAATGTAAGCGATTGGGTTTCTTGGAGGAGGCACACTCACGACAAACCCTCACATAGTCCTCAGCATCTACTATCATGCCATACCAGTAGAAGTGGATGCACAACCTGTGAAGGGTTCTTGTTATTCCCAGATGGCCAGCTGTACAGGGAGCATGGCTCGCCTGCAAGACTTGGTGCTGAAGGTTCTTAGGCACAAGTAAGAGCAGGTGGGTCTCACAGTCAGCCTCCCAGTCATAAAAGAGGACCCGTCCCTCCTATGCACCTGAGGCCAACACAGCCAGAATTTTCGGAGGGCTGGAGCTTGGCCAAAGATGCCCTCTTTTGGGGGAAGGCCCTTTTCAGTCTATTCATGCTGGGGGACTAGGACTGGATCTTCAGATTGTGCCTGCTGTAGCTCATCATTGCTTAGTTGGGGCAACCAATTGAAGGTGGCTCCTCCCTGGCACTCGGCCGGCCGGGGAGCCACCATCTGGCAACTCCGCCACTCGGACTGCCAGGGGCACCACATCATCCACATCCGCCTCAAAAGGAGCCCGGCTATCATGGATTTGAGTGCACTGCTTGCACCCATTGCAGGGCAGTTCCAGCACATTCTGCCCAGCTTGGTAGCAATCACAAGGGGGCGTGTCCAGCTCCCTTCGGGACATCACATAAACATTCTGATGTTGCTTCCCAGCCCTGTGCTCTATCACAGTCATGCTGGCTCATCTGCTCAAGCCACCTGGTCATCTGGCCCTCTGGTGAGCAGAGGCGAAACAGCCAGGCAAGGCTACTATGGTCTGTCCTGAACAGAAACTTCCTGCCTAAGGGATAATGCCCAAAGTGATTAGTGTACTTACCACAGCGAGCAATTCTCGGCGTGTCATGCAATTCCGCTGCTGGGTGACATCCAGCCACAGGCTCGCATATGCAATCACACACTCCTGCCCTCCCTGTACCTGAGAAATCACTGCCCCTATGCTACTGGAGGCTGCATCAGTGTCCAAGATGAAAAGGTCAATGGCATTAGGGAAGACCAGGACAGCCATATGCATAAGGCGGCCTTTAAGCTCCGCAAATGCGGGCTCCTGCTGAGGCCCCCAGTTAAAAGGTGCTCCATGAGCAAATCATTGAGGGGCCCTGCTATCTCAGCATAGTTCTCCACAAAAGGCAGGTAGTAACCTGTTAGGCCTAAAAATGCCTGAATCTCTCAAACGGTTCGGGGCGCCTTCCACTCCAAAACATCCCGGATTAGAGCTGGATTAGTTTCGATACCACCTTGACTAACAACATGGCCGAAGAACACTACCAGGTCCCGAAACAGTTGGCACTTCTTGGGCTTCAGTTTCAACTGTGCTGGTGAAAATGCTCCAAGACCTTGCTTAATTGCTTCACATGTTCTTGGAAATCCGTCCCTGTCACGATTACCTCATCAATGAAAACTAGGAGGGCGTGCCACTGTAGGCCATGCAACACCAATTCCATTGCAAGTTGGAATGTGGCCGGCGCATTACACAGACCAAAGCTCATGGAACAATACTGAAAGGGTCCATGCTTAGTAAAGACTGAGAGTAAATGCTGAATTAAGTGCCATTGTGGTGGATATGCAGGAAAATTCTTGTCCTACATTGTGAAAGGATATGTCCCCAATATACAAGGCTTCGAAGCAGCAGACACTTTGAACACTGTTCAGAGAGGTAAGCCACCACAAGTTAACAGCCTCCATTGAGCAGATAATGGAGAAATATAAGGATGTGTTTGGAGGTATAGGATGTGTCGAGGGCTTTGAGTATATGATTGAGTTGCAGTCTGATGCTGTGCCTGTAGTTAACCCTCCAAGGCACATAGGAGTAGCATATAGAGATAAAGTGAAGAAAGAATTGCAGAGACCTGTTGATTTAAATATCATAAAACAGGAAACGGGTCCAACAGACTGGGTGAATAACATGGTAGTTGTGGACAAAGCAGTAGGGAAAATCAGAATATGTATTGACCCAAGAGACCTGAATGCAGCAATCAAATGACACCATTACCCAATAAACACTGTGGACGACATAGCGACTACAGGGTGTCTCAAAAGTTTGTTCACCCCAGTGGTCATTGTGTTTCTTTGTCTGTCTTACAAACGGACACACTTGGTCAACCAGGTGTGGTGTGGTTGTTTATTCAGATCACTTCTATAGTCCTAGGTCATAAATATCTTGCTTGACCATTGTATTGATCATTTATTGAAAGTCAATGGAACATGTGTCAAAATGACTGGGACAAAATCTGGAAAGGCCACTTTTCAGAGTCCGAGCTTTGTGTGCAAGCCATTGCCCTTCGAAATGCTGGGAAATCCTGTCATAATGTAGCTAGACTCCTACAAGCAGAAGCGTAATATGGGTTAAGAAGTGGTGGCAGTGACACAAGTTGGGAAATTCTCTCCATGATAAGCCTAGATCTGAACGTCCATCAGGCTTGACTGCCAGGGCCAAGGAGGTGATCCACAAAGCCAAGGGTAAAAGACACCAGTCTTGCTATCAATTAACCAAAGGCTAAAAAGTCTTAAAAAAATGTTTTCACAGATACAGTGTATCGTTGTTTAACAAAGAAACTGGGATTCCAAGATTACAAAAGACAAAAAGTCCACATCTTAGAAAAATTACAGAAAGACAAGAGATTATCCTTTGCAAAAAAGTATGTCAAACTATCACCTAAAGACTGGGAGAGCTGGATTTTCTCTGATGAGTGCCCTGTTTACTTGTTTCCAACCCACAATAGTCCAAAAGGACCAAATCTACACTGATAGCTGTGAAAAGGTTGATCCAGCTGAACAAGTGAAGTTCAGTTCCCACACCATGGTATGGGGGGCTATGTCAGCATCAGGTCTCTCAGAGCTTCATCTGGTACCTCAAGGCACCACAATTAAAGCTCAGTACTAAGTAAATAATATTCTCCAGCAGCCCCTACTTCCAGTTCTGACAAGAGGGGAAAAATCAGGGCTCGTAACCACCAGGAAAATGGTCCCCAGGCACTCAGAATTGGTCTTTGTGCAAGACGGTGCCCCTGCTCACACGGCTTGGGTGACTCAGCAGTGGTGTGATGAGCACATCCCTGGGTATCTACATAAGGAGGAATGCCCTCCCAACTCACCTGACCTCAATCCGATTGAGAACTGTTGCGGGATTCTGCAGAGCCAGGTGTTCAGCAGTCCACCTTCCATCATGATGGAGCAGCTCAAATTGAGGGTCAAAAATAAGTGGGGCAAGATCAAGCTCTCAGTTCTCAAGAAATTGCTACATTCTATGCCTGAACATTTGAAAGCTGTAATTAGGATGGGTTGAGGACACACAAGATATTGAATGGAATGAATTGGTTGAATACTCTTAATTTCACATGACATGTTATGAGGTGCACGAACTTTTGAGACACCCTGTAGAATACCAGGTGCAAAGATATTCACAACGGAAGATGCTAAATAGTTGGTTTTTTTCAAATCAAGTTATCAGAGGAAAGGTCTAAATTTACAACATTTCAGACACTGATCGGAAGACATCGCCATCTCCAATTACCAATGGGTATTTGTTCAAGTCCCCTATCTTCATGAAAGTAATGATGGACATGGTGAAAGGTCTAGAAAGAGTTGAATGTGTGAGGGATGATGTGCTCCTAGCCACTAAAAGGATTATGTGTAATACCGGGAGGACACCAATATTTGTGTGAAACGCAGACTGCTGATTATTGGGATTATGTGCAATACCAGGAGGACACCAGTATTCCTGAGAAATGGTGATGATTGGGAATATGTGTAATACCAGGAGGACACCAATATTTGTGTGAAATGCAGACTGATGCCGATTCAATGGACCATAAATAATTGAAACTTAAGTACATACACACCAGTATTATTAACATTATGGACATCAGTATCAAAAGGCTTGGGGCAAACATTTATGGAGCATAATAAACTCCAGTTGTCTTTAGCAAGAGCTCAGGGCAGTATACCCTAGTGTGTTCTCTTCATTTGGATTAATATCTAATTGATATTTAAGCAATATTTTAAGGACTAAAACCTAGGACATGGTGCTAAGTAAACAGAGATTACTTGCATATAGGATCTTAAGTTCATATTATTAGTCTTTTTTTTTTTTGTAAACTGTTTATCCTTAACACACTGAGCTTGCATAAGGTGATGGTGTTGACTGCCAGAGACTGGAGACACTTGTACCTGGAGACTTGGGAGTCCATGTTACCCAGAACTCCACAGAGTGCAAGTGACATCTGATATGATATGTTTACATACAGACCTTTTGTAGACTTCAGTCTCCTCCACAGACCTCAGCATTTAAAAAAGGGGGATGTAATATATGTTTATTGAGACGACCATGTTCAATGATCACTCCACTGATCGGTTATAATGTCTGGTGCTCATCGGGTAGTCTGACTTAAATAAAGCGTGCTGCTCATGAAGATATCTGCTGTCATATACCGATATTACACTCGTCTTCGGAGGAAGTCTTATTGTCGTGCCAACAGCATTGCTTTTCTGAGCAGTAAACCTTGCTCATGAAGGTCATCAAGGTCTGGTAAAATATTAACAAAGTCTATGTTCCAAAGTATGGTTTGAATGAACTTGGTAGATACCCACACATGGTACATCCCCAACAAGTATCAAGTGAATCCAGCTGATGGTTCTTGAGAAGTGGAAAATATGAATTGTTGACAGACACTGCCACTGCCCTATGAAGGACCATCCTATAACTTCAGTTGACTGACAAGTCTGCTGAATTGAAAAAAAATAAAATACAAAATATCACAGCACCACCTGATGAACACGTTTAAGTCTATGGGTTCCAAGAAGTGTCTCTATGCAATTTTGAAGCAATGGGATCACTAGTTTCAGAGAAGATTTTTTCAAGACTTTGCCAAAAAATGAACATTGAAAAAATTCAGATAAAATCCAACATGAACCTAAAAATTCATATAAAATCCACAAATCATTGGAGCATGACCAAATGAACATAACCGGTAGAGACCCACCTATGGTAGATCCCCACAAGGTTTGAACAGGATCTGGCCAATCGTTTTGGAGAAGTCGAAAATGTGAAATGCAAATGGATGACAATGAGGAATGGATAGACGGACGAGCGGCTTAAAATGCCAGTTCACCTGACAAGTGCTTATAGGAAAAACTTATATTCCTGACAGAAAACAAAAGACTGCAAATGAATTTGAAGTATGCTGTACATAATATTGGACATGGGAACTCAGGATATGACAGCCATATTTGCCTTAAATGCATATACATTTTGGAGAATGAGGTATAATATTGTGTTATGACATGGCAAGATTGGCCTTTGGTTTTCATGGCTCTCAGTTTGCCACCTTGCTGTGACCTCTCAGTCTGTCACCTTGGGGTAACCTCCAAGTCTGCCGGTTTCATCTAGCCTTATGAAGTACAGTTGTACAGGTATGGATGTGCAAACTTAGGACAAAGTCTGTTCTGGTATTCTAAAGATACTAGGGTAAAAAAGTTCGTCAGAGGATGCATATATCATGATGCATGCTAGCCTCGGAGAAGTCTTTGCCTCAGTTTTGTGTGTGTGTGTGTGTGTGTGTGTGTTTTCTTTTTGTCATTCTAAAATCACAGTAAAATGGAATGTGATCATATAATATGGATGTGCCACAGGCACAGAGTTCCTGGGGCAAACAGATGCTTTGCTAGAAAAGGCTTTGGTTCTGGTTGTAAAGTACATGCACCATCTGCAGACTGTGGGAGAAATTGCTGCCTTTTCAGAGCTCTGCTAACAATGGGCTATCCCCTCATCCTGATGTTATTCACAGCTGCTTTCCTGAAGGCAGTAGATCTGGTGACCTCCTTGGCTCTCTCAGCTGTTGGATCATTGTTGATGTCATGTCTGTGCATGTGTCTATCTGTCCTTCTGTCACCCTTGCAGATGCAATCATTTTGAACAAATTGAGCTACTCCCTTGAAACCAGCACTGTAGAAGCGTCTCACCAAAAGCTTGGCTAAGTTTGGCATTCAGTAACTTTGACCTATTTGACTGGTCACCAGATGTCTAAATATTTTACCCTTGTGGATGCAGTAACTTTAAACTTTTGAAACTGAATTGCTACAGTGAAACCTTTTACTGCAGAAGCATCTCATTGGAAGCTTGGCACAGTTTGAAATTCGGCAACCTTGACCTATTTTCAAGGTCACTAGGGTCACTATATTTTTACCCTTGTAGATACAATATTTTTTTAAACAAATTGAGCCACAAAACTGAAACTTGTATTATAGAATTATCTCATAGGTTGCTTCCCCTAGTTTGACATCTAGCAACCTTCATCTCCTTTCAAGTTCACCTGGGAGTTATTGTACTTGTAGCCTTGTGGATGCAACTACTTTGAACTTTTGAAAAAACTGTGTTACCATCATGTAACTTGTACTGTAGAAGCATCTCACTGGAAGTTTGGCAGAGTTCAACATTCAATGTCCTTGAACTATTTTCAAGGTCACCAGGGGTCATTATATTTTACTCTTGTGGACACAGTAACTTTTGAACAAATTGACCTACTATAATGACACTTGCAGTGTAGAATTTTATTGGAAGCTTGGTTGAATTTGACATTCAGTGACCTTGCCCTATTTTTAAGGTCACCAGGGATCATCACATTTTTACCCTTGTGAACACAGTAACTTTTGAACCAATTGAGCTACTACCATGAAATTTGTACATGTACTAGAGAATTATCTACCTGGAAATTTTGCAGAGTTTGACATTCAGTGACCTAAATATCTTCATGGTTATCACAGGTCATCATATATTTACCGTGGCTGAAGGGATCTTAAAGTTGTGCTGGCCCTTATATTTTAAAGTCTTCCAATATATTCCCTTTCTTTTGGTTTATCAATGACTGTTGCACCATCAGGCAGTTATCAATAAGTGTGTTAACAATGAAACTAAGGCTTTCCCTCCCAGCCAGCCATCTGTTTGTCCCATGAACTCTGTGCCTACAGCACATCCATATTACATGACCACATTCAATTTTTATGGTGATTTCGGGACAAAACAACATGAGGGAGGCACTCCTCCATGTTTTGATGCCTAGAAATCTAAACACTTCGTCTGTCTTCATCTTACAAGCCCCTTCTGTGTCACACTTGACTACAGCCTGTCCATAGAACACTGAATTCCTATGGTACCGGGGGGGGGGGGGGGGGGGGGGGGGGGAATCGAATTCCGAACAGTTAAGAGTTTACCCTGGTCTTGTGCAAACCCTATCGAGTATTAGTTCTAACTAAACATGGATTTATACAGCTGACAGATCAATGTATATTTACAGGATATTTAGCAGGAAGCTTGGCTCGCTCAAGGAAACACACCAGTATGTCATTCAACCAAGCATGCCTTGCCGCAGCTCTGCTTGTGAGCGGGATCAAATTTCCAACAGACAGCTTTACGGCATGATGAACAGATTTTACTATGTTGTATGCACATTCCCTGCTTTTTTCACCCTATGCAATATTTCTTTTTGCATATACATGTAGACCTGTTTTTGCCTCATTTTGTAGCAATGCACTGGGACATAAAACTTCACGACATAGACTTCACAACAGCTAAATCATACGTCCACATTTATGGCAAAAATCCTGGTGATCATTATGGTAATAGGGGAATGTTCGAAATTTGACACTGTTCGAAATTCGATCCTGTTACTATACAGTATAAATATGCAACAGAATCTTTGAATATCAGGTGTTCTGCAATAGTACAACTTTGGTGTTCTGATGTGAGGACATCCTGCAGGAATAAACACCTTCAGAGATTTTGTGTTCACACAAGTAGGTGAAAATGACATGATCTGACACAGGAACCTGGTTGTCACCATTCAGGGATAACATGCAAATAGAATGTATTTATCTTCAAGATACATTTTAATTTTGTCACAATGAGAAGCACAAATTTCATACAAACTTTCCAGTTAGGAAAAATACATTTCTGGTTTCAGTAGGCTATGACCAATGAAAAGTACATGTATGTCAAAAAAAAAAACTAGACATACCTTCAACGCAAGCGTTGAATGCAGGGTCCACCATTTACTCATATCAGGTCATGGTGACACCAAAATCTAATTACTTCATCTTGCCAGGTAAGCAAAGCATATTGCCAAATTTGAGCACAATACATGGAGGCATTCTGCAGATATCACGGTAATGAGAACGTGCACATATCACGGTAATGAGAACGTGCACATCCTGAGGGACTGACAACTCGAAAAGAGTAAGGGTCCCATCAAGGGGCAGACCCTTAAAAACTACTACAATATCAACTGCTCAAATCATGTTTGTTAAAATTCAATAAAATGTTATGAAAAAAAGACATAGGTTCGAGTAAGTAGGTCGTGACACAAGAAAATCATGTCACAGACACTGCTAAAATATTACATGTGAAAACTCAGTACAATTGCATAAAAATGATATAAGGACGTGTTTGAAGGCTGAATGGTCACAAAACTGAGTAGGCCTACATGTACTACAAAAAGCTTATATATTTTCATCACTGAATAGGTCATCACAATGGACCAAAATCTGTCTGGCACTTTTGGGATATGGTGGTAATAAGCATGGACTAGATGGCAAGATGGAACAACAGAGAACTGCAGCCAGATAATATAACGGCTCCCCTCAAAGGGGAGGCATTAAAACACACACAACCATCACATGTCAAAAGAGGGAGAGAGTAAAAAAAGATATTTTACCCGAGCTTTAGACATGCACATAACACACTTGAAGCTATAGCACACTAACCTCTCCTGTCTACAAACATTTATCAATCCAGCCAGTAGCAAGTTGGTATAAATAAGTAAAGTAAGGAAATAAATAAGAATTTGTAGGAGGATAGCGGTTGATTCAGGCTCAGTTGCGGTTGGAAGCAGTTACTTAGCCCACCCTTGGAGCTTGTGTTAAGTGCCATAGCATAACTGATACCATTCAGAGGCAGGTATGTGGCAAGCCCCTACTGATGGTAAATAAAACAAACTGGACAAAAAGCAAGTCGAGTTTTCTGAATGCACATCATGTTAAGAAAAAAAAAGACAAAGTCTGAAATAAAAAATACTTTACAAAACATGAATGGTACACACAATGTAAAAAGTAAACAAGGGAAGCATCCAAAATTTCCCAAAATGAATCAAAAGGGAGCAGACATCTAGTATACAACCCAACTTAACTCATTCAACACTAATCATGTTTTTTTCCCACTAAAATATTGTCTGCTGATTGTATTTTACTAATTTAGGGATTTTTTTTCAAAATTTTGCACGAAATTTGCATGGAAGATCATTCCAATTATATGCCCATGGTCAACAGCTTTCCTTGGCACATTCTGGGTGCATTGTGCCCAGAAAACTGTTGACTCAATCTTCTGTCAGGGTGGAATGAGTTAAATCGCCAAAATCAGACCTCACACACAAACATGCACCAAAACTGTACACTACTTACGTGAGTATATGCATCACAAAACAAGTAGTACATGTACACTGTATTAATATTTGTAATAATCGATTGTGATCAGTTTGGGTCAGGTCACATATGCACCTTGATTTCAGAGCACCAAGGTTTTGTCCTGTGCATCAAGGCACCAGGAGCACAAATATTTGGGTGTCATTATGCTGCCTCAGAAACACAAAATCTGAACTACATGTCGATAGAAACATATAGAGAATCCCCAGTTGGTAAAACTTAACTGTGAAGTGACATACGTATCACTTCAATTGGAAAATCCTGTTAGCTATGCCTACTATTTCAGTACAGTGGTACCGGCCATTTAAGATGACCCTTAATGCCGGACAACAGTGGTCACAAATGCAGGTGGTATGATACTGCAGGTAAATTAACAGTGAAACAAAAGTCCCCTTGTCTCAAAAGGGTGGTCTTAAAAAACTGCAGTCTTTCAATTGAGATGCCTTTAATCATTTCCTCCTTAAACTGGCCAAAACCAGCTGGTGGTCAAATGTCATCTGCTTCAGTGTTTCCAGCCAATTTCAAAAGTAATGAAAAACATTTTGACTGAGAATTGCAGAATTGAGACCTATCAAGATCAGATACCCCAGGACAACAGCTTTACTTGGAATAGGAAGAAAAGCTGTTGACTCCGTCTTACTTCTAGGGGGAATGGGTTAAAGCTGGTACCACTGCACTGCAGAATCTTGACAAGCGACCCTGTACCACTGTATCAGACAGAAGATGCAGTGAGACAGATAGGACATCACACTGTCCCACCAAACAATGATCAGAATGCTAGAGAGCATAGAGTGGTCCCTGGGAAATCATGCATAGGCCTACATGTGCCAGGACGTTTATAATGAGCAACTGGAATTGTAAATATGTCAACACAAGAATGTTCCTGCAATGAACCCTTTCAGATGTGGTTTACAAACCATACCTTGAGAAACCAGAACCCCATAAGAAACCTCTTGTGGGGTTTTGGAAAAATTTACTGAACCAATGCCTTTAGAAGTTGGCGGTTTAATCCCTGGGAGAAAGAAATACTACTACTACATGTAAAAGTTCATATGTACACCACTGGACACTCTAAAAGGTGGTTTTTTAAAATCATATGATGATTTAGGCAGATTGAAGCATTTTCACAAGTCAGTATCAAAGGTGGCAAGCAAGTGGCATAAACAGGCACTTAGTTGGTCAACACAAAGTTCACAAATGCTTGCTCATTGACCGACCTAGGAGAAATCTTATCTCCGAGACCTGAGTAAGTCCAGCATCTGTTTATCCCTCTGTATGGTACATATCATTTTAAATGAATTTTAAATGTAAGTCCACAGTTTTTGTCTGATCATCCAAGACGTGACAATGATGTGTCAAACAGAGCATGACACGAAACAATTAACCCTATCCTACTCAATTTAGCAAAAAGCACCAAGACATAAAATGTCAACTGCTTTCCTTTTTTTTTTCTGCATAAATTTCATTCCACTATTTAACTAAGTGTGCACAAGACCTGTGTGGACAGCAAACCCAGGTCAACAACTATCCTTGGTATAGGTTGGGTGCTTTGTGCCCAAGTACCTGACACATGTTCAAGCACAGCTGTTGACTAACTAGGTCTGATTTTAACCAGGAAACGGTTACATTAGTCTGACAATCAGAGGGTCAGCTGTCTGAAGAACTGGTTTTGCTCCAACAGGTTATTGTACAAAATATCTGTCATCTTTTGTCGTTACATAAAAGAGTTGTCTGACATTCAGCTTACATCAAAGAATGTCAAATGTGCACCAATATCATCACCTGTTGTTCTGCATTGACTCTTGCATGTTTTACGTCACTTCCCCTCCCCCCCCCATCACTGGCTGAAAATTATTTGTTGCTAACTATATATGAATTAGCCAACACAGTTATCATAGCCTGGAGCCATTATATGGCTCATTATAGTCCGATGATCCAATCATATGGGATAATTATTCTTGTTAGAAAATATAGCCATGTGTATAGTTTCCACCGCTGTTTGCTACACATACTCCAGGTTTGAATCACACCTCTGCTTTGTCAGTGTGGTACCTTGTGCCACGGTCATAATTCCTTGAAGTTGACACATTATTAGCTGCTCCATGCAGACATATCACCAGAAGTTCTCAGGGTGTGTAGTGTGCCACTACCATCTGCTTGTGATTATATTGAAGTGCACGGAGCTCTTACCAATAGAACATACAGTTTGAGCACTCTGTCATAATTCTGTGCTATGTACTTGTATAAAATCTTGGGACAAGATACTTACATAATGATTTCTAGTTTAAGTTCAATACTGCTCAGTTTTTCCAACATCACATTACGACTGGCCATTGTAACAATGTCAATAAATTGTAACTATATGTTCTTGGCATAACAAGTTGACCAACACCAAAGAGGCCTCTTTGCTAACACACAGACACTATATACCACAGACTTTGAACATCTTCACTCATACATATGTCAGACCATATGGCACTAAGCATCAGCACATAAAGTAGAGAACATTTATATTGTACCATTGCCAATATTTCTTCTAAATGTCAACTGTTTCAAATACGGTTGGCACGATATACCGAAATACCACAATACTAACCATATACCGAACTATATCGTGATACGTTCCTTGTGTATCGAATTTTCACGATTACGATAAAAAACTTTCATTTTACCATTACTTATGAATTTTATATGAAGAAATTAAAGCAAATCATCTCTGCATGGAGATGAACAGCCAATAAAACGCATTTCAGAGTCCACATCATCAATTCATTGCTGGTGTATGTAGACATGGCAGAATGATTTATCAAAACACCAGCACAGCGGCTGTGATACTGACTGTTGCATGTAAACTCAAAGAGTGTGGTCACTTCATACACTCTTATGATATATCATGATACGTATTGTGATACATGGCTCTGTACCGAAAAGTATCGTGATATAGAAATTAGAAATGATACCCAGCTCCAGTTTCAATGCAGATTACTTTACTGCAGGTGAAATTTCCCTCAAGCCAACTGATAATATTAATTTGTCAAATCTTGGATATGGTGACACATGCAAAAATCTTATGACATTATATACATTACTGGTACAGGGCACTGATTGACAAAATCTGCCCAAACAGTGTGTGTGTATGTATATATGTATACATATATCAATATGTATATATGTGTGTGTATATATATATATATATATATATATATATATATATATATATATATATATATATATATATATATATATATATATATATTATATATATACATGTACATATGGACACACATACACATAAAAGTGCACGCTGTTTATAAGGCACCTTATTACAAGGTGGATTCTAAGACAACATGGTGGGTCCCTCGGCTCCCACTGTCTCATTTCTCCTATTACACTGTACTTCTATATTATTCTTCCATTGCTATAAGGTGGTTTGCCCGTAACACAGTGTACTCCATGGAACCCATCATCAGTTTTATAATGAGTACGCACTCTCTCTCAATATAAATACACACACACGCGCGTGTATATATATCTACAGTAAAACCTGTTTTGAGAGACCGCCCCTAGAGCAGGCCAAAAAGTGGTCACATAAGGCAGATGGTCTCTCAATAGAGGTAAAATAACATGGGAAAGATGGTCTGAAAAGACAGGTGGGCTTTCCTCACAATGGTCTCTCAAAACAGGTTTCACTGTAATGAGTAAGCACACACGTGCCTATATATATATACATTTTTATATTCCCTTTTTTCATGTATCCCTTGATTGATAAGATTTTTCACTAATTAAAAGAATTTAAAACAAGCATATACAGTGGTACCTCTTTTGAGAGACCGCCCCAGCGGGTCAAAATGCGGTCTCTCAAAACAGGTGGTCTTTCATTAGAGGTACAACAACATGGAAAAGATAGTGCAGTGTTCCGAGACGGCAGTCTTAAAAAGATATGCAGTTTCTCATTAGAGGGGTCTCTCAAGAGAAGTACCACTGTATTTGGTTAGTGATAGCATGTGCAGAAACAGAAGTGCACATACTTTTATATGCCCGCCAGATGGATGGTGCTCAGTAAAACACTTTCTGGTTTCTTACATAACTGTCTGAGATAGAGACACCAGTCTTTGCCTTCCCGCAGAGACTGCAATTGACCTCTGCTGGTCAGACTCTGGCCACACCTATGGCAAGCCGTTTTAATATTTAATCAGATTTATGGATATCCAAAATTGAAATTTGGATGTCCATAAATCAATTTTGGACATCACAAAATCAGTTTTGAATATACAAAATTCATATTTAGATATCAAGCATTCATTTCTTGATACAAAAAATTTTGCCATGTTTTTGTGAATTCTTGATATCTGAAATTCAATTCTTGATATCTGTAATTCAATTCTTGATATCCCATTTTCAGTTATTGATATCTAATAATCATTTTTGGATATCAAAAATTCAATTCTTGATATCCAAAAATAAGAAGTTAGTTGCATGCTTTTTTTGATATCAAGAATTGAATTTTGGATGTCCAAAAATGATTTTGGATATGCAAAAATAAGGAAAAGAACATTTGTGATAATGAACAGTCTTTTTTGCATATTTTGTGCAGAGCTGGTGTCCATGAAATATGGCTGCTGGTCTCAGATGCTGGTCATGACCTATGCTGGCTGCAGTGGGAGAATTTGTGCGAACTAGAACTGGAAGTTCCATTTCAATGAAGAAGAATCTACCAATAAATTGCTGAACTGTCAATATTTGAGCACATACACATATTTATTTATTCATTTATTTTTCTTTTGTTCTTTGCGAATTGAGAAATAAATATTGGTTTTAATGGTCTAATTGGACACACCAATCAGCTCTCACAATTGTAAAGAGAGCATAGCTTATTTCAACATCCAATATTTAGCCCTGAATTTTGGACATCCATAAATGATTTATTGATATCTGAAAATGATTTTTGGATATCAATAAATCATTTATGGATATTGATAATTCAATGTGGAGATGAATGAATTTTGGATATCCAAAAAGGATTTCTTGATATTAAAAATTGAATTTTGGATATCCCAAAATGTTTTTTGATATCTAGAATTCCTCTTGCTTGGTACTTATTTTTGGATATCCAAAAATCAATTTTGAATAATTTTGAATAACAATAAATGATTTTTTTGATATCCAAAAATCATTTATTGATATTCAAAAATCATTTATTGATATCAATATTAAAATGAATTCTTGATATAAAAAATTATTTTGGAGAGCCGTAAATAAATTATTGATATCAAGTATTTGGTTTTTTTGGATATCCAAAATTTCCATAAATCAGATTAAATGTTAAAACGGCTTGCCTTACACTTCAGGATTCATCCATCTGTAGTGTGTGCCTTTGAAGTTGAACTCTGCTGTGTGTACAATGATGCCATCTATTGCCAGCAGCACTCTGAAGCTGGAATCTACTCCACACAATGGACTCTATCATTATCACAAGTACTCTTTGGACTCTGCGGTGTGCAAGGCTCTATGATTCCCTTTGAAGTCCACTTGCTATTTCTTTCAAATTTTGCTTGTCCTGCATCAATTTTTACTTGTCCCAGGTGATGGGACATGGTAATTATAGAGCCCTGGTATGTCCAATAGTGCCATTCACTGTGAAGTTGAACCAAAACAATACAAAGAGTCATTAATTTCAATACATGACATTTAAGACTGACCCTTCCTTGCCCAGCATAGGGCACTATTCAGTTAAATACAGGGTCACATCGACTTGCCCAAACAAAACTTAGTAAGCTGAACTACGGGATGGATGGATGGATGGATGGATGGATGGATGGATACATACATTTACAAACATGCACACAACACAAACACACATATTCACTCATCTGTTTTTTGTTTTTGTCTTTTGTACCAGGTGACTAACAAATCTGGCCATGTCTTCAGTCCTCGCTTCATAGGTGCAAGTTTATCATGTTTATGATTTATGTCACACAGGCATTGCTTGTTGAAAAAGCACCTTTAAGGATACTTACTTTCCTCACTGACTCTCAACTCATTCAAATTTTCTGGGTTTTCATGAAAGACCACCTAGTTCTGATAATACAATTCTCCCTTGGCACACTGTCAGTAAATATTAGTTCAAGCATTTGCTTCCAGATGGCAGCACAGACTTCCTGCAGGCAGTGATTTAGCAAAGTACATTGTAACATATGACTTCCATTCAAATCAGAAACTATGAATCAAAAAGTTCTGAAAAAAAAAGACAGGGGAAAGTACTAGAACAAAGTTGGTCCTGTATGATGGCAGCATTTGACTAAAAACACTCTTACTAGCCAGTTAACAATCAAAATAATGCCATCCACCATGCTGACCAATGTGTTGCCACCTGCTGGGGAGAGAAGAGCCCCCTGTATGGTCAATAACAACAGCACACATAAGGCAAAGGGAGAATATAGGATTCCCTGGCATGGGTACTCTATTAATATTTTTTTTAAACTTGCTTTTGCACATGCTTTATGCTGCAACTTATTGGCACAAATAGGACTTGCCAAATGCATCACAGAATCTGCTCTGGACAAGTGTAACATTGTTCATCTACTTTTCAAATGCTTATCCAAAATTATATATTTTTGGGGTGTAAATTTGCTTATTCAGGGGAAGGGATAGCTGCTTCTTTAGATAGGCATCAATTTTTAAAAATGTCTATTGCCTCAGTTATTGCAGCTGGACTTCATGTGATTATATTTGGTTTCTCCACGCTTATATTGTTCGTTACCAGTTCTTTATATTTGTAACAATGATGTCCTCCTGAGTTTGATAATACCTCATAGTTTGATGCATTTTATGGCTACTAGAACCATGACAATTCCTTTGCAGTCCACCTGAGATTGTAAACATTTTGTACTTTGGTCAGTTTTGGACATCACTACAAGTCACATTTCACTACCCTGCTCAATGCTTATTTTCTGCCTTGAGTCTGTCTTCATGCTTTTTATGAGAGTTCTTGTGCTTGTGTTTATGTGATGAGACGTGATCACAGTTGATTTTCTTTTTGTAATTGTCCATTGCCTTTTCCTTTTTATTCTTTTTATGAGATTTGTGTTTATGTTTCTTCTTCTTTTTCTTGCTGTATGGTGATGAAGATGAATGCTTTCTTTTCCCATGGTCATTCTCCACATCGTGACTAGAGTGGTGATAATTGTCTCTGTTGGACCAATCTCTTTTACTATGATGTCGTCGAGGAAGAGTACTTAACAGTGTGGTGTTCAGGAACCTTTTACTAATGACAGGAACCTTGGGCTTCAACCTGCATTAGAAAAAAAAGTATTTATCACATTAGTTCCATGCACCACACTTGTAAACTGGGAAACATACAAACATATATGCTGCACAATATTAGTTCTACAAGCTGTCCTATTTTCTCATAACAACACTGTTACAAAAAGCAAGACTGTCTTGTATCTAAGCTAAACAATGCAGTAATTCATGTGTGACTACACAAGAACAAACACTTTAATTGGTCCCATGGTGACAGAAAATGTAAGTCATGCCCCAGTAGTCTCTGTTGATGTCTTGGAAGGTTGTGGATACATAGTCAAAATTAGCCAAGTCGTTAATCTGTCAAACCTAATCCCCCGAGCTGTTTGCCTGTCTGTGCGCCTGATTACCCAAGCACCAAGCATGCGGGTGATCAGGTGCACAGGCAGGCAAACAACGGAGGGGATGCGGTTTGGACAGATTTACGAAGAGGTTTATTTTGTATTTATCTCCTACAGTTCATTAGAAATAAAAAAAGACAATTTATATCACTTGTAACATTTCACTTCAGTGTTTTCATAACATTACATGAGACTTTGACACAGTCATGCCACGCGTATGAATATAAAATTTAAACAACCATGAAAAGCGGCTGACTGCAGGCCTAATGGCAGATTTTTTTGAACAGCTGTCGCTTGAGACAAAAATCGTCCATCTGCTCTGCAGCACGAGCTGCAAGTGGCGATGGTGGAGCAAGCCTAATGGAACCTGGAAGTCCATCGAGGACAGGGAGCCCAGCAGGGCGAGCCATTGTTGTGCCAAGCGGACCTTGCCAGTCAGAAAAGGCCTGAGCAGAGACTGCAGTCTGTCCCACCTGTCCTCAGAAGGATGACAGATGTGAGCTACCAATCAAACTAGATGCCGAGGAAGACAAAGATCTGCTCTGGCTGAAAACTGGACTTGGGTAGGTTCACTATCAGGCCCAAGCATTGGCAGAGTTCCAAAGCAATCCATGTGTGGCACTGCAAATCTAGGCGCCGAAGCACCCTGATCAGCCAATCGTCCAGATACACATGAATGGGAACGGCTGAGCAGTGAAGGTAAGCAGCAACTCTCTGCACAAAGCTGGTAAACACCAGCAGAGCTGTGGCAAGACCGAACGGAAGCACCTTGAACTGGTATATTTGGCCCACAAAGGCATATTGCAGGTACTTCCATGAAGACTGCGTACTTGAGATACATGGAAGTCGTCCACTCCAGGGCTGTAACGCTGCTGCCACTGACTGCGGTGTCCCCATCCGAAAGGACGGGACTTCCAGATAGGTATTTTGTATCAACAAGTCTATGACTGGGGGCCATCCTCCGTCCTGCTTGGGAACCAGGAAGAGTAGGTTGTAGAAGCCGGAAGAACCTTGGTTCTCTACTGACTCTATGGCACACTTGCTCCGAAGTGTCTGAATGGCCTCCAGGAACGCCAATGCTTTAGGTTCCGAGGTGTGTGGAGCAAAACACAGTGGTTCTCAGGTTAACGAAGGGCTGTCATTGCCGAAAAGGCAGCGTGTAGCCATGTCTCACGATGTTGACAAACAAATTGTCTGTGACAGACTCCCATCGCGCGCAATATGCTGTGAGGCATCCGCCAACCCTGCTCTGCACGGAGTCTAACAATGTGGCAGTTGGCAATCCTAAGGCATCTTCCGAGACTGAGAGTCAGGAACACCGAGGCTTTCCAGACTTCTACCTTCTACCAGAAGGCTTGCCCTTCCCGGATCCCTGTCTGTCCTTCCCAGGTTGTTGCGCCCCTGAGGGAGCACAAGACGAGGGGCGGGTAGCCGTGGTCTGGGAAGTATGGCACATCGGGGCTGAGGCAACCAAGGACGACAAAAACCAGCACAGTCAGTCAGCGCCTTGGAGCGTCCCTGGTATGCTGAGTGGGCCTGAAGGTCCTGCGCCTGGCAAACCACTTCCACCATCTCTCCTCTGAACAGAGTTCCAGAGAAGAGAGGCCACACGCAGGCTCTCCAAAAAATTGAGCCAGTCAGCTTTGACCCTGGAGGTAGGCGTCCCTCTGCAACAAAGCAAGGTTCACTTCCAGCATGCAAGCAGTCCGCACCTGGTCATCAACAGCTCGCGACAATGAAGTCGAGAGGAGCGACACCTGGTCTAACCAGTCTCGCACTGCCTCTGTGATATACACAGAGTCCTTGAAGTCCTCCAGGAGAGACCCCAAAGTGGCCAATGACATGTCTGAGTAGGACGCCACAAGGACGGAGCCTCGGGCATCTTCCTCCAAAAGTTTGAAGGCCTTTACGGATGCCATTATGGTTCTTGGCTGCCTGGCATCAAACTCTTCCCAGTCTAGGTCCATTCGCAGTGAACCAGACTGGAAGATCTGCTCCGGTGCAGAGTACCACTTCCCCTGGACATTCAGCTTAGGGAGGAGTCGCCCCTGCCTCAGGTAGCCAGTCATCGGCACCTTGACAGGAACATCTGTGCCACGAGTCTTGGCTCTGAGCTGGCCACAAAACTCAGCTACAAAGGGCGAAAAAGGAACAGGCATACATTGACATGTGTCCTCCAGAGACAAGCCATGGCACGACAGCGCAACAGCACTCAACCTTTCCTCCCCTGGCGGGACCACAGTTTTGTCACCAACCTGGCTCTGAATAAGAGCTTTGACATGGTCAAAGCCCCTGGAAGGCACAGGTGCCATGTCCATGGGGGTAAAGGCTGAGGCCTCTGCCGTGCTCAAAGTCACCAGCTTTCTGCTCCTGTCAGAGCGTGAATGGCACGAGTGATGAACTCTTGACCTAGGTCAAGACCTGGTGTCGGACGAATCCTACATCAGCAGTTCATCCTCAGTGTCCAGGCCCGAAGACTCCTGACTCGCGAGGGAAGCGCGGATGCCCAAGGCCTCATCGAACTACGTATTGTCTCAGGGCGGTGGAGCAACAGCCTGTGACAGCAGGGGATCTGTCACCATGCTAGGCGTAGGGGTAGCAAGCACCTCGGCTGAAGTAACCGCCTCCACTTGCTCCTCCCAGGAGGGGAAAGAAAGAGAAGGCAGGGGAGACTTATATGCTAAGATGTGTGAAGCCATAGGCCAAGAGGTTTGCAGGCCGGAGTTATCTGGCTGAGGCTTCCCAAGGCCACCATCCGGGACCTCAACTGCCGCCGACTAAATAATCTGCTGGCAGGAAGGGTCCGGAGAGGGTTCAGAGAACTCAACGGTTGAGAGAACTCCCGACCTGAGGTCCAAGAGAGAGCCGACTCAAAGTGGAAGCAGCAAGCAGCTCCGCCACCTGAGTCTGCTCAACCTTGGCGACAAAAACTGTGGCCAATGCCGGGGAAGCCTGAGCCTCCTCACGCAACCACTGATCGTCACGGAGCTCATGGTCCACCCTCCTCTCTCGGGAGTAAGGCAGGGTACCCAGCTCAAACTTGGGAACCAGCGGGATCCCCAACTGCTCGCTATGGGGCAGGCAAAGCCACCGGAGATGCAGAAGGGAATGCCATTGCTACTGTCGGGGGACCAAGAGGTTCCGCCCCAGGCCAGAGGTGCCAACACCGCTGGGGCCAAAGGCCCAGTGGCAGTAGAAGGCGCCCCTTTCTGGGTGTCTTCCTCCTAGGTCCCCTATGCCTGCGTTTTCCACCCGATCTCTTAGATCTGGGAGCTTGGGGGGTCAAGGGAGGCACTGGTGCACTAGCTAGCACTCTGAGCTTATGACCCAAGCACTCAGACTGGCTGGGGTGCTGGCTTTCTGTACTGCCCAGACTTATAATCTGAGGCCTTGGACCTGAGCGCACAGACTGGCCGGGGTTCCAAAAACCAGGGGCTGGCGCCCGAAGGCTTTCACTCTGTTGCACTGGTTTGTGAGGTTGCTAGCTGTCCGAGCGCTCGGAAATGGAGGACCGAGATCTCCACAGCTGCAGCTGTTGCTTGGCAGACTTCTTCGGAGCGGACTCCAAAGAAGAAACAGTCTGCTGAGAGGGGGCAAACAATGCACACAACATCTCAGCCTGCTGTATGGACATGGCTTCTAATGCCATGACCACCTTTGGATCGGTGCCAAGAGCACATTTGGATGTCATGGGGGGCAAAGTCTTTCGCTCATGAACTTAAAGAGAACTCTTGCAGCTTGACTTACAACTCTGACATCTCTTCAACCTTCTCCTAAGGGGTATCAGGAGAAGAAACGTCTGTCTTAGGAGACACTAGGTTTCACTAGCCTTATTCTTTCTCAAAATATGGAATTCAATGTCCTTTACTAAAGTGCTTAATGACCTTGAAAATAAGTCAAAGTCACTCAACATTTGATCACAGGCCCAATGGATATCTGATGTAAAGTTTGCAGTTCCATCTCCATAGCTGTCAACTCTTCCGTTTTCACCCTCATAGATTTTTGTCTGTATGATGTTCCTGTATTGCTGTATGGCTATATGCACACAAGTTAAGATGCACTGTCCATCATAAAAAATACAAATAGGTTCCTGAAATGCATTTCCTCCATTGCCTTGGGAAAGTAGGTCAAGGTCATGCATATTCTGCAGTATCAAACTTCCACATTTGGGGTGTATTTCGTATCACTGTCCGTATTCTCTCTCAAAATATTGAATAAACATATAAAACCATTTGGGTCCATAGCTTCCATACTATTAGTTCCAGGTGCCTGCAGGCATTACCATATTTCAATACATTTTTAATTTTTTGCCTTATCAACATTCCTATCACTTTTGTGATGATTCATGAACAACTCTAAAAAAACAGCATCCTCAAAATTGTCCACACATTTGGATCCATATATTACATAATACTGTAGGTGGTACCAGCAATATCAAACTGGGCCAAACTTTTATGCACTGGAAAAGTTCTGAAAAGTTATATGAGGTTAACATGGAAACTGTGGATTGTGGCATGTTCACAAGCAAAACTTCAGGGACAGCAGGGCTGATGGATGCACAGATGGACTGACAGACATGGCGGAACTTATAAACTCTAAATGTTTGGTGCAGCAGAGCTAAAACTAGCATCCTATTTTGCCAAATGCAAATCCTCTTGAAAAAAGAGGAGTGTGTATCTGGAAGTAAAAATGTATGTTTGTACAATATGTATATATGAATTTTATAGGGAATATTGTGTACATGTGCACATACCATCCGGCAGCACCCATCTCCTTGGCTCTCTCAGCAGCTCTCTTGGCCTCCTGCTGCAGTTCCTCGACAGCCAGCCTAAAACAAAAACCAAACACAACATTGGACAACATACAGTGCCACCACTTCCTCTTGACACATGCCATAATTCCTTGACCTGATCTGAGCCCATGAATGCACGGGGCTCTCCTGATTTGAATCTTCCTGCATCTGCAAGGTGCCCTTGCAAGACATTTCCACAGATCAGTCCTATTCTGAGTCACAGAAACCATCACAATGGCTTATATTATAAGTCCCCTGCACTCATCCAATGGCCTATACTGTACATGTGGAATTTTACCTCAGGTATTTAATTTTCCAAATCTTCCCAGATAAAACCATTCTGGAAAATTAACATGAGGACTGTAACAGTCCTGTGCTCAGCTGACATGTACATATCCCTTGTGATTTTTTATGATTTGCCCCAAAAAAGAATTTAGAAATTTATAAAAAATCCAAAAATTTATGGGGCCTGTCCATTTGAACAAATCGGGTGGAGACCCACCAAGGTATATTGCCACCAAGTTTGAAGACCATCAGGATGACGGTTTTGGATAAGAAGTCGAAAATGTGAATTAGCATTAGACTGCCCATTGACTTACATCTCAAAAAACATGTTACCTAGAAACATGTTCTGATTACATGTAGTTACCCCCTGAAGACCCTATAATTTATTTGGACTAATACAGCCTATGTCAAAATTCTACTGAGGAATGTGTGCAATATGGACAATAGTACTTCCATATGTATATAGATTAGATAGTTACAGGTTAGTTTATGGAGAGTAAAGAGTTCAGACTACGGAATAGGGTAATGACTACTAGGACGTGGTTCTGGACAAAAAGACACAAATAAAATAGTAACCAACAGGAAAGGTCCATTTACCAATAAGTACCCAAATTGAAAAAAAATCATTAAAAATCAGGAATCCACAGCAGTTCCACCAAGTGGCCAGTTTTGTTTGACCCTTCCACAAGAAACATATCCACCATCATGAGGATCTCAGATTCTTATTCCTTGTAAAAAGACCTTTCATTCATGTACCAGCATGCCTATAGTTGCAGAGAAAATATTCCAAGTCAACAGCTTTTCTTGGCACATTGGGCGCAATGCGCACAAAGGGTGCCAAGAAAAGCTGTTGAATCACTGAACATGGATTGAACTACAAAGTTGGTACTTCTGACCTTAAAACACATCTTGGTCACTGATATAAAATCCCATCAGATCACACCATAAAAGAGACCCATGCACCAAACTTATTTCAGGTAGCTCTTTCCATCATATTTGTGAACGAGTTTCTTTGCCACTCAAGATGCTTGGTTAACCCACAGATGTCAATATGTATCATTTCCAGTGAGGTCCCATTAAAGACAGAGACTGCAGCCACAGTTATGACAGCAGGTCTTCTTGATTTATCAGCAAGGGATCTTTTATATGAATTTCCCCCAGACAAGTCAACACATATCATGGCCTTTGATAAGCCAGTCATGGGTCTTGTATAACTGACAGTCAGACACAAGTCTTTTGGATCCTGTCACGACTGGCCCTGGACACAAAATGCATGTATTTTCAAGTGAAAACAGTAAATCTTAAAATACATTGAACAATTTCAAGTGCATTTATACGTCTTTGCATATTGTACCACCTTTACTTGGGTGATACAAATGAGAGATGACTAATTTCATCTGCTTGCAGTAGACTTCAAACATAACAACATTTATCATGTTTATAAGAACTTAGATACAGATTCTAAACATATATTATTAAGATAAAAGTGTCCAATATATAATGATATGAAGCTAATGCTCTATTCTGTTGAAACAACAGTTCATCCGAATGGCCACTTGCAGAGTGTCCACAAATTATGCACACTCATGTTCACAATACATACATACATGAGCATATTTACCAACTGCAACACTAGATCAGCACTTGCTCCACATGTCATTACCTCACCCTCTGTCCAGATTGCTCACATTCTCTGCCTGTATGCTGGAATACGAGCCTAACGAAACTTAGTGCTCCCTTCTGTCACATTATCGTGACAATAGCGCGCATGAATGAATTCATAGTTATGCTGGTCTGCTGTTACCAAGTGGGACCCGCTATCATGACCACAGCAGAGGCTTAACTGTGGAACATAACCCCACGCATCCATGGATATTTGTCATGATTCGACAGTTTGGGCGTATCAGCGCTACAGCCCGATACCTTGAAATTGTACACAGGCATATTTCAGGCACAGTACAGCTTTAACTTGATCAAAATCACTCTTTCAAACTGCCCCACTTTCTTCACATTTATTCACTTTGATATGGCTGTTGATGACCCACTGATAGCGGTGTCCCACTTCCCATGAAATACCGTTTAATCTCATCGCACGATCCTGGTGATCAAAATTGGAACACTAAATTTTGTTAGGTTGGTATTGTCCAGCTTATGGAGTATTTTGGGGTTTTCACACCATTGACCTGAAGTCATGTTATGATGTATAAATCAAAGCAAGATAATCTGATATATACAGTTATTTACATATGCACTAAAATTTCATTACAGTGATTGTGTTTTCTTCTCTGGTCAAATTACTTGATGTGTTATCACATCAAGTGTTGGAGCTTCAGCCTTGGTGGGTTAGGGGCTTCGCTGCTTGTACGACCTGGTTTGCGGCCCTCGCCTGGTGATTGCATTGATTTAAATGTGGTTGGTCCACGTGGGTCGTGGACTGGGTCCCATAGGTAGAGACATGTTGGGCACACCGTTGCTGTTTGCTCTGTCCCACTTGAGTGTAGCTTACCGTTCCATATTCTGATACTTTTTGTATGCTGTCAAAATGGGTGCTTTCACTTTTATTCGTAATACTGTATTTTAGTTCAGCTTAAAGTAAATGTACCTGTATGTTGTCTTTTGTTTTATTTGATTTGTTGTACATTTTTGTGTGCCTATCTCGATGTATTTTATGTTTGATCTTTTCCTCGCTTGCGAGGGTTTTAATAAAATTATTATTATATTATTATCAACATGTGTCACCCTGTCAATTATCACAGGGGAAAAGTTACTCTCACAGGATGTACACAATACCCCTGTTGGAAGTACGTGCAAGAACAGTAACTCAATTTACCTCCTTACATGTCAGGTGTGCCACCAACAGTATGTCAGTCAAACAGGTAGGAGCCTTATGGATAGAGTGCATTTCTACTACATCACCGTTTGAATTTGGGGCTGGAATGTTGGACTTTTTGCCTAAAATGGTTTTTGTGGGAATTTGTGACAATTAGAGGCATGTTGTTATGGATATATACATGTACAGTGGTACCTCTTTTGAGAGACCTCCCCTACGGTAGGTCAAAATGCGGTCTCTCAAAACAGGTGGTCTTTCATTAGAGGTACAACAACATGGAAAAGATAACGCAGTGTTTGGAGAGAGCGGTCTTAAAGGAGGGCACTCATTACATTGTATTTTAAGTGTTTTGGGAACTTCATGTCAGGCACTTACCACATGTAAAATGGTTTAGTTATATTTTATTCCATATTTCTAAAATCTGCATTTTAATGTTGCTGAAATCAGCTTTACCTGTCAAATTACCGGAAGCGGCAAACCTGTGGAAGATCAAAGGCGATTTCGCGGATCATGGGAGTCCTACTTCTGCACCTAGTTTTTTTTTACTTGATGAGAATAAACTCCTAGTTTCAAATTGAAGTGGTCGGAAATGTAATGTCAATGTATATGCAGCAGTTGTTTAAAACTGTTTTTAATAACTCGTTTTAGCGAGAAAAAAGCAACGTTTACGAGTCACGATATGTCACGTCTTTCCTGGCGCGATCTTGGACATATTTATAGCCAAATTTGGAAACAGCGGTATTCTGCAGCCTTCTACACCTCCGTGCGGTAGAGAGTTCCAAGTTTTTCATCGACTGCGAACAGACGAAAATGCCAAGGTGTGTTTCGTGCGGTGGCACAGCCACCGAATATCCAGAAAGATATTTTCATTCTTGGCCAAAAGACACATCATTAGCAGATAAATGGAATGCTATTATGAAAATCCCAGAAGAAGTATTGGCAGCATACAAAAGCACGAAGTTGTGTTCAGCGCACTTCAAGCTGCGTGACGAATTCCGATTTTGATAACTCCCGGAGCTCATATCATCGCTCACGTTACACGGTCACGATTTACGACCGATTATCATGAACGGAGTAAATACATTGATAAATAATAATTGATTTGATTGAAACACATAACATATGCATATTCTTTACGTCGATAACGACCTCGGAAACAATTTTCATAATTTGAAGTGGCTTTGTGTTGAACAATGATCATGGTGCGCTTGGCTTCGTTATCAACCGATGGCTATGATTGGCCAGTTGTATAGTCGCTTCTAATTGGTCCGACATCTCGACTGGCTTCGCGTAATGGTGAACTGCTGGTAATGTGGGGGTTTTAATATTTGGCAATAAACATCGGAAATTTGTGAAAATTAATAAAATAAACATCAGATATGAAATCCTGATGAAAAATCCTTTCCAATGATGTATAATACAACGTAAGGAGTGCCTTCCTTTAAAAAGATATGCGGTCTCTCATTAGAAGGGTCCCTCAAGAGAGGTACCACTGTATGTGGATTTCAAGGGATGATCAGTGTGATATACATGTACCTGTAAAAATAGTTTTGGAATAAACTGGTGAGTTGCAGTTTGTTGGTATGTAAAAAATGGAGAAATCATGTCAAATGTGAAGTGGGATGGTCGTCCAGATGTAAGCCTTGTTTCAAACATTTCTTGCAAGAGCTCTCCCTGATGGTGCGATGGTTGTATGTCCATCCCCATTTGATTAGCATGAAATTGACTGCACAGATAAATACAAAATACTTCATTGCAGATAAGCTCCTATGAGGGCTATTGCACGTACAGATGTTCTGGGTTTCCCCTCTACATATAAACTGATGAACTAAGGGATTTGTTACATTTAACAAATCCCATAGTTCATCATATACTGTGAACATGTTAGTGATGCTTGTGGATTAAATGAAGTTTTGTATTAATTTCATTTCATTTCCACATAAACAATTATACATACAACATACAGCATCCATTGTAGTGAAAACAGTAAAAATGAAACAAAGTAACATATATGTAGTGAGTAAGTGTTTATATTACTGGATTCTATGAGTGGCAGGGACATAAGCGTCTAAAGGCTTGTAGGTTCCAACAAAGAAATAAATTTCAGTATTTGAAATAAACTGAAAATAAGTGAAAAACATATACATGGCAAAAGTTGGTGTCATCTGTCCATCTTAAATATCATTCTCTTAGTGGCACTGTATAACATACTTTCTGAAAAGCCAGCTTCTTTGGGAATAACTCCTTTGTATTTTCATTTGAATATGTGAATATTACATAGGCTTGTTAATTTTTCAGATATAGTGTTCCATATTAAGGGTTTGCAATATTTCATCCCAAATTCCACTTTATTGCTTTTTATTATTTGCTTGTCTTGTATTGTGCGAGTGTATATTGAAATTGAGATGGAAAAAGTTAGTGAAGACATTGGTAACGTAGTATGACCGTGGTCATCCAGAAATATACCAACGAGATATACATGTATCTACTAGGGGAAAGGTAGAATAGTCGTGAACTGTGAGCTTGAGGATGTGAGAATATTTAATTTAGTCGTTTTTTTTGTCTGTAGGTATGCTTCAAACTTTTCAGATTATTAGGATATCTGAATGACCATAAGGTCTTCCAGTCAATAAGATATGGGTAAGGAAATGTGTAATAATAATATTCTGTGGCACTCCGCTTATCTGCCGCGGTCCTGGCTAGCTTAGTAGCTAGTCAGGTGGTCTTTAGTATGGAAAAAAAAAAAGAGCAAGCCCTATCCCACTATCGCAACTTTGCGCTTGGCATGCCCACAGCCCCTGCTGATGATGCCACCTGGCAGGGTCATGGGAGCCCTAATGAGGGCTACCTTCTCCCTTCCCTTGCTAAGTTTGTCCACTGTTCTCTTCCGTGACTAATCCTAAGATATTATTCCTACTCTCCCAGCACTGCACCAAGAAGCCTTTCACTGACTCTAAACCAACTCTACTTCCTGGAAAATCGCCCTTCAATCCTAGTATCCATGCTAACCTATCATTCTCTGCCATGTCCCTTACTTGCTCTACGCTTTTACACTGCCCATCTCTTGTTCTCCATTGTACAAACAGCTGGACTCTAAGCGCTCTATAACCTGTACACCATGTCATCATATGATCAATGGTCTCATCCACATCCTCCCTACACACCCTGCACTTCCCATCACTCCTATTTGTCCACTTCTGTTTCCTCTTCTCCAGATTGATCACTCCTGCTCTGCCCTGAAACAACAGTCTAGAACCCTTGCTACCATCCCAACATTTAGTCTTCACTGGCTTGTCTACAGCTCTATATGCTTTCAGTGTGCTTTTTTCCTCAACCCCTCTTTTCCACTGCTCCACATGTTTCTCTTGGATCACCTTTCCTATATACGATTTCCATGCCACTTCAATCTCATCTGGCCCTTTCAGCTCACATTTCTCACCTAACTTGTCTATTTCTTGAACCCATTTTGTCTTTTCACTGACAGCCTCAATGTACGCCTTCCTACACCATCTTCCTTCATTCACCTGTTGCAAATATCCCCAGTAGCCTAGCCTAGCCTTAGCTATTCTATCTCTTATTGGTAACCATCCCAACTCTCCCAACACTGCCTCTGTTGCTACACACGGTGATGCCCCAAGCACCCATTTCCCCATCTCCCTCTGTGCCTTCTCCATCCATTCAATATCCTTCTCACTAATGGCTATTACATCTACCCCATACAACATCCCAGGTATGGCTACACATTCCCACAGCACCCTTCCTGTGAATGATCTATTGAAGGTGTTCCCTGCTGTGACCTTTATCATACCTTTTGCTCTATTCACCTTCTGTCTGATTTTCTCAACATGGTACTTAAACATTCCCTGTCCTGTGACCTTAATGTTCACCCCTAAATATTCGTACTCCTCACTCTCTCCAATTCTGATGACTTTCTCTTGACCCTCTGGTATCCTAAACTTTCCTACCATCCATCTCTCCTACTGTCTTCTCTTCTGCCCAAAGACCATGAGCTGACTTTTCTTCTCACTAAACTCTAATCTCCACTTTTCTCCATAGTCCCCTGCTATCCTCAAAAGTTCCTGTAACTCTCCACCTGTATCTGCCATTAACACAATGTCATCAGCGAAGAACAACCCTGGTATCTTTTCTCCTCCTATTGTTACTCCTTTATTGCTCTCTATCAGCTCAGTTCCCAGTTCTCTCATGTATATGGCAAACAAAATCAGTGATAACACACAACACTGTTTTAGCCCGATGTCTAACCTTGCCCCGTGAGTTTCCACATCTCCTATAGTGAGACTACAATTTATATCTGCATACAGAGCCTTTAAAACTTCCAGAAAGCCACCTCCAAAGCCTAGCCCTTCCATTTTAGCCCACAGTGCATTTCTCCAAACCCTGTCGTAAGCTTTCCGCACATCAAGGAAGGCCATGTACACCTTTCTTTTCCTTTTCCTTGCTATCTCTAGCACCTGTGATAATGTAAACACATGATCGACAACCCTCCTGCCTGGTCTGAAACCATTCTGAATCTCTCCTAAGAAACCCTCCCTCTCCACAACTCTCCCCAGTCTCATGTACATTACACGTGCAAAAATCTTTCCTATATTTGAGGCTAATGCTATCCCTCTGCACTGATCTAGGCTATCCACTGATCCTTTCTTCGGGATGTATGCTATCTTCAGCTCCCTCCATTCTCTTGGGGCTTCCTTTCTTTCAATAACCAAATTAAACAGAAATTTCATACTCTCCCACAATTTTTCCCGACCTTTCTTTATAAACTCATTCAGTACCCCAACAGGCCCTGGGGATTTTCCTACTTTCAACCTGTCCACTGCTATTTCAATCTCTACTCTCTCAATTCTCTTGCATAGTCCCTGTTCCCACCTGTCAGGTCCTGCTTCTACTCTACCACTAGGTGGCTCCCCTGCCCCCCACTGTGGGTCATTAATTTCATCCCAGTGTTCCTGCAATGCCGCTTCTATATCCTTCGCCTTCTCTACTACTTTGCCTTTATGTTTAAGCTTGTCAATTCCTACTCTCTTCCTTCTCAACACCTGTTTCCAAAAAACTGCTGATGAGTCACCTCCACTTGACAGAACCCTTTTCGTCATCTCATCATTCCTCTTTATCCTTCTCTGTCTTCATCTCCTGTACGATCATTCTTGCCTCCTTGTACTCCTCCTCAGCCTTAGCTATTTCATTCTGCTGTCTGTATTTCCTAGCAAACCTCCAAGCTTTATTCTTAACCTTCCTATTTTGAATTGCAATCTTTATCTCTGCATCTATGCTATACGCTTTCTTCTCTACTGGTACTCTTTTCCTTCCAATTACGTCCTTTGCAACCTCAAATATTACTCTCCTCATGTCATCTGCCATTCCCTGAATATCAACTGATTCACTCTCCACCCACCGTTCCTCTCACCCCCTCAGCTCATCATGTAGTCTTTGTCTGTATGCCTCCCAGTCAGTATCCTTACCAACACACCACACCCATTTGTCGCCCCCTTGTTTCTTCTCTTTCTTCACACACCTAAGATTCACAACTATCCAATTATGGTCATTTCCAATTTCAATATGCCCTTCCTCATCAATGCTACGTGTCTCAATATCCCTGAACATTCTCTCGTCTACCAGCACACAGTCTATGATTGATCTCCTGTCACATAATAATATTCTGTGGCACTCCGCTTATCTGCCGCGGTCCTGGCTAGCTTAGTAGCTAGTCAGATGGCAAAAAAAAAAAAAAAAAAAAAAAAGGCAAGCCCTATCCCACTATCGCAACTTTGCGCTCGGCATGCCCACAGCCCCTGCTGATGATGCCACCTGGCAGGGTCATGGGAGCCCTAATGAGGGCTACCTTCTCCCTTCCCTTGCTAAGTTTGTCCTCTATTCTCTTCCGTGATTAATCCTAAGATATTATTCCTACTCTCCCAGCACTGCACCAAGAAGCCTTTCACTGACTCTAAACCAACTCTACTTCCTGGAAAATCGCCCTTCAATCCTAGTATCCATGCTAACCTATCATTCTCTGCCATGTCCCTTACTTGCTCTACGCTTTTACACTGCCCATCTCTTGTTCTCCATTGTACAAACAGCTGGACTCTAAGCGCTCTATAACCTGTACACCATGTCATCATATGATCAATGGTCTCATCCACATCCTCCCTACACACCCTGCACTTCCCATCACTCCCATTTGTCCACTTCTGTTTCCTCTTCTCCAGATTGATCACTCCTGCTCTGCCCTGAAACAACAGTCTAGAACCCTTGCTACCATCCCAACATTTAGTCTTCACTGGCTTGTCTACAGCTCTATATGCTTTCAATGTGCTTTTTTCCCCAACCCCTCTTTTCCACTGTTCCACATGTTTCTCTTGGATCACCTTTCCTATATAGGATTTCCACGCCACTTCAATTTCATCTGGCCCTTTCAGCTCATATTTATCAGCTAACTTGTCCATTTCTTGAACCCATTTTGTCTTTTCACTGACAGCCTCAATGTACGCCTTCCTACACCATCTTTCTTCATTCACCTGTTGCAAATATCCCCAGTAGCCTAGCACATGCACCCAATGTCCACTATCCTTTACACTGCATGTCCCTATTCAAAATCCTTGGCCCAAACTCTCTAGAGAAGCTAAGTAGCCTCCTGCCATTCCTGTTTTGGTTTCTATCACCTCCATCAATCCCATCTAATCCATCTCCTATGTGACCATTGAAGTCCCCCACAACCATGACCTGGTATCCCTGCTCCTGTACACTGTTGACATGTGTTCTTAACTGCTCATACACTTGGTCATTCCATTCCTCTGGTAATACCTCTCTGCCTACATATACTACCCCTAGTGCTATCTTACTCCTCTGTAACTCTATTCCTATCCACTGTATCTCGTTCCTAATCTCACTGCTCTCATCATCTTCGATTCCAACCCTGTGCCACTTCACTCCCTTCTTAGTGAGAAAACCTACCCCTCCTCCTTTTCTCTGCCCTACTGCCCTCCCTCTTCCTGTGAAGTTATACCCCTCAGGTATATCTAATTGGTCCTGTTCTCCTCCCCTTAAATGTGTCTCTGTCAGGGCCACTACATCAAAGTCTTCCTCCTCAGCTACAATGCAAATATCAACCATCTTTCCTCTAACTCCTCTGCAGTTTACATATCCCACTCTAATCCTTGATCCCTGGTCCTTCCTTTCTCCTTTCTTTCTTCTTCCCTCCCTGCCAGTCCGAGCCTCTTGAATGGGTGCTGGGTTCCCTAGTTTTCCTGCTGCTGTTGCACCCACTCACTATACACCTGCCCTAACCTGTCTCCTCCTATCTGGCTCGGTGCTCCTCCTATCTGGCTCGGGTGCAAACCATCCCACGCAAACATCTCCCTCCTGCCTACAAAGTCCTCCCACACATCCCTGAAGGCAAACCTTCTCTCCCTGCACAACCCTCCCAGCTGCCTATTTATCACTATAATCCTGCTAGCTTCCCACCCACTCATTCTATACCTGGGCAAAATCCCCATCACAAGAGGCTCACAGTCTAACTGCCCTACCCTGTCTAGCAGCCTCTTGTACCTCCCCAGCACTACCTCTGTTCCCACCCTGCCCCTTCCTCCCCCCTCCTCTCTGTCCGCTAGGTCGTTAGTCCCTACCTATACCACCACCCTCAGACACTCCCCACTAGATCTGACTAACCCCACTATACGCTCCTCCACATCCCTAATCTTCGCCCCGGGTAAACACAACCTAACCCCATTCCCTCTATCCTGCCTACAGAAAGCCCGGTCCACCCTCCTTACAATACTACTTCCCACCACTACTGCCTGTCTGACCCTCTCTCCCCTCCCCTCCCCTCCTCCTTACTACTCTCTGCTGCCTGTGCTAACCCCTCCCCTCCTTCCCAACTCTCCACCTCGTCATTACAGCCTGCTGCCTGTTTCGCCTTCTCCCTCCCACCACCCCCCTGCCCCACCTCACTGCCCTCCACAACCCTGGCCCTATCTCTAGCCTCCTCAAACTCAAACTTCAGGGCTGCCAACTGTAGCTCTAGGGTCTCCACCCTCCTGCACCTCCCACACGTGTACACAAAGCTATCCTCCTGCGCCTCCTCAAACGTACACGTTAGCCCTGTTGCACTAAAGTCCTCCCACATACCACACTCCCTGCACTCCATAAATCTATCCCACCCTGGACCCTCACCCTCCCTCCCGCTCTCCTGCGACTCCTCTCGACTCTGGTCATTCCTGCCCCCATCCCTGGTCCCCTGACCCTGCCCCTGCACACACGAAACCCTCACCCATACCCTCCTTACCTGTCCCCCACTGCCTACCCTCCTGAACCCCTGTTCCCTCCCTAACATCCTCCGTGACAACCCTCGCCCCGACATCCTCAATTAATCAAGCTTCTATTTACAATTTCAAAGTTCCCGCGGTTTTCAAAATGACGTCTTTGTCCTGTTCCCACTACAACTACCAATTTCTTCCACAGTAATACCTACATCCACTCAGAAATTTCCCTGCACTGTCTCTATACGTTCCCACAACAATCTATGACTGCCATATCTAAAGTAACTCAAAATTTTTCACTTATTTTATACAACTGCACCCACACTATAACCGCACGTCCACTCTCGTTCAAATCTCGCTGTACTTTGATGAACAAAGTTTTTTTTTTTATCAAATTTATCAAAGAAAACTTTGCCTATAAAGTTTTCTTTGATAAATTTATAGTCTTGGTTTTAGCATCAACCCCACAACTTTTGCCAATTTATTTTTAGTATTCAATATGTTGCTTGCAATTAAGTTTCCTTTGGTCAATAACGATGCCTAATTTTTTTTATTTATCTACTTTTTCATGTCATGGATCCATATTTTAAATTGATCACTATCATATTTTCATTAGTTACATGCAATATCATATAATTTATATTTTTCAAGTTTACAGACAATTGGTTCACAATGAACCATTGAGATAATTTTAGAAGTTCTGACTGTTAAGTATTTCACTGACCAATTTATGATTTTTGCCAGATATTTGAAATGTTGTATCATCTACAAATAACAGAGGAAACAAAATAATGCGCACAATATGCAGTGTATCTGGATAACACTGTACTCTGGGATTGACTGTGACATCACAGGCACTGTCCTAATAATTTCTGCCGTATTCTCATTCACCCTTATGCCATAAGTTAGCTGTTGGATGCAAGCCACAGAAAGTAAGACATACTTTTTGAATTGCAAATCAGTGATGCTTGTAAACTGTACTCTTCTCCATTTATATTTGGGTTTTAATGACAATTTGATGCTCAGAAAGTGTACTTTTCACTGCTTAAGACCAGCATGTTTAGGCCTACTCTCTCTCTCTCTCTCTCTCTCTCTCTCTCTCTCTCTCCCTCCCTCCCTCCCTCTAGGTGGTGGATATTGTTGCGTTGACTGGACGACAATACTGAGCCGCTATTTTTTCGGTGGCCGCAACCATACCAGACATTGTCTGCTAGCGCTATGCTTCCTGCAGCCCGCAACCCATCGCTATTCTTCTGGTGGTCGTAAATACTGAGCCATTATTCTTTCAAATTTGGGAAACTCTATCCAAAAAGCTTGAATAAATATAAAGTCAGAATTTGATTAAACCTGTAAAAAAGGAATGCAAGTAGCCAAAAAAAAAAAAAAAAATTCAAGATCGAAGAACCGAATCCCTTGAAGTATATGTGATTTAAAGACATGGGTTTTCTCACCACGAGCCCTCTGATTGGATCCCCGATAACTGCCAGAAGAATAGCCACCCAACGTTTGGTTCCGGCTACCAGAACTGTAACCATTCCGATATATACACGTTGCTATGGGTTTGCTTGACCCAATTAACTTCTCGGTTGGTAATGCGTGTTGTTTACGCCTTTTCATTGGCTGGCTGTCTTAAGTGCCAGGGTACGGTAGTGGATATGAACTGGTGAATGGCTTCCCATGCCATTTATGTAGTTCTGCACATAACTTAATAACCTAATATGCAGGCCTAGCCCTAGCCCTGTTTTTTTTTTGTTTTTTTTGTTTTTTTTTTTTGTTTGTTTGTTTGTTTTTTTTTTAATCATAGACATAGTTAATACATACTTTACATTAATTTGGTTGCGTTTTTCTCATCTCGATAGGTGTATTTTTTAGAAATCTCGAGACGATATCTTGCATGTGCAAAACCCTGTCGTCCCGATCCCTTGCTTAATCAAGACTTTCTTGGCATTGTTATGAATGCTGTAGCTGCAAATTCTAACAGCGAGTGCCTGTCAGGAGTAAAATTTCTCTGAAACACCGGTACATTTCCTGTCAAAACAAACGAACACACAGAAGAAAGCCATGAAAGCTTGTGGATGTACAATACAAATGTCATATTACCTTTCAATTTCTGAATCGTCCATAATGGTACTGTGTCAATCTAAACGGTCTCTGTCATCTAGTTAGAAGGAAAAAAGGCAAAATGACAGAGCTTGCGATGACCCTACTGCAAACAGGTGCGCTGCCATGTTGTGACGTCACCGGCGTGCAGCTGACGAGCAGCAGCAGTGACACAAGCGGGCAAGAACAGGTTGCAACTGCGATTGTCCGTTTAAACTGAAGCAATCTTCCCCTTGATAAGTCAAATTTTTCATTAGTTTATCATCGGTTTGATTAAAAGGTAAGTCGCGCTCACGCTGAAAAAGACAAAAGGGAATTGTCGGTGAAAAAAGAGTGATAAGCTAATTTTGAAATTTGAAGACTTCTGCACCAGCCACCAGTGACAGTGACAGTGATCGTGACAGTGTTGGTGTTGCTGCTGGCAGTCAGCACTGTCCTACAATAATACATGAATACTATGTAATACTTTATCGCCAAACTTTATTTATAGTCAAGTTTTCGAAAACAATATGCACAAGGAAAAGGCGTAGTTCAGCGATTATTCATGATGAGATGATTACTTAATTTCTGTATGAGACCAAAGCAAAGGCAAAGTTTTAGATGATAATTAAAACATAGTCATAGACATAGATAAATCACATTGACTTTAATGCATTTAACCCTTTGAGCATATTGAGAGTTCGAAAAAGATTGACAGAGAGTATTTGCATTATGGCCTATGCTATTTAGTATATTAAGATTAAAGTTTTGAATGTGTGTAGGGAAAATATAGCAAAAAGTCTCAAGGTCAACTGTTGTGCAGCCCTGACATCAAGTTTTCCCACTTTTCAGGCTACCTGTCATGTGTAGGATGTAGTCTCTGCGTCCACCTGCCACATTGCCTCCAACCAACTCATCCCCCACACATGCCAACTCGGCCCTTTCAATGTCATCTTGTATCCACCAACTAGTCCCCTCATCATACCAACTTGTCCTCCTGGATGTCCATGTGTCACGCGATGCACTAACTACATGTATCTGTATAATATCGCCATGCTTTAGTGTGTTCCCCTGGCCCAGCCCTGGTATATATCTATAGCAAAGTCTGAAGGAGTACGACTCTGCATAGCTTACAAAGTCAAATAAGGTACATGTATGTCCAACACCTGTGGAGGTGTATCTCTAACCAGGATCAACAGAGGTGTGATGCAAGGGTATACCTCGAAAAAAAAGGGAAGTAAAAAGTTAAAATAAAGAGGCAACCAACTGATTAGAGGTGACGAAAGGAGGACCCCCTGACATATAGATTTTTCAATATTTTATAAAGACATGACGTCACAATTAATATGCAAAATCAGTGCACCTCTCAAGTTGATATACATGGTGTATGATAAAGTCATCTCAGTACCCCATCTCTTGATGAAGGCCCACACCTCTAGGGCCGAAACATGTCGGGGGGGGGGGGGGGGGTCCTCCTTTCGTCACCTCTAATCAGTTGGTTGCCTCTTTATTTTAACTTTTTACTCTGCATAGCTTGGGAGAATAATCTGGTGAATCAATGTGCACTTCACAAAAGGATGCATACAATATAAAAAGGATAGGAATAAACTTGCAGAGTTTCTGGTAACATTATGTTAGAATTTTTCAGTAGGAAGACGAAATGGCTGAATTTATTTCCTCTTTTTTAGCAGGAAAAGATGAATCAGCAATACTCTCTGAATAGTCACTAGGGGATGGCATCCTGGATCTCGGGGGATCCTCTTTTTTGAAAAACAAAACACATGACCTACACTGAGTGTAATTTAGAGAAATGAACTGCTTTAAAACCATATCTAGGTACTGAATCTCAAAATGCTAAACTCCATCTGAAAAGTAGCATCAACTGTTATACACTAGGTCCTTTGGAAATTATGAAACAGCAGAAACATGACCTTCATTGGTTCCAAGTGCAAAAATTACTAAGAATATTGTAGTTGCCATCCCTGTTCTGGTCTTAAAATAGGCATGTGTGGGATTATTTGAAACAAAACTCTTTCCTTGGCCAAGTCTGTGGTTGTGTACCAAACGTGAAAGCATACAATTCTAAAATTTCTAGAATGAAAAGTGTAAAAGAAAAATTCATAATGTTAGACCAATTTGTTGATTTGCTATCCAATAGGAACACAGCCAACACATGGCACTGCAATTCACATTTTCTGTTGCCTGGGACAAGTAAAAATTTGTGAAGACTAAAATTTGAAAGAAATAACATGCAATGGATAGGTACTTGTCCCTGGACAAGTACACACAAAAAAAAAAAAATTGAAGAGCCATGCAACAGCACCAACATTTGAAGTAACTTCTTTGGATATTTTTAAACTCTGGCCATTGATCAATAATATTATCTGCAGCATATTGCAGTTTGTCCCACGGTAACCATGGGTAACCAATGTTATACATGTATATATACATCATGAACTGTATGGGATAAATAACCATAAATAAACCATAACTTTTATGAAATTTCACTTTTCAAGAAAAGCCACTGTTCTTGACATGTACACAGTATTTTAATGCAGCTTTCTGTTATTTTTCTGTTTCTAGGGGATTACTAGATATTTGCAGCCATGACATCTCTGGCTGGCCAAGGGCTTGTCAGACACATAGAAAATGGGGACTTGCCAGCTGTATTGAATCTCATCGAGTCTGGCAACCTTCATCTTGATGAACGGGATGAGGTATGTACACATACAGCTGTATTTTGCACCAAGATGGCCAAATATGCTTTTGTTCTGAGATGACAAGGTCAATACCAGTCTGAAATATATTGTCCTTTTGGATAACCATTCCCTTAGGCCGGAAAACATCACCAAAAACTGTTGCCAGGATCTTGAACCGTTTAAACATGAAGTGTTCCTTTGCAGTGTCTCTCAGACCTGTTCTTCCGTTGTATTTACCCATATTTGGTTTAAATTAGGATGCAAAAAAAAAAAAATGGAAATATATGTTGAAGCTGAAATTCCCCTACCATACAAGTTTTGAATTAAAGAAAAAAAAAAGGACTATCAGGCTCCTTTTGTTAAAAGAGAACAGGGTAAAACAAATCAAACCCTTCGAATCTGATGACATTTCAAAACCTCTCCAGCTAGAAACAAAAAAAATTTGATGCCTACCATAGGGTTATGTTCATGTATATCAGGGTCCGTTGTATGTGGACACAAGTCTTCTTCCAGTCAAGGCTTTCTCAGTGTGACGTCTCAATGAAGTACTTTAAGTGTGGACAAAATATGAAAAAATAGTTGATATACATGTAATTGAAAACAAGTGGCTTTTCGCATCCATGCAGTTTAGTTTCATTCAAGAACTATGAGTGAAGTATTGATCACTTCGTCAAAAAATTCCAATGCCGATGATAAACTTAAGATTGAACATTTTCTGTTTGGCGAATATGTTAATGCATTTTATGAATGTACATTCATATAAACTGTACTTTGGACCTCATCGGCTGGTAGGCCTGCATTATCCATTCCCACTAAGTTCAGTGATGTTCATGTATGAAACTGCTGGTCACATTCCCATGACAAGGCATGGGATTTACTAATTTGATATTTAGGGTAAAAACCAAAGGTCACTGATTTATGTTTACAGAATGGACAGACTTTCTTGATGGTGGCCTGTCAAAATGGGCACATGAACATTGTGAATGCACTGTTTGAGGCAGACACTCATGATGACCAGGATGTGGATGCTGTGGACAATGTATGTACATTGTCTTGAACTTTTTACATTGTTGGTCAGCTGAAAAAGTTACTTCTCTTTTCATAGACAACACTGCTGTGATTACTGGAATCTTAACAGATCGTAGTTCGATTTGAAAAGTTCGTGGTGTCAGCTGTATGCAACATAAAGGAGGAAGTGAGGTGTCATTGCCTTTGTAAATATCAATATCAAATGAAAAGTTAATTAAATTCATCATGGTATGATATTAACATAATTGAGTCATTAATGCCTGGATTCACTGGAACTATTAAAATTTTCTTTGTGTGAATCAGTCTTTTTTCAGATTGATGATTTTATTTTTTAAGTAAAATCAAAACTCTGAATTAATAGATATATTTTGAGGCATGCTTCTCAGTCATTTACTTAAGAAACCTGCTTGCAAAATTTGTTGTCATAATTTCTTGTTAACTATAAAGGAATAAAGTTAGAATACTGATTTTTGTATGTGCTAGAAACAATATTTCTGTCTTCATCAAGACAGCTTAAAAAATTACATGTTTGAGAAATGTGACTTCTATTTTTATGGGTGAGTAACATGCCACAAAAACTCCTGTGTTGTTTGCAGGACAACTGGACCGCTTTGTTGAATGCAGCCAAAGAGGGGCATGCTGATATTGCAGTGGAACTGCTTGAAAGGGGCGCCTTCATGGAACACAGAGACATTGTAAGTTGTGTCAATGCCTCAATCAGTTTATTTACCTTAACATATAGCAGTTGAGTAACTTGGAAGTTAGACATGTTTACTATCCCCCCAGACAGTCTGCACATCTGACATCAAATTGAGTAACTAAACAAATAAATAAATTTCAACATATTTTTATGACAAGTTTAACGGTCACTTATTACAACATTGAAAAAATGAGCGAGAAGAATAAGCATTTGTCAGATAATTACAAACTTGGTGCTAATAAAGACCAGTGGACACTACATCAAAGTGGCGTCCTTGTGTGAGGGTTTAGAATACTAAACTACAGCCACATAAATACATAGATAAATAAATGAAAGAATATCATTAATGAAATAAGTGCTCGCATGTCAAACTTCTTGCATTGCCTTGTAGCACCAATGTGTCCTGACTACTTTTGTAAGTTTACAAGTATGAGGCACTTAGCTAGCTACATGAAAAATTGGTAGAACTGTACATGTATGTACATGTTGTAAGGTGGTTGTTTATCATGTTTATGGTACATTCAATTGCAGGGTGGATGGACTGCACTAACATGGGCATGTTACAAGGGTCGGACCGAAGTAGCACAGGCTTTGCTGCAGAGAGGGGCTAATGCCAATGTTAAGGGGGAGGTAAGTACATTGATGTCTGCAATGAAGACAGCCTCCCACGAATGGTCTTTTTAAGACTGGTCACTGTTTGAAATTGCTTGCTGGTTTTTCTTTGTTGAACTTGTATGCATTTTAAACAAGGGTGTTTGTCATTTTGGAGCACACTGAGATGATACAATGTATATACTTCACAGAACATACATTTTTGGTGTGATGTGGTGCAAAGCTCATTGATTTGTTGGTTGCAGCATCATATGTCATGCCTCACCTGGGCAGCTGGCAGAGGTCACACAGAGATTGTCAAAATGCTTCTTGCTCGGGGAGCCAAGGTCAACACAGCAGACAAGGTAAGCAAGTAATGGTCAAGATACATCAGCACAATCTATCAACAATGTTAAACATGGTAACAGTTAGTTTTATGATATATATATGCTAGAAATTGGGCATGTTAACTTTTTATATGAGGAATGTTTTTCAACATAAGCCACCAACATGTCCAGCATTTCCATAGTCTCAGCCATCATACAACACACATACAGCTTTTGAATTCCAATATGGATTGAATTTTATGATAAACTGACATTTAAATAAATTACAGTGAAACCTGCTTTGAGAGACCACTGTGAGGAAAGACCACCTGTCTTTTCAGACCATCTTTACCATGTCCCTTTTGCCATCTTTCCCATGTTATTGCACCTCTATTGAGAGACCACCTGCCTTATGTGACCACTTTTTGGCCTGTCCTGGAGGGGGTCTCTCAAAACAGGTTTTACTGATTCAGTCTGTAGGTTAAAAGCTACATGTACCATTATCAATGAGCATTTAGGTGTGTCACACTATTTGGGCAGAGCAATGTTCATCTCCATGTTTGAGTGCCAAGGTGAGTGTCATTGTGCAGTATTAACGTGTTGGTTCTCTTGTATCCATAGTATGGCACCACCCCACTGATCTGGGCTGCCAGGAAAGGTCACCTTGAGATCGTGGAGGCCCTCCTGGATGAGGGAGCCAACGTGGACAACGCTGGAATGGTGAGGATTCTTCAGTGTACAGATAAATACTGATAAGTTTTTAATAATGATTATTTAATGCACTTCACAGTAAAATTTTATAGTATAGTAACCATTCTTAATGCTTATTTTTCACTTCACCTCCCATCCACTGAAAAAAATGACATGTAGGTGGTCATAACCAGCAAATAACATGGATTAAGCATTAGGTGTTTTAGCTGTTTCAGTGACAGTTTCAACAAAAGTTGTTCTGAATTAACATGACAGTACTGGATTCATAATATATATAAACCAAGCTTTCACTCAAGTACCAGCTAATAATTACCATACGAGATCAGACAATGATATGTATGATCCAGGACACCAGCTTTACTCAGCACTCTGTGGGCGCATTGTCCCTAAAATATCCGAAAGAAGGCTATTGACTCGGTAAAAACTTGGTGCTGAAAGAGTTAAAACAAATGGTTACAGGAGACTCTGTACATTGTTATTATTAATTCTGGAGCATCAATGGATGCTGACAAAACAAGTTGCGCTTCCTGTTGACAAGACAACTATATCATCAAAATGCTGGCACAAGTCCACTGTTTATGAAAGTGGTACTTGTCTGCAGATATGTTGTCTTTGTTCTTCAATATTGTTAAGGTTCACAAAAAATAAAAAAGGTTAAAATCTATGTGTAACAGTATTGTTTGAAATTTGACCCGACATTATGGAGAAACAACTGCTGTATAAATAGTCTGACAAACTGGTGCTAATGTAAAATGTATCTCAGAGATCAAACTAAAAAAAAATTGAGTACTTTTACTTGTTCATATTTTTAAGCAAGTAATGAAAAATTTGTTTTCATGTATTACACTGTCTTTCCTCTTCTGTTTTGATTGTACTTGGACACTTTTCCTACAATTTTGTACGATGGGTTTCAGAACTCATGGACGGCTCTGATCGTGGCTGCAAAGGGAGGCTACACAGAAGTTGTCAATGCTTTACTCACCTGTAATCCCAATGTCAATGCTGTGGATAAGGTCAGCACTGCATCACTTTCTTCAGAGTTATTAACCCCCTTCTCCTTGACTTCAGACTGAAGTGAGAGTTTTCCATATTGTCCAACTTGGACCAATGAAAGCTGTCATTCTTAAAGTTATTTTGGCAGTCTCATTCTGTTTTTTAATTGTTTGTCATTAGTGCGCAAATTAGTCAAGACTGAAACATTTTACATTAAACATCTGTGGGGTTTTAGGCAGTGAAAGGAGGAAAGATTTGTACATGTATTTTGTCTTACTTTTTTTTTTTTGAAAGAAGGAGGCTATACTTTTGGTTTTATATGCCTGCGTGGTCACAGGTTTGGTAACATGAAGCATTTTAATGAAAGTTTTATGTGCACCATCTGTTTCCCAGTAGTAGCCATGATAACATACCAATTCTATTGATAAAAATTATGCATAAATTATACATAATTGTGATATGTAGTCAAATAAGAAATACCCTCTTATCCAGAAATTTAACAAAATGAAAAAAAAAAAATAAAGTAAAAACCATGGTAAGAGCTCAGTGAAAAGTTGCATGCACTGCTCAAACTAAAGCATATCTATGACAGATTTGTCAAGTCCTGGATAACGTGGATATGTTGATATTATTTACAAGGCCATATGAGTTTTTGTCACATATTCACGCCACTATGTCATTCCCACAGGATGGCTTCACTGCACTTACCATTGCTGCCAAGGATGGGCATACAGAGATTGTACATAGCCTACTGCAGAAGGGAGCCTATGTCAACCTGCCTGACAGGGTAAGCTGCTGGCAACTGAAAATATTGGTTTGTCCTTCATGTTTAGAAGGCCATCTATGAGATGCAAAATTGAAAACCTCATATCTCTAATTTATTTTTGGAGGCAGGAAAAAGGAAATGGGTGGCTGTGGAGCCTGGACATAATTTGAATTTTTGTGCAAAGTGCTTGGAAAAAATAAAACAGTGGTAGTTGTAGACTCCTGCAATGGACAAAAAAATAAATAAAACAAAATTTAACATGAAATAGACTTCTCAGTTGCTCTGAAGTGTAAATAGACTTCTCAGTTTCTCTGAAGTGTAATTGCATTATTTGTGTGTGTGTGTGTAAATTTTCACTGTTTTTGTATTTTTGACATTTCACTGTAGTTTTGATTTCCTTGTTTTGGACATAATTCCTATTCAAACAGTGTTAAAGTTCAATTTCACTGTGCTTTTATTTGCAAGGTTTTGTGCCATCAGCGAAATCAGCGAAAATAAGAGTACAGTGAAATTAAAGCAATTTACAGTAATACAGCATGTGGTGGTGATGTTTTCTATTCTGGAGAGATAGGAGTACAACAGATTTCAAATGGAATGTTGATTTGTTTTAGTATGGAGACACCATCCTGATTCATGCTGTCAAGGGCGGCCATCCAGAGGTAGTGGAGGCACTGGTGAAGAAGTATGCCGATGTGAACACACAGGGAGTGGTATGGCATCTATTTCAACAAAATAATATAAAAGTTGTGGCAAACCTGTCAATTTTTCTCTGTCAAAATTTGATAAAATGGTTATCTATGATGTTTAAAATGACGTGAAGTTCACACAGCTACTCCAGCATACATGTAAAATGTGGCAAAACTGCTACAAATCCAATCATAACTCATTTTTATTTTGGTGGTGGTTAGATTTAATTGTATCATTTCCCTCAGTATTCAGTGCTTATTACATGCCATGGCAGCAAGCTAATTTTGTAATGGAACTAAAATCAAACAGAATTAAAACTGAATTTGCAGTTTTATCAAGGGGTAAAAGTCTCATTTTGAAACAGAAAAGTGGAGGCCCCACAGCAGCACCTGTCCTGTTGGCTTTGTTCATGGCCGATGTCCTGTTGGTTTTGTTCATGGCCGATATCCTGTTGGCTTGGTTCATGACCGATGTCCTGATGGAGTTATTCAGGGCCCACACTGGTCAATTTTGGTTCCAAGATCTTGGCCTGACATAAAAGTGGCATCCTACATTTTGGGGTGAAAATATAAGTATTATTGGGGCAACTGTCGTGTGGTAAAATATGGCAGGTTTGTCTACATCTATGGCATGAGAGGTACCGACTGCTTGCAGGACAATAAGACAGCTCTCTACTGGGCTGTGGAGAAGAACCACACAGCCATTGCCAGGACGCTGCTTCATTTTACAATGGATACAGAGATGGCCACCAAGGTGAGTGCTTATCTAACACTTGACCCTTGTGCCCTTAAACCAGCTGAAAGTGGCTGGATGTGCAATGTGTGTTTGTTTCTTTTTGTTTCTGTTTTTGCCTAAATGTCAGCATGAAAGAGCAATATTTTAAAGAGTTGTAGGTGATGCTTATCAGAAAATAGCATAGCCTAGATCAACAGCCATTCTTGGCATGTGCAGAGTGCTTCACATGTCAAGTGAGGGTTTTGATTTAGAGGTAATCAAGGGAAAGGTTAAACATGTGGGTTTACCCACGATCAGAGAAATGGTCATAAAGACCATGAAATTACAAAGTTTGAATAGTGTATGTGCGTGAAATGCATGAGTGAACACAAAGAACAATAGAAAGTCCTGCAAACTTTGATAAATTTGAATAAAGTATGTATTCCACCATTGACTGGGCATTTCATAATTTAAGTATGTGAAGCACTAAGTGTGACTGAAAAACTTTCTTTTCAGCATTTTTCATACAAAGTGTATCCCTGGCTTCTGTGGGCAGTTTTTAGGGAAAATGTACACATTCCTAGTGTATTTCTATGTAAAATACCCACACCCTTGCAGGACATCAGGCAAGACCATTGGGACGTGACTTGTGTATTCAGCTATTAACAGGCCAATTAAGCCATTGTTCTTGTATACTCGCACATGGGTTATTTGGACAAATGCTTAAAACCCATACAGTTATATCCAGCAGGGCCTATTTCAAATGACAAGGCACAATAAGAATCTTGGGAGGAGTTTTGGTGAGTAAAAAATATGAGACATAAATAATGTAATGCTTATTGGAAATGTACTTATTTTCGCATGTATAAATTTTCACGGTCTTTGCATTTCACACATTTCATTGAACTTTTTACTTCACAATTTTCGATATAATTCCTATTAAATCATTGTTAAACTGCTGTTTCACTGTACTTTTATTTTCACGGTTTTGTGCCATCAGCGAAATAAGCAAAAATAAAATGCAGCGAAACAAAAGCAATTTACAGTATGCAGGTACCCTGGAGATATCTGTACAGTAGTCCCCCTCTTGTAAGGCCCCTCTGAAGTGAGGCCACCCTTCTACAAAAGCCACTTTCCTGTGGAGCAGTGATGGCATTTTCATTATATTTATACCCTTCAAGAGAGGCCACCCCTCTTATAAGGCCACAAGTCTGGTGCTTTAAGGGTTGCCTTATGAGAGGGGGAACCACTGTAGCTTGAATTGTAGTAATTCTTTATTTTCACAGGATGGAGACACTCCACTACTGAAGGCAGTACGCAACAGGAACTACGACCTGGTACAGCTTCTGATGGACAAGAGTGCCAGAGTTTCAGCTACAGACAAGGTCAGTTATGTGGGGGCAGCTTTGACTTTGTGTGTGCACAATTTTTTCTGATACCAAATCATTTCAGTATGTTCATGCAGAAGTGCAGTGTTTGAATGGCATATAATAGGACATATGCTGCTTTATATAGAAGATTTGTACATTCTAGAATTACATGCTTATGCTTCCAACTGTCAGAATTTTTTTGGCAAAATAAACAGAAGTGCATGGCAATTTTTCATTTATTTTCTTCCAAATTTGATTTTAGTAAACAGGAATCAAGTTTGTAATTTTCAGACAATGTGACTTCAATTTAGTGACATCACTGCAGTTTGTGACAAGGAATATGAATATTTTCCACAGAATTTAGCATTCATGAACTTAAATCACATTAAGATGAACACATTCTGCTGTCATTTTCCTTTGAAGTGGCTGGCAAATTCCATTTGTCAAAATGTAACACTGCAAATTACAAAGTATCTTTTTGCTTTTAACCCCCTTTTAACCCATGTAGGTTTGATAGTTCTTATCAAATCAGGCCTAAACAATTATGTGAGCCTTACTTACATGTACAGCCTGCTTTCAGGGACAAATACACTGTATCAAACATACAGGTAACAAAGTACATCACCTTCCTAGAAAAGACACTGGGGCATTCTTGTGAAAAATGTGCATGGGGATAGGTACATCTTCAGGTGTAATTTTACCCATGTGTAGTTGTAGCAGTTTTATAGACTAGATAGAGTAAATTTCAGGAATATGACCCATACTGGCTGTAGGCCTACATAAGTCACAGTAAACTGCAATAACTAAAATAATCCATATTGAATTTATCTTTAAAAAGGACTTTCGGTACTATGATCCACATATTGGCTTCTTTGTAAGTTTCTGGAAAGTCTACTACCTATTTCAAAAATTGAGTCTGATTCATACATGGTTGGAATAGATAATAAATGTGGAATAACATGCATTGCTCTTATTAGAGGAGGGTTGAAAAGTGATGATTTAAACAGTTTGTCTTGTGTTCTATTGCTGGATCTGGTCCTTGAAAACTTGATTTAAGTGCTTGAAAAAGTCCTTGAAAGTCCTTGAATTTACTTTTCACGAACCTGTATGAACCCTGTGTATAACATAATATTCAAATTCTGTTGATTTCTAACAAATCCCAAGATCAGTAAATACAAATTGCATCCTGGGAAAGGGGAGTATACTGAAAACTAACATCAAGATGATGAACAAATTAACAATTGAAAACTTTTGTTTACACAAATTTCCAAATTATGACTCTGCAGAAAGGTGACACGGCTCTGCACATTGCTGTGCGGGGACGCAGTAAGAGAATCAGTGAGCTATTGCTGAGGAACCCAAAGCACAGTCGTCTTCTCTACAAACCCAACAACGACGGGGAGACGGCATACCAGATAGATGCAGTACACCAAAAGAGTGTATTGGCTCAAATCTTTGGAGCTCGTAAGTTCTTCCTTTTTAGCACTTTGATTGATGGAGAAAACCTTTGTATTGTGTATACATGTATGTAAGTAAATTATTAGTTTATGGTGTATAATGAAAAAGAAGTTAGCACTATATTTGTGTCTTTGTCCAGAACCACTTCCTGGTAGTCATTACCCTATTCCGCAGTCCAAACTGTTTACAAGGTCACCTGTCACTGTCTCACCAATATAAACATGGAAGAACTATTGTTCATATTGCACGTGCTCTTCTTTAAGGGTCTTTAGGGGGTAGCTGCTCAGAACATGTTACAGAGCCTATACAATGTACCTGTAATGTCTGTCTGAGTAGTGGCTCTTTGTCTAAGCTGAATGTTCAGCAAAGACAATCTACACAATAATGAATAAATATGAATGTGTCAAATGGTGAAATAACTGAATAAGTTAAACTGTCTTTATAACTGCAGCTATATTTTTAAAATTTGATAAATCCAGTACCAGATACTGTTTAAGGGTGGAAAAATAATTTGAATCTTTTCTTTTCATAACTGGTGGACACTGTTTTATGATGTTTATGGTGTTCTTCCATGTGCACATTGTACATCCCACGTGTGTGCCTGTGTATAGTGTGTTCTGTTTTGTAGGCCACCTGAATGCGGAGGAGAGTGTGCATGGGTACGATCTCTACAGCAGCACCATCGCTGATGTGTTGAGTGAGCCCACTCTCAAGCTGCCCATCACTGTGGGACTCTATGCCAAGTGGGGCAGTGGCAAGTCCTTCCTGCTGGACAAGTTACAGAGTAAGCTGTTACAAGCTAAGGAATCCAGCCAGCAAGACCTGCCGTAGTTATTCTTTAGAGAACACCAGCAATAAGTGCTGTTTATAGTTAGAGGGGCTTAGGAACAGAGGGGGCTACTCTGACAGGTATGTGAGGTTGGGAGCAGAAGACCTACTGTAATATGAGGGGTAAGGAGCAGAGGAGTCTCTCAGGCATGAGGGGTTAGAAGCAGAGGAGCTATGCTGGAATGAGGGGTTAGGAACAGAGGAGCTACTGTGGTATGAAGGGTTAGAAGCAGAGGAGCTACTCTGGTATGAGGGGTTAGGAACACAGGAGCTGCTGTGGTATGAGGGCTTAGAAGCAAGAGCCACGTGGGTATGAGGGTTAAAGAGCAGAGGAGCTGCTCTGCCATATCAGTGTCTGCTGCAATGAAGGAGGTTGTAAATCAAGAAATCACTCTCCTGTATGTGTGTCATCATGTCTTGTACCATGTTTGTTTCTTCTGCAAAAAGGATTTACACAGGGGCTACCCTGCTTCGTAATTGCAGAATAAATATGTTTAAGGTAATGTCCAACCCATTTCAAGGTCTTAAATTCAAAGCCAAACATTTCTACAATAGTCAGGATTAACATAGTAAATATGTGTATGTACTTAACCGCAAGTGACTTGAAAAGGCACCGCAACCGACCAATATGGCTATATACAGTGACAACTATTGTATAAACAAACAGATAATAGTGAAACAGGTATGCATCACATTTTTGCTATATTTCTCAAAAACTACTTGATGAAAAAAGTTTATTTTTGAAGCATTTTGATCTGTACATATTAAACTTGAAAAATGATTCAGAGATTTTTTTTAAATGCATCCGTTTCCTGGTGAGAGACTGTCAAAGTTGCTGATTGACTCATTTTTTGATGTTGATACTAAAAATCAGACTCTTGGTTTTTGTGAATCAGTAACTTTCATATGGATCAAAATAAAAAAAAATCTCTCAATTTCATAATGCTAGCTGAATTATTTCAATCATAGGTGCCCGCACGTTTTTTCCATTATTTAGACTTTTACCACTCTAATGTATCTGTGAAGTCAGAAGCAACTTTTGTGAAATTCAGTGTCCGCACAATAATTTATAAACTTTCATTTATGGGTTTTACATTGTATATGATAATAGTACTCTATAGGGCCAAGGTTAAGTTTGAACATGAATGACCTTGACCCATTTCTCAAGGTGACACAGCCACTTGTGTAAAATTTAGTGTCTCAACAATCACTGAATTTTCTGAGCTTATTTGCTTCTGGATGCTGGATTTTAAGTGATTCTGCTTCTACTGAGACCACCCCAAATGCGCTGGAAGTGTGACCTTATTAGAGGGGTAAACTTCAAGCATGCAGCAATAGTTGCTGCCCTAAACTGTACCATGTTTGTATACGGTGGTCCCCTCAGTGGTGCAAGCACCACTAATAAATCTAGTTTTACATTGAATCTTAGGCCTAAGTGCATAAGTTATCCTACTGTGAATATTCATACAGAGTAACTTTGTGTCAAGTTACTCAATCACTCACACAAAAATCTCTCAATGCTTGGCTGGCAGACACAATTTCTTCATCTTGTGGAGGGTCCTCCCCATGTTGGATATTATCATCAAGTGTTTTTCTCTTGCTGCTCTCATTTTGGGTATGATAGCAGGTAGGGTAGTAGACCAAGTTTCTTTATCCTTCCTATTGGTAGTCTGTTCCGGCAGTGACTTGTGACTTGTGTTGAGGAAAAGAAACTGACTGTACAACTTTGTACAGATCTGATAATTTCATTGCTCGGATTTTACCACTCTGCTACCATTTGATTGTGTTGTGGTTTCACTTATGATATCTTATTTTTTCACTTATGATTTCTTAAACAATCAAGAATACTTGAATTCCATTAATGGACAGTGGGAATTTAACCAGTCACTGTCTGACTTCAAACAGACCCGGAGACTTCTTGCCTTCACTGTGATAATATCTGTTTGACACCCATGGACCTGTCTGTGTTGTGGTCCTTTGATGTAGCTTGTCTGCATATTGGAGGCTCGTATGGCCATTACCACGAGTACCCAATAAGGGCCACTTCGCAGGTTGCCAAGCTATCCCATGTGTCCGTTTGATTGGCAGCCGGGTGTGTGGCATTACAGCTCCTGTCTGTAAGCAAACACACACTGGTCCGTACTTGGGTAAATGTGGCTATATATTTTCTCATTTTGGGGGGGTTTATAACCAAGTTAATGCTATCAAATTTTGGCCAAGGATACACAACATACAAATCTTAACAAAAATTAAAACAAAAACAAACAAAAAAAAGCCTGAAAAATAGCCAAAATGGGTTGGACATTGCCTGAAAATAACCACTCGGTAAGTGTTTTACATAAAAAAAATAGTTTACATTTATATGTCAAATCGAATCATTTATATATTTTATATTGGAAATTTCTTGTAAAATTCAAAGACTATTTTTCCTTTCAAAGAATTATTTCATGAATGTACTTTCATCAACTTTATAAGCATGACAGACTCCCACCAATGTGAGATGCTTGTGTTAGTGTCTTGAAGTGTAATTTATGGAAACGTCCTTAAGCAAACCTTCATAGAGTATCTTAAGTAATTTTCATGCATTGTTGTTTCAGAGGAGATGAAGACGTTCACGCAGCATAGCGCGGATTCCATATTCGAGTTCTCGTGGATGCAGTTTCTGCTGTGCCTATTGTTGAGTGCAGTCATAGGTGTAGTGCTGGGCTTCACTGTGCGCTGGGAGGTGGGCGTTGCTGTGGGAGTGGGCATCTTGGCCATTCAGTATTTATTTCTGGGTAAGTAAGGGGGGGGGAGGGTTATGCACATTTATGTATTCTAAAATGTGCTTCTTCATTGTGGCATATGTGTTGGCATGTGTGTGGGGTGTCTAATGATGCAAGGAAGTCACATGATGCCCTTCCAGTGGAACTGTCCATAACACTATATCATGGTATAGTATGGAACAGCGTAGATAATGGGGGTAAACCTTGAAGCTTTGAAATGTTAGATGATGCCTTTGGCGAGGATGGATCATATAATACTTGCTGCATATTAGTTGTCAGCTGATGCCACTTGACCGGTGGTGCCCAGAGCCTCCAAGTTATCCTATGTTAGAAGTGGGAGATCTCCTTCCTGCAGGTACTGAAAGTGGGAGAGTGAGCGCTGAAGGCACAAAACATAGCTAGGGGGTCTGGAGGCATGCTCCCTCAGGAAAAATTTTTAATTTGCACCTTCATTTCCTGCACTTGAACCATTTTAGGCACCATCAAAGACATTTTCAGTCAATGAAAATAATCACTCAATGTGTGTACAGTGGTCCCCCTCTTATAAACCCCTTCTGCAAAGGCCACCTCTCCATGCAGCAAGTACGATATTTTTTATTATATTTCACCCCTCAGGAAAGGCCACTCCTCTTATAAGGCCACATTTCTAGTGCATTTAGGGTGGCCTTATAAGAGGGGGACCACTGTATATAGTACAACAACATGCCAAAACAGTACAGCTTTACAACCACTGATAGAATAATGCTACTTTTTTTTAATACTGCAAAAAGTGGGAGACATTGTACAAAAAGCTGGAGAGTGGGAGACTGTAAAAAAGTAAGAAAAAGCAGGAGATCTCCTACCAGGTGGGAGGCTGTGGGTGCCGTCTTATGTGCAAGCATTTCAGCCTTATCCAGTTGATCTGTGAGGGAGAAATACCTGGAAATGATTTATACTGCTACTTGCAGAACCCTCTTACTGTAGACTTGTTGATCTCAAACTTTCTGTTCCTCTTTTCTTTTGGACTGTGGCAAACTTGGCATCTTTTATTGTGTAGAAAACACTTCAAGTTGGACTTGATACTTGATTTGAACATGGCTCGAGTGGACTATTGTGGAGACTTTTATCAGTGGTTTATACTAAGCAGTAAACTTTTCCAAGTGACATTTAACACTGATATCAAAGTTTCCAATGCATAATATTTTCAAACAGTAGTTGTCATTTAGCTGCGAAATTACTGGTTAATAAAAGGAATTATGTCAAGGATGTTGTTTTTAATCTGTTCTAATGAATGCCCTGAACAGCCCCCTACACAGCATTATGTACATATACATGTACCTGTACCTGTACCTTACTATATGGCCCAATAGGCTGACCCTCTGCTAAATGGGCACTTTTGCTAGGTCCCAAGGGTGCCCACTTAACACAGGTTTTACTGTACATATGTTTGCAGGGCTGATGTGGTTTGGTTGCACCAGGAGAGGGTGGGTCTGTGCCTATAACATGAGTGTGTATCTTGCATCCAAACAACGCTCTCTCAAGCTCCTTGTGCAAGTAATTTTCTGCAATGAACCCAGACGTAGGAACCAGGAAACTGCAAATGTGCGGTAAGACTTACAGATTAATTATGCATAAAGAAAGCACGACAGAATCTTTTTTTTTTTTTTTTTTTTTTTTTGTAAGAAAAAAAAAAGAGCTACAAGAAATGTTGAAGAAATAGACCCAAAGATCTGGTAAATCTGGTCTGCTCAGACTAGGTTTACCTCATTGGAGTAAAAGAGCTGTTTTGTTATCAGTTCCCACAGTCACATACTTGAATGAATTCTTTTGCAATGAAATTTTTAAAACAAAATTGTTTTTAATATTTTGTATGTCAGTGGTGCAGGATGTACAGGAAATTTCATCAGTAAAGTTGAAAGAGATAATGACACTGTTGTTTTCATGGCTCATGCAGCCGCTCTTTTGAGTAAGAATTTTGTTTCATGTGTAGTTGGATGTACTTCTTTGTTCATTAGGTTTCTGTTCACGGATAATGCAAGACTAGCCAGTGTGGTGGGAGAGAAATCCATAGCAGGCATGATAGGTACCCTGTTTGATGCACTGGAGAGTGAATATGGACTGCTGGTTACACGTCTGTACAGAGTATTCAAGCCCGGCAAAGGTGGGTTCTGTGCTTATAAAGACAGAAGAGCCTTGTTAGGCTGTTTTCACATGTAGGTCTGAAAACTTGCAAATGTTATGTACCAATATGTGAAGAGGGAATCGTAATGTCATTTTTGTGTCAGTGATTTTTTATAGTCAGTACGCCAGAAGTTTGAAGAGCATGAAGGCTTAGATTTACTGCAAATTTGGTGGAGAGCAAAAGTAACCACGTGGTGATGTGTAATAATATTAGAATAGATAAAGAGCATATCAGTGGATTAACTTGTGTGCGTGTGTTTGATGACATGGAGGTGTCCGAGGACATTTGACTTTGGTAGATAAGTGACCAGGTAGTGGCAAGTGCTAATTCAGTTACCTGCAGTTGAGGAATCTATGTACATATTTTATGTTCGGAACAAGTGGGACTCGAACCTGCAACCTTTGGCACCAGTCATGTAGCTGAAATGGGAAACACATATATCCACTCGACCATGTTATGTGCAAACAGGACTCTGGAAATAGGAATATTTGCTTGCTAGTGGACTGAAATGAAAACAAAAAATACTGGCCATTTACAATACTGAGAACAAATTGTAGTATCGTTCATGCTAAATTATCTTGGTTTGATATTTAATACAGTGGGAGCGACAGGTATGTATCATATTTGATGTGTTTGCAAATGTTAATCTTTACATGAATGGTTCACATTTGTTTCAATAGCATGAATAACTATGATGCACTGTATGTTGAATAGCTTTTGTCCTTAATATGATGCAGATTAAAGTTCAAATTGTTTTGACATGCAACATCAAGTGTAATTTGGATGCTTTAAAGTTTTGTTCTGTTGATGTTGCAATTTACTTTTTTACAAATTCAGTTGGTTTATTAGCATTATCCAAATTCTGTAAAAATAAATGTGCACATTTCCAGAATGACATTATGCAAATACCAGAGTGTATTGGATGTACATGTATTTAGCTTCTTCAGTATGTACATATTAGTGACACTAATTCCCCAGTCAGTGCTTCCCAATTTGTCCCTTAAAGTGGTCAAATGTACTAGTCTTATCATCTGTGTCAATCCATTCAGACCAATTTTAGGGAAAAACCATTTGAACGCAAGTTACAGAATTTGAGGTTACAATGATCATGAGAGCAAGCACCGAGTCAACAGCTTTCCTTGGCACATTTTAATTGCATTGCACCGAACCTATGCTAAGGAAAACTTTGTGCGGTCTCAGTCCACACGTTCAAGGTCATTTTGCCAGGCGCAACAAGTAAATAATATTTCTCCAGGTTGAAACTAAGCAGAATCCATTCACAATGGGAGTCACTGCTGTTGTCTGTTTTAAAGGGAAGTGCTCTAAACTACATATTAGAGTTTCAAACCTTATATGTATTTTGTTGCCAAGATGAAAATTGAATGCAATCATTGATAGTCAGCTTTGTGTGCAGATAGATACCTTGCGAAAGGAAGCGATTCTAAATCGAGTGTGTAATTGTTATGCTTGTAGCATCAGAACTGGGGCGCTTCAAGTCAGTCTGCTGTATTCCGTACTTTGTGATCGTGCTGTTTGTGTTCCTGTGCATTGGGACAGCCAGCAGTCTAATAGCAGCCTTTGGAGTGCACACGATTGAGGACAAGAAGTATACAGTGATCAATGGGGTCCTCATTGCCATAGCCATTATTGTAGGCGTGGCCTTCCTTGTTAATGTCTACAAATGGGGACAGGTGATTGTTAATCTCATCCACTCACCACGACGACGGGTACAGAAAATTGCAGTGATGTTAGACACACTTAAGATGGAAGGTTTCATGCAGAATCTGAAGAAAGAAGTGGAGCTGATGGGGAGTATGGTGGGCTGCATGGATGCCTTTATGCACACGCACACAAGGCTGGTAGTCATCGTGGATGGATTGGACAGTTGCGAGCAAGACAAATTATTGCAAGTGTTAGACACAGTCCATATGCTGTTTGGAGACCAGGAGTCGCCATTCATCACTATTCTGGCGGTAGACCCTCATGTCATTATCAAAGGTATCGAGCACAACCTCCATGGACTTTTCCGTGACTCCAGCATCAATGGGCATGATTATTTACGCAATATTGTTCATTTACCTTTCTACATGCAAAGCCAAGCCACGCCAAAGCCACAGAAGATAATGGCTGATGATTCCTCGCACAGTCACAGAGATTCTGTCAACCATGTACCCAACAACAGCACTGCAAGCAAATTTAAGGTGTGTATAGCATTAGTCAACCATGGTTGTTATGTTCACAGGAAAGTGTACAGTATTTATGCATGGATACAAACCTAACAGACTACAGTAGGATACAAGGACCTCATCACTCATAGACCATGATAAAAAAGGAATAAGAGAGTTCCTTTTGCTATACAATGTGTACTTTGCCTGGTGTACCCCATAGAATGACACCCAGGAAGTGCAATAAATCCCTGTAGAATATGTACACTGCCTAGTGTACCCGGGGGGGGGGGGGGGGGGGGGGGGGGGGGCTAAAGTGACACCAAGTTATGCAATGAGTCCCCATAAAATCTGTGCATTGACTGGTGTACCCCCTTGAGTGACACCCAGGTAGTGCACTAAATCTCATCGTGACAGTTTTAAGCAGTGCTGACCAAAGGTTGCAGAGTTGATGGATTGCTTATGTCTTTCTGCCCATCCCTCTTATGTAAACCTTTTCTTGTGAACGCAATAGTCCAGTTTTCAAGTTAGGTCCATATAACTTTCAGGGCTCGTCAAGTGTATGAAAATCTTCATTGAGTCAGCTATTGGTGGCACCACCACTGAAACTAAGTTAGATTGTGGAGGAAATAATCTTGATTGCTTATGGTCCTGGCGCGGCCCAACATCCAGACTGCCAAATAAACAGGTTCCACCCCATGTACTGAAAATTTATCAATTTGAATTACAGTAGAGAAGTTGGCCCATGGGCCTTGCGTTCTCTCATATCAGTGAGGACGATCTTCATGCTTCCTTGGTTTTATGCTTCAGCAAGTATCAATGGCTGTGTGTGTGCGTGCGTGCATACAAACTCGCCAGCACATCAGCATTTTCTTTTTTACTGCTATCAAAGTAACAGACAAAGCTCACCAGTGGAAACATGATGCAAAGCATCCTGCTTGGCATAAACGTCTCTTTGAGACCTCAGATGTGGTCCCCAAGACAATCCATGCTTTTATCGTATGTCTTTGATGGTGGAGCAGTGGGCACAGATTAACTTGCCTGAGCAAAAGTCAAGGCCAAGAGGGAGTCGCTTTGAAAAGGAGGGAATCCCCAACACTTGCTGCTCCCCTTTCAATAAGTGATCTACTTTAAATTGCTTTATATTTGCTGCACTCTTATTTTCGTTTATTTTGCTGGTGGCACAAAACCATGAAAATAAAAACACACTGAAATAGTATTTTAACATTGTTCAAATAAGAATTATGTCCAAAACAGTGACAGTAAACCTACATTGAAATGGCAAAAATTCAAAAACCGTGAAAATTTATACATACGAAAATAAAGCAATTTACAGTATAGTACTGGTAGTAGGTCATGTCCATTCTGTGCTATCACAAGCTGTCCGTACTTGTATAAGATCTTCAGTACAGCTCATGAGGTGGTGTGATCGTGTTTGTAGACCAAATCCCATACTCGCCCAAGATCCTTGGGTCCACTTCCACCAGGGCAGCAGGATCCCTGTCCTCCACACCTGGGCTCCTGGCCATGGCCAAGCTGGGTGTACCAGGTAGCCCAGTGGATACTCGGATTCCCTGTCTATGCACACTGTTTGTGTGTGTGTGTGTGGGGGGGGGGATATATGTCTTCTCTACCGTGTGGATGACCATATTTCCACTGCATTGAAGAGATCACTAGCACTAGCCAGCTGTCCCCAGCCTCACTCAGATGATTCAGAATCTGAGATAGATAACTGAAGATGAAAACCTAACTTCCCAGCACGGTTACTGTAAATATACAGCAATTCCATGCCTAGCTCAGGGGCTTGGTAGGGTCACCAGTTAAGGTACAATCAGGGAAGGCAAGGCCCATGTTCTTACAGCATTAAGTAGCTCAGAAAACTCCTGTTTTCCGGTCAACATTTATTCCTTGGAAGTTAGAGGAACAAAGCAAATATCAGGGACAGACCAGGACCCGCGATCAACTTGACAAAGACAACCGATAAAACCCAGAGCCCTGCTGACTGAGAGGAAGACGATGCTTCCTCACCCATGTGTGATGCCTAAAGCCACATTTGACCTCTAACGCTGAGCCACAAACTATAGTTTTTTGGTGCCAAGGACACAGGTTTGGCATCGTACATTTATGCTGCATATGTGCCGTTTTAGAAGGAATGCATAAATGATGACTGCAGCCTTGGGGCACCCTCACTGCAACTCAGATGAGCTTTTTTACCTGAATTATATACACTTTATTTTAAATCCCTCTATTTCTGTGCAAGTTATTTTATCATATAGACAAGGAGGCTTTTAACAAAATGTTTGGAGACTCAATAAGAGTCCTATTTTTTCATGACACAAAATACCCAGTTTGCATAACATAACCAAGAATATCTTGAGTCTGTGATACAGCATATATATATATATATATATATATATATATATATATATATAAAATGTATTGATATCTCTTCAACTTTCTTTCCAGCGGACAGAATCCACTATGTCAACTGTGAGCCAGGCAATAGAACGAGGAAAGCGACGCCCACGCACCAGCAGCAGTAGCCACAGCTTTGGCAGCACAAACCTTCACCGTCAACCGTCAACCACTGATCTCTCCAAGTCTCTGGTCAAAAATTATTACTTCAGTGATGTCAACCCACGGAATATGCGTCGTCTTATGAACATCATAGCTATTACAGGTAGTGCAGCATCTTATGGATACATACTAATCATGGGTATAAGATAATTTAGTTCTCACAATATGAACTGTCGTGGGCTGATAGACAGAATCAGTTGATCAATATATGACAAGATATGGTGTAATATGTTTCTAGCAATAGTTTGTGAACTGATAGGAGTTGAGTGAACAGCAAAGAATCTTGTGTAAGGAAAAGCTTTAAAATGCAAGAGTGTAAAGCACAATAGGTCCCAGTTTGTCAAACATAGTATGTGAATGTGTGAAAAAAGAGCATAATACTTTGTATGCAATCACATTTCCCAGTTCTCAGATGGATAAGTGGGTAATCTAGAGTCCATGAAGGAAGAGCCATTCTATTGCTATGTGTCTTTATGAACAGGCCGCCTCTTGCGAGCACACAACATTGACTTTGGCTGGTACCGTGTGGCAGCTTGGATTAATGTGACAGAACAATGGCCTTATCGTCTTTCCTGGATCATTCTGTATGTGGAGGACAATGAGACTGTGGGAGATGATGTCACGCTACATGATATTTATGAAAGGTCGGTTATGTGTATTAGTTTATTCACCTGGCTATATTTTCTTTGGAACTAGAGGCATGCTGGTACTGAAAGGTCTTTTTACAAGGAATAGAATCTGAGATCCTAGTGATACTTCAGACTAGTTTGACCTTAATAGATCAACTTTAGACGTGATTGGCACTGAGTGACATACTGACATGCACAAACTGATATATATAAAATTAAATGACAATTATGACACATAACAATTACTATGGGGAGGACATGAGGATTGTGGACCAGAGACTGACAGCTGTTTGTCACATTTTCCCATATTCCAGGGTGGTACCAAAGATGCCGGCGTCTAAAGAGGCAGACCCACTTCTGGAGATAGACCGTAATGCTCGCAAGCTGGAGATCTTCCTGGCCAATCATATGCCGCAGCTCAATGTGGGAGACCTCCGCAAGTTCTTGCCTTGCACCATCAATGTAGACCCATATCTGCGCAAACTTATCAGGGGTAAGGTGTTCTATAACACTTCAGACATCTTCATATATGCACCAATCGGGCAGAATTGACAAAAGAAAGTACAAAGCCAAGCAAACCTTTCTCAAGATTTAATATTTTGCAAAGAAAGGAATTTGGTACAAAATTTGTTAAGTCAAGTGAATCGTGTGCAACACAGGAGAACCTGCTGTTTATGTCTGTCTGTGATGTCAAAAAATTGTCTTATTGTGCAGGTGGTCTGAAAATACAGGTAGATTTATGAGAGCAGCATACTCCAGTGTCATGAGAGGTCTGTCTCAGGAGAGACATGGTATTTGGAGTAGACACCAGTGTATGCAGCATATGTACGCTTAAAGTAGGCATTAACCCTGCAATCATCAGCACCTGCAGGAAGACAAAAATGTGTCAACAGTTGAGAATTTCAGTCTGAAAAATATTTGTTTTCTAGACGGATGCATATTTAAGCCTTCAATGTTTATGATCACAGAGTTGCAGAATGCAGCCGATGCAGCCACCTTTGACTATGGGTCCTACATGCCAGGATATACGCCCAGTCAGGCTGGCAGCATTGACATGGGTCTAGCCACTGGACCTGCTGGCTGGTTCCGCAAAGCCCAGAGCAGACACGATGTGGCCAGCCCCACACCTAGGTGTGTTTACTTTTCTCTTGTAAGCCTAATAATCAGTGCATAACTTATACTAAATATTTGGATCAACCATGTGAAAGGGAGTTATTGTTTTCCCATATGAAAATCGTATCTGGAGCTTTGAGTTTAGATTTGTACATGTATTTTATGAATGGGGAATACTACCGTAAGCAACATATTGTGTGCTATGTTAATCATGGACTTCATCCCCATACACCCGATCGTGAACATGCATAGAACTTTGACTTTGAATGAAACTTTAGGGAGAAAACTCTGCAACAAATTAATTTTTTAAGCATTGAAAGTGTCACAAGAAAAGAAGATGATTATAGTAATTAGTCTTATTCTGTCTGTAATTGTAATACAAGAAGTTTGGATCAAGATGTAAATATGATATTGTGAGCATACTGAAATGAGGTTGGTTTGTCCTGGGCACACCTTTTCAGTGCCTTTCTTTAGTGTAGGACTGACATACATGTACATAACAGGGTCTGGCAGTCTTGCTGTCTAGGACCACCTTCATGTGTCTGACCTAGGACTGACATACATAACACCGGGGTCTGATGGACTGCTGTCTTGGATTACACATGCGCACACTGTGTCTGTATAAATATCTTGCACGTAATGTTTCCTTTTGCTTTTCCTTTTCCTTTTCTTGGGTTTAAGCATGTAAATATAAAACTCAATCTTTCATATGGCAGGAACAAGAAAATAAAATACTTTCAAGCAAGAAACCATCAAAGGTGAGCTAATGTGTGAATAACTGCTGCATACAAATAAAAACGTAAATTTATTTAGTTTTGTGCTTGTTTGCAGGGCCACACCAACACGCCCAGGTTCTCGACCACCCATGTCTCCATTTGGACCACACATGTTGATGCCGCCTCACATGGCATACTGGATGGGGGCCATGCACCAGCAGCAATCGCAAAACCAGATGGCGCAGCAGCGATCTTCCTCCCCAGCACCGCGGGCCTCACCACAAGTCCATCTTAAGGTAAGGGTCTTCCTTGATGTAGAATTTTGAGAAGCCTTTGTTTTAGTGTACCATCCTTGCATTCTGTAACTTTTGTTTACTTAAAGGCAAGCACTCGCAAGCCTTGTGGTATCCTGAACACCCCTCATGTGTTTTGTCAACATTCATGTAGGTTAATTCACAATGTTTTACCTAAATAGCTGCTATAAGGACTAACCATCATAAAAAAAACTATTGAAATACCCGACTGATGTGAGGACAAACTGCCCTGGGGGAGAAAAAAAACTTTTGCATTCAAGACTATCAAGGAGTCTATAATGGGGGGGTGGGGTGAACTCACTAGCATGTCAGTTCATGAAGAATGGTTTCCAGTGGTGTATGTTCAGTATTCTATATGCATGTACAGTGCTGACAGTGATGATCAGAGTGGATCATGCTAAAAGGGAACAACTGCATAAGGAAGGTATTAACTCATTCCATACCAGTCCCTGATTTTTCCATATATTTACCTAGATTTAAGACAATTGCATATTTAAATCTTCATGAACAGAGCTTCCGTTCAAGTATCAACATGCCTATGTCTTAAGTCAGTGGTTCTTGGACTGCCTGGCAAGTCATGCTGCAGCTGCCCTTGTGGCAACTGCAGCATCACTTGCCAGGCAGTGCCAGAACTACTGACCAAGGCCTGTGACCATAGTATGGAATGAGTTAAAGTGTAACACTAATGAGAGCAGCACTTCAGCAGTGCAAGGAACTGCCATCTTAAAACACATTCCACTTTATAAGGATGTAGCACCTTAGCATAACTTTCTTTGTGGAAGTTTGACTCCTGCTTGCTTTCATCAGGTTAATTTTGTTTGCTGCAGGGTGACATGCCTGGCAGACTGAGGGATCTGACGGTGCAGGATATCTGTGGTTTAGTTGGTCGTCTGGAGAAGATCAACAAAGACAAGATTGCCGAGTACACTGCTCAGCTTCAGCATCACAATGTCAATGGCTTTGTGCTAAAAAGCTGTGAGTTATCAGAACTGAAGAACGTGATGAACATGAACTTTGGGGACTGGGAGCTGTTTCGTGCCCTTGTGAATGGTCTGAGGGAGAAGGATGAGGCAGTAGAGGACAATGACAGAGACGATCTCTTGTCTCCACATGTCAAGTTTACTCAGGAAAACATGCATGCCTATGATCAAGATATTGAAGTACCTAAAGCACAATATGCAAAAAATACAGACAGAGCACTAAGGCAAAAGCTAGAGGGAAACTTTCCAAACTCAGCTGTAGGGACCTCTCGACCTCGATCATCTTCATTGACAATAACACCGTCAGACACACCAGATGGTCCAGGGAGAGAGATTGAGAGAAAGTATAGCAATCCATTGACTTCAAGGGTACCTCGGCGGCCTATGCAGAAACTAGACAGCTTTATTGGAGAAATAATTTTTGAAAACCAGATGCTACACAGTGCAATGGAAGAGCAGGGCTTGGAGGAGGATGACTCGGACGAGGACGAGACCCTTGAGAGTGATGAGATAGACAACATAAGCAATGAGGCTGTGGAAAAAGTCCTCGTAGAGAGTCAAGAGGCAGCAGGAGTCCGACAAGATTCCAATAGCCAAGAAAGTGGAAGTAGGCAGGATTTAGAAATGGCAGAGCTTGGTAGCTGTGGCAAAACAGATGTGAAGCCAAAGTCTATATTAGTCAAACACAAAGACAAACCTTTGTGGCAGATTGGAAAGGAGGAAATAGTTAATCCTACCCAGGTCAGAAACGATGAATGTCAAACCTCCTTTGGAGTAATTGATGAAGAAAGCAGGGAGGAGAAACCACTGCTGAAGACAAAGGGTGGAAGTGGAAAACTGGCCAGTGTAAGTAAGTTGGTTAGGGCAAGCCTGGAGAAATTGTCAATGAGGAAGCATTCGAGTAAAGAGAAACTGTCAGTAGATGAGACCAGCCCAATGCTGTCACAGACCCACAGTACAGAGTCAGGTTCAGAGGGTCAGCTGTCTCCAAACACAGGCATGACAAGCCTGCCTTCCACGTCCATGAGTAGCCTGCAGATCATCGAGGAAAATGCCACCTCCCCAGACAAGGACGACAATCCGGGAACACTTTCAGCATCAGCTGAGGTGTCTCTTAGCAAGATCAGCCTCGCTCTGAGTGATGGAGGGCGCTCCGCATTCCGTGTGGTGACACCTTTGTCCTCACGTGCACCATCGGCAGCCTCATCAAGGGCTGTATCCAGAGAGAGTTCTATGGATACAGTTGGAGTGGTACCAGCTGGCGAACATTTTGATGGCTCCACAAATGAGTCCTTTCTGAGGCAAGGCAGTAGAATGAGCCAGCAGAGTGCCAGTAGCTCTGAGCACCAGCAGAGTGAAGATGTGTGCACAGGCGCTGAGGCCTCCAGTAACAGTGACAATGTGCAGGTTATGGTAGATGTGCATGGAAACACACAGAGGGGTTCCGAGCCCATTCCGGGGACATTAATATGACAGATGGATGGTAGGTCATGGCAAAGATTCACTTGTGAATGGGGAAATGATTTGTTACTACAGATTGTAGTAGATTGTGTCGTGAAATTGATGTGCAGTGTTTGTATTAGAACCATGAGCCTTACCTCAACTCGGAGCAGCCATGTACTGTACACATGGTGTGGTATACAATAAGGAAGAGATCAATATTTGGAAAATGCAGGATGTGGGATTCCACTGTGATTATCAGCCACTTTTCAACACTTGTCAGATTGACTGACCAAGATATCCTCAGATCATCTGCATATGTAAAGCTTTATAAAGTTCCCTTTTTTTCCAGCTTGAAGCAAGATTGATCCATGCATTCTTGTGATATGTTTTGTCTATCAAACGAAAGTACAAATTCGGCTTGGTACTCCGTTTACGATTAAGCCAGCATAACTGCAAGATTAAAACAGACATCAAATATGTGTTTTAACCCTTTCCCCCGTGAATTTACACTAAGCCAACAGCTTTCCTGAGTCATGTTATCTTGATTAGTCTTATCTACAATTCTCAGTCAAGTTCTTTTTCATTACTGTTGAAATCAGATGAAAACACTGAAGCAAACAACATTTGACCACCAGCCAGTTTTTGGTTGGTTTTAGGGGAAAAGGGTTAAGCATAAACATTTTAATAAAACTTTTATTTCAGTCACAGTAACAAGTGAAACCTTGCTACAATGACACCATCTGTTCCTTGCAAAATGCATCAGATACCTGAATATGTTAGATAAATGAGTTCTGTGGAATTTGACTTTAATGGCGAATATCTGAGTGTCATTATGAAGTTTTACTGTGCATGTGGCTTCATTATGTTCTTTCTCACCAATCCCAACATATACGTTGTAGGGTCCTGTGATTGTAAGCAGTCAATTAATATTTATGAGCATCGTTTATTTCATGTGAAGAAGACATGAGAGATGGAGTTTTGAGGAAAATGGTTGCGGCATTGTCACTTCACGCAGAGTGTACAAGAAATTATTTTTACTGTTGGAAAAGATTTTTCCCCTGTGCTTGAGGAAAACTTTCCATAAAATTTCACCTCTGGTACTATAGTGTAAATTCATATCCTTATCTGTGATCTGAGCATTTGTCAGAGACACTTTTATGTAACCCTGCCCATTCTTGTACCATCCCAGAAGTCAAAAGGGTTGGCCTCCGTGTTACTGTTGAGACTCTATGTGGAGCCCATTGCTGCAAACACATGGTGGCTGGTGGTGAATGGCGGTCCGTGACAGGGACCTCCAGTTCAGCATTCTTAATTATATTATACTTCTGCCCCCTATTGACTCCTTATCTTCTGTTTAAGTGCAGATAATCCACGGATTTGGAAATTTTTTATCACATGAATGTGGATGATCTTCAGGCTGTAGTTGAAGGTCACATGGTCCTCAGAAAGTTGATTGGTTAACTGTGACTATATAAATTCATAGATATAAGTCAGGTAATCTTGCATTGGTGCTTGTCATGTAATCCCAATGGACAGATCTTATAACAATGTTGCAGTGTTTCTTGCAAAAAAAACTTGCTTCTAGATATATTTGGGTTCAATGTTGCGACAAGCTAGTTTTTACTGCAGGATGTGCATGTAATAGTTTTTAGCTCTGCTGACCAAAGGTCGCAGAGCTCATGTGATCACTCATGTTTGTCCTTCCGTCCATCTGTCTGTAAAATTTTGCTTGTGAGTGTGATGCAGTCCAGTTTTCAAGATGGGCTCATGTAACTTTCAGGACTTCTCAAATAGATAAACGTCTAGAGTCCGCTTGACATCAGTGGTGCCACCTACATATTATTTGGGTCAAAATGTGGAAATCTTGTGTGCACTGTAGCATCCTTAATGTAATAGATGTTCATGAAATTTGGTAGGATTATGGAGGAGGTCAAAATCTCAGTTATTTACGATATTAGTGGTGCCACTTATAACAACGGAAATTATGAGCCAAAATGTAGTGAAAAATGTGAAATTCTGTATCTCAAAAAATAATTGAATTGCACATGCCAGATTTATAGGACATATAGATCATGTCCAGTACTAATATGTTATATAATATTAGTTACCTTGACCTATTTTTGGTAGGTCACTAGTCCTGTAAATTTGAAAGAGGTGATTTTGTAATGGCAGAGTGTAGCTTGGACATTGATGGCAAAGAGAATTGAGCCTCCAGATCAAAATTGCACTTGAGTACATTTTATATGAAACTGTACTTGGCAACCTACCTTTTGGGTCACTGTGACCCAAAGATGTATGGTGTTTGGTGCTTGTCCAAGTTTAGTGTTTTTCTTCATCAACTCAAAATGTTATCTGATTTGAACAAACAGCCCATGAATGGAAAGCTGGAGGTGGGGACATACATTGTGAATGTAACAATTTCTTTTTAATCCGAGTTGAAGGTCAAGGTTAAATGGCCAGTTGGAATATAGGGGCCATCTTGTGAATGCTTGGCACCGTACAGTTTTTGAGTTAGGCCCATATAATTGTTCGGACTTTGAAAGTGTATGAAAATCTACATGGACTTGAACGTTGGTGGTGCACTTGTTATTATGTAACATATGGGTCAAAATGTAAAAATCTTCTGCCCAGCACAGCACCCCTAATTTTGTATGGATCTTGATGAAACTTAGTCGGATTGTGGAGGAGTTCAAAATCTCGGTTTATATGATACTAAGTGGCACCACCTATACTTCGATGGAAATTATGTGTTACAATGTGGTGAAAGATATAAAATTCCATATTTTGAAAACTACTTGAAATTAGACATACCAAATTTATAACATATATAAATCATGTCCAAAGTTAATATGTGATGTAATATCAGTGACCTTGACCTATTTTCATAGGTCACCAGACCTGTAAAGTTGAAATAGGTGATTTTGTAATAGCTGGGTGGAGCTCCGACATCAGTGGCAAAAATAATTTTTGGTGATGGTCATCAGATTCTATACAGAGCATTAGGCCCATGGGCCTCTTGTTAACTTTGCATATGTACAAACATGTATAGTACTCTCAGTTTTATGGAGATGGTGAGCATCATTTAATAATCATATATGATGGAACATGCGAAAAAGTGCATAAAAAGTGTCTTGGTCATAGATTTTTGATTTGTTCCTTTTACGTCAAATTTCGGTGAAATACATTGTTGTTGTTTGCATACCTTTACTCTACAGTTATTAAGTCATTTTACTTCAAATTTCACCTTACTTGTTATTGTTTGCGTATAAGTGACATCTGTTCAGTCATTTTACTTCAAATTCCACCTTACTGGTTATTGTTTGCATATAAGTGACATCTGTTAAGTCATTTTACTTCAGAAGTCAGTTTAATACGTATTGTTTGCATATCTTTACCTGATGGTAATTTAGTCGTTTTACTTCAAAAGTCAGTTTAATAGCTATTGTTTACATATCTGTACCCAACATGACCAATTTTTCACATCAGCAGGCCTTTACCTGTGTCCTGCATTTCCTATATTTTGTTCAATATGTCCAAATATGTCAAATTCTACCTGAAAATTTCTCTGCTTTTTGGGGTTTCTGTTTCACCGGACTGTTTTCCAAGCCAGTCTCAGATTTCGCTCCATGTTTGGCATGGACAAAGAAGCATAACCTTCATCTTGTCACTGAGGTGCAGACATTTTATCAGTATCAAAATAATACAAAATCAGACCTTGCCAAACTAGCTTTCGTGTTTTGGGCCTCCAGGAAAGTGTTTATTATTATAACCCTCCTATCAGAGGAGGGGCATATAATAATGGCTTTTCCTGTGTGTCTGTCCGTCTGCATTTTGTGTCCAGGCTATAATTTGCTTTGTCCTTCCACTTAGATTAATGACACTTTACACATAGGTGCATCTGGACATAAGGGCGTCATGTATCAAGGGTAGGTCGCTAGGTCAAGTACCTGGGTAACAGTGACATATTCTTGTAAAATCATGTCCGTGCTATAATTCCTTTACTATGTAACTTATATGAAACTTGACACACAATTGCATCAACATATTAGGGTGTGTCATGTACCAAAAGTAAGTCATTTGGTGAAGTTTCTGGGTCACAGCGACATATCCTTTTAATATTGTGTCCAGGCTATAATTCCTTTACTCTTTAGCTTAGTTTCATGAAACTTCACACACATGTATCTTGACCTAAAGGTGTATCATGAAACTAAAGTAGATCACTAGGTCAAGTATCTGGGTCAAGGTGATAGATTCGTATAAAAGTACATGACACTTCATGTCCGGGCTTTAATTCTGTTGTCCTTCAAGATAGATTTATGAAACTTTACACACAGGTGCATCTGGGCATAACGGTGTCATGAACCAAAAGTAGGTCGCTAGGTCAAGTATCTGGGTCGAGAGTGGCATATCCTTGTAAATCGTGTCCAGGCTATAATTCCTTTACTATTTAACGTAAGTTTCATGAAACTTCCCACACACGTATATCATGACCAAAATGTGTGTCGTAAAACATACTTAGGTCACTAGGTCAATTATCTGGTCCTCTTCTATTTGTGTTCGGGCTATAATTCGCTTGCCCTTCAATTTAATGTAATGAAACTTTACACGCTGGTGCATTTGGACATAGGGATGTGTCATGGACCAAAAGTAGGTCACTAGGTCAAGGTTCTGGATCACAGTGAAATACTCCTGAAAAATTGTGTCCAGCCTGTAATTACTTCACTATTATAACTTAGATGAATGAAACTTTACACACAGATGCATCCACACATAAGGGTGTGTCATGTACCAATTGTAGGTCACGTATCTGAGTCACAGTGGCAGATCTCTCTAAAATCGTGTCCAGGCTATTATTCCTTTCCTGTTAACTTAGTTTCATGAAACTTGACACACACATATATCTTGACCTAAAGGTAAGTCATGAGACAAAAGTAGGTCACTAGGTCAAGTCTCTGGGTCTCCGCTATTCGTATCCAGGCTATAATTTGCTTGTCTTTCAACTTAGAATAATGAAACTTTACGCACAGGTGCATCTGGACATAAGAGTGTGTCATGTACCAAAAGTGTCTAGGTCACAGTGACATATTCTTTTAAAATTGTGTCTGGGATATAATTCCTTTTACAGTGGAACTTAGGTTCATGAAACTTCACACACACACACACACACACACACACACACACACACACACACACACAGATCTTGACCTAAAGGTGTCATGAAGCAAAGTAGGGTCACTAGGTCAAATATCTGGGTCACAGTGATACATTAATGTAAAACTACATTACACTTCATGTTTAAGCTGTGTTTCTGGACACGAGTGTGTCATGCATAAAAGTAGATCACTAGGTCAAGTATCTGGATTTCGGTGATAGCCTATATTTATTGATTCTAAAACGAGACCTGTGTTTAGCAAGGTTATAAATGAGGTGGGGGGGGGGGGGGCATGGATCCAGCAATCTCCGATTGCCTTTATTTGTCTTGTATTTAATCTCAAATGTCCTATACTTTTCTTCCTTTTTTTGTTTGATTGTCCAATACCTTTTCCTGTATTTCCAGTGAGGGCCTGTGTCAGAGGCGTAGAATTATATTTTCATTCTACACATTGTGGAAACACTCATTTGAAGCAGGTTGTTTTCCAGTTGGTCTGATCTCTCTGCATTACACACCTTTTTCAGTCCCAAGGGTCTTTGCCCACTATGCATAGGTTTTACTGTGCATTGCATTTGAAGATGCACAGTGTATTTGAGGTGAATGAGTTACAATTATTTTTTTTTTTTTCTTTTAATAAGTAAAATATACCTGAAAAATTTTGGGTATGTATCAGAAAGAATATATGAAGCCACAGAAAATCCAGAACAAAGTGTATTGGAAGTGACTATAATACACAGGTGTACTCCTGGAAAAGTGTTTGTTGGTGATGCGTGTGTTTTTTATCAAAACTACAATGTGCAAAATGACACATTTTGTGTACTCTTACTTAGGCTAGCCCTAGCCTGTGCACTGACATCATGGAATGCAGGAAACATGTAATCATGTTAATCCAAGCATTGTGATCATAGTATACAGTGGTACATGCTTTTTCATTTAATCCAACAGATTGATTAATGTGTATTATTATCTAAGTGCATAAGAATTATTATACATGATTATGTAATTGCTTGAGTATTAATAAAACCATTGTGTACATCATGCTGCAGATTTACGTGAAGTTAATCTGTTGATGTTTGTTCAATGGAAGATGTCAGTCTCTGACACATAACAAGTACCTGTGCCTGAAATACATGGCCAACTTGGAGCAAGTTCATCATTTGGTTATATCCCTGCCTGCTGAGCACACCTCCAGGCCTTTCAGTAGGAAAATCAGGTCACTATGACAGTGATAAATTCATGTACTATTCATATCTATGCCAGAACTTCTTCAACTTTTGTTTCATAAAACTTCACACAGCCATGTAAGACATGCCATGATTAAATTTATCCCACTAGGTCAAGTATCTATGTAACAGTGATTTCCATAAATGTACGTTTCATCTCTAGGCTGTAATTCCCTTGTGCTTAGAGAGTGACATGAAACTTCATATGGATATATATCTGACCTAAAGTGCATGCCAAGTAGTAAAACTAGGTAAGTAGACTGTGATATATCTATATGCAATTCATTTCTGGACAAAAGCTTTCCTGTGCTTTCATTTGTGTCACAAAACCTCGAACATATGAATGAAGACTAAAACTAGTTCACTAGATCAAATATTTGGGAAACAGTGATGTCGACTTACACTTTTGGCCTGTAAATTTTTGTGTTTTGTAGTTTGACTTCTGAAACCTGAATAACATACACATGTATCTGGTCAAACATGCATGCATGTCCTCATAAAAGTAGGTCACCAGGTTAGATATGTAGGTCTGTGATATCCAATACGTTCAGTTAAAAAAGTTATGGTCAGCTCAACTCGGCTCAGCTAAAAACTTATTTTGCAGTAAATATTTTGTGGTGAGTTGAGCATGAGCTGTGTGAATAGCCCTCTTGTTCCTTATTTGTTCAGGCATGTTCTCTTGGGGGACCAGTCTTTGAGTATGAACCAGTGAAACCCATTTCAGTGGATGGTCTTCACTGCCATTTCCAGTTAGCCTGGCTGGTGCTAACAATAAACATATCGTTTATTTCTCACAGGAACATTGTGGCAAAATTTTCTTGGCAATGACGTGCCATGGGAGGATTGAGTGATACCTGGGTCAAGCATACATGATAATTTTAAAAAATGAAGCATATTGAATGTGGTCTTGGACCACATCTCAGCCACAAATCCAACACAAATATATATACTGACATGACTTTCATTTTCAAGTAATAACTTTCCAATTAGTTACATAATGTTACCTCTCAACCACCATTGGTCTATGTCTGGCCAAATCACCTGACACAATCAAGTTGGGTTCACTCACTTGATAGTTCCCAAAAACTGATGGTCCCTTGGCGCCATCTCTCGGTTACTGTTGGACCCGGTGGTGACTCCTGGTGTGCACGCTCCCCTTGTACTTCCTTCCTCCGTGGGCGCCTAATGGCATGGTCGTATTGAGCTGGGAGCTCTGTGAACTTTTAACAAACACTGTTTTAGTGCTTTACACATGATCCCTTCTAAAGAAAATCTTTTCTGAGTGGTCCAGAATTTGTTGGAGGCTAGCTATAGTTTCTATTTGATCTGTGGATACATGTGTTTTGGCTTGAACCCGATTTTGACAAAATGGCATCTCGATGATCCTGTCGCAGGGCGAGGGAGGACAGTGCCCACCAGGCAATCACTGCTTGGCAGTGAGCCATAGGTGTTGTTGATCCAGTGACCACTTCGGCTTCTCCCTTGTTGGGAAAAGGCCAGAAGATGGATTCACAGAACCGCTTTATGGCTGCCTGAGACAATCATGAGCATCGCTATGGTTGTCATCAGCACACTTGGCTATGTTTGCTCTTGTGAGAGAACGTGCAAGTTCTGTGATGATTGGAGAGAGGACAAGTGGCTGCTCTGCAAGCAGGCCAGGAAGAAGAGCAACAAAGTTAGATGCAGGCTGTTGCTGCTAAACGACAGGCTTTGGACTCTAATTCCGTAGAGTCTCCTCCCGAGACTCCAGTAGAGAAGCGCAGACGAACCCACAAGGCTTGCTCACACACTCAGGTGGCTGCCGTCTCAAGACCTGAAAGCCTGAAAGCCCCCCAGGGGAGTCAGGAAAGGAGGCGACATAGTCGCAAGCAAGGAGGCAAGAGATCACCTCGTGGTGATCAAGAGCTCCCAGCTAAAGCATAGGCGACAACCAGTGCTCCTTTAGCCACTGACTCGAGGCTTGTCCACACCTTGGAGTCTATGGCTAGGAACATGGCAGAGATTTTCAGGGCGCTCATTCCCTCCACTCAGCCCACCACATCTGGATTCTCTCCCAAAAGGCAGGCTAAGTGCAAGTTGGATCTTCCAAGATCTCGGTCCCTCCAGTCTGACAAGCACAAATTGGTGAAGCCAGGATGGAAACCGAAAGTTCATTCCAGGCATCCCAGAACCTGGCCTTTTTCCTGGGCACTCAGGGCGAAAGTCTCAATGTCTTGCAACACCAAAGCCCCAACCGACTTTCCGCGCTTCTGTGTCCAAGAGCTTGGGTTGAAACTCTGGGCATATCGGAGCACTGAAGAGGGTACCCAAGTCTGTGGTGGTGGCCCCTTCCACGACCCAAGTGCCATCTCTAGCACCTGTGGCCCTTGTGTCACCTCCCCAACCTGTTCCTGCAGGTTCGTTCCGGACAGAGCTGCAAGTGGTTCCACTGCGCCCTAAGTTTGAGCCAGGCAGCCTGCCTCCCTCTAAGAGAGGCAAGCAGAGCTCAAGCTTAATTTCACATGTTGCTGGACTTTCTCAGTTAAATGCTTTCAGAGCTTGTATTTCTTGTGTTTGCACTTTCAGAAGCAACTCAGCCTGTGATTTCTAGTCAGTAGATTTTGCTTTCCCATGTTGAAGAGCTTGTTCTAAATTACATTTCAATGAGCAAGTTTCCCAGTGATGGGCCTAGCACAAAATCCTACATATAGGGATCACATACTGCAATCTATGGTACCATTATTAACCCTGAGACCATCTGTTATGTCCCTTGTTGTTGGGGGCAAAAAGCCTAACAGATTCTCCAATGGTCCAACAAACTTAAGTATTTTTAATTTTCATATTTTATCATTCTTGAGTTCAAGGGTCGAAACAAACATGGTTAATTTTCAGTAGGTTTACTGGAAGATTCAGAAGGCATCCAATCCAGCATTTGATGGACCTAAATAAAACATGTTGTCACTCATATATTTTCTTTCTTTACATATTGCAGTCTATCTTGTCTGGGAGTAACCGTAGCATATACTCGGTAAATATTGTAGGTATTAGTTTCTCTCTCTCTCTCTCTTTTGAGTTCAAGTGAGGAAACAAACATGGTCAATTTTCAGTAGGCCTACTGGTTGTTTCAGAAGGGATCTGAATCCAGCATTGCTAGGCCTAAATAAAACATGTCACTCATATATTTTCTTTCTTTAACCTATTCCAGTCTATCTGGGAGAAACCGTAGCATATACTCAGAAAATATAGTAGGTCTCTCTCTGTCTCTCTCACGCGAGATAACAGAGCACTTGATTGCATAAACCTGCCATCTGGTGGGTATGGCAAACATTACAGAAAATCAAAAATTACTGTTACATTGAGATAAACTGTACATGTATGTCTCGAGAATAAGGTAATTGACATATTATAAAATCACAGATTATAAGTTCACAGTGAAAAGATACATTATCACTTAATTATCTACAGAAGGAAATAGGTTCATTATGTGGTTCAGTTAGTGTGTAAAGTCAGCACCACATCAACCATTATTTTTCTGTCTCTGTTGAAAAGCAGAATTAACATATTTGATAACATGCTTGAGAACCGTGGGTTCATCTCTGTTACATGACATTAAAAATATGATTTTTAGCTCAGCTGACTTGTCAGTCAACTGATCTTATAGGATGGTCCTTCGTCGTCAGTCCATCCACAATTCACATTTTGGACTTCTCCAAAACTGTCTGTCAGATTTATTTTAAACTTGTTGGCAATGCACCTTGGCTGGGTCTCTACCAAGTTTCTTCAAATGGTCACGCTCCAATGATTTTGTGATTTTTTTATGAATTTTTTTGTTCTTTCTTGGGGCAAATCTTAAAAAATCTCCAAAACCGCTCACCCACTTGCTTTGATATGACACAAGAACACTCCTAGGGACTCCTAGTTCTTAATTGTTCCCCAGGTGGCGCTGCAATTTTTTTTCTAATTTTTTATGATTTTTTGTGTGTTTTTGCTTTTTTCGACCTCTTCTCCAGAATCGTCACTCAGATTAAGCTGAAACTTGCTGAATTTGTTCCTTGTGAAAGGGTCAAACAAAGCTGTGTACTAGGTGGCAGAGCTATGGATTCCTGACTTTTAATGATTTTTTTCAATTCGGTTACTTATGGGTAAATGCACCTTTCCTATTGATTACTATGTAAGTCAAGGGCATTCTAATGCTGATTCACATTTTCAACTACTCCAAAACCGTCAACCAGACTGACTTTAAACTTGGTGGCAATGTACCTTAGATGGGTCTCTACCAAGTTAGTTCAAATGGTCACACTCCAGTGATTTTTGGATTTTTAATAAATTTTGGTTATTTTTTGGGGGTAAATCTTAAAAATCTTCCCTGAAACTGCTCACACAATTGCTTTAATATTACAAAGGAACACCCCTAGTTCTTAGTTTGTTCACCAGGTGGCGCTGCAATTTTTTTCTATTTTTTATGATTTTTTTGTTTGTTATTGCTATTTTTGACTTCTCTAGAACCATCACTGAGATTAAGTTTAAACTTGGTGGATATGTTCCTTGAGAAAGGGTCAAACAAAGTTGTTCACTAGGTGGCACTGCTGTGGATTCCTGATTTCTAATGATTTTTTCAATTCCGTTACTTATCGGTCAATGCATCTTTTTTATTGATTACTGTGCAAGTCAATGGGCATTCTAATGCTAATTCACATTTTGGACTTCTTTGAAGAAACTGTCAGTCAGATTGACTTAAAACATGGTGGCAATGTACCTTGGGTAGGTCTCTACCAAGCTTGTTTGAATGGTCATGCTCCAGTGATTTTTGGATTTTTACTTTTTTTTTTTTTGGTGAAAATAGTTTTAATAGGAAAGTTTAACATGGGAATTCCGTGTAATGCTTATAACTTAAATATTTTCCCCATATTTTTTTCAAACTTGGTAGGGATGTACCTTTGATAAGTGTCTACATATTTTGTGCAAATGGTCATGCTTTAGTGATTTTTGGACCTTGACCTCCTTCCTAAGGTCACAGGTCAACTGACATGAATTTACTGTTCATTTGAGTGAGGACCTTGATGTTGCACATGTTAATGTTTCGCTATGAACATCACACTTAGACAGTACATGAGTGACCTTTGACCTCATTTGTGGGATCACAGTGCAACATACATGAATTTTATTCTTCACTATAACTTGAGAACTACTTGTACTGGGACCTTGACATTGCACATGCTAGTGTTCTTCCTTAAATGTCAGACTTACTCAGCACATGGGTGACCTTTTTCCTATCCCAAGTTCACAGAGCCACAAGTGTGATGAATCTCTAGGTCAGTTGAGCATGGGCTGTTCACACAGCCCTCTTGTTTCTTTTTTTGAGAGGAAGTCTAAATCATATGAGGATAGCGAGTCGAACAATGTTTTTTTATGGTAGTGTACTCATGGCAACCTAGCATAAAATATTCTGCATCTTCCATCATGTTGCCTGGTTATTAATTGCACAGTGTCCTATCTGCATGAAATCCTTTATGTCTGCCTCTTTCGATATTAACGGCATGTGCACTGATTCAAAGTTGTGTAAACAGCTTGCACTTATGTACAGGCAAGTTAGATTCTAAATAACACTCTTTTTCAAAACCAGATTCTTTTATTTTACAACAGGATCTTAGTTTATTGGTTGGTCTGTTTTCGCCATTGATGTATTTCGTCAACTGTTTATTATATTCTTCATGGAGTTTTTTACATAGCAAATCAGTATTCTCTTGACCATTATGATTTGCGTTAAATTCTTATAGGCTTTGCAAGCCCAATTTAATTCACTAAAAGGGATTTCATTTGAATTAACAAAGAGTTTACATTCTTCTGTTCCAGAGTACATTTTTAAAGCATCTGGAGATCAAGCTATTTGGTTCAGTTAAAGATATGGTAGAAGTATTTTAGGGCATAAAATAAGTTTGTGATGATGTTTACAGGATAGCTGCCCAACTTGCCCTTAATCACATTAGAAGTAGAGTTAGATGAAATGATGTTAAGTGAGGCGAGATAAGATGGGGGAGGTGAGATAAGGGACCCACCATTTGATACTTGGGGGGGGGGGGGCGCTATGCATTTTAATTGAAAAAAAATATGTATGTCCCAACATTGCTGAAAAAAATACTGTCCTTCGTAGTATCACCCGAAAAAAATAAAGTACGTCATTCCTCTCTGAAAAAATACTGCTTGAATAAAAAGATAGTATCAATAGTGGCATTTAGATTTTTTATATACGTACATGTATGATTCTCGAAATATTTGATACATCCACGTTCCTATTCTCGTTTTGGCTAACCAAGAAAAAAAACTGTTTATTTTCCCCTCAAATTCCGTGTATTAGTGGGTCAATAGCTTTCCTTGAGAACTTGGGAGCCCACCATTTGTTGCGAAATGCCAATTTGAATGACGCAGAAGAGTGATCTTGTTCCATTGCTTTACAGGCTATATACATTGTGCAGATTATTCTGTAACCCAGTATGGATATGGCAATTCTGTACATGTAAATGCAGAATATCAAATTATTAAGGAGAGTCCTGCAGTCATCACTCCACCCATTTGAGACTAGTAAATATTATAAAATATCTAAATGTTAATACAAGAGAAGGATTTTCACAATGCTGTTAAAGTTTTAATTTCACACGGCCACTCAGGTATCAATACCCTGTCCCCAGCAAAAGAAATGTGAAGTATCAATTGTTAAATAGTTCTTAATTAATTGAAGACAATGATGGTAATTTTAGCATTTTAATAGTGCTATCCTGGTTTGGAAAGACACGATAAAACTATCGATCTTGAATTTTCTTCCATTGGATACCATTGCATGGCGAATGTATGTACATTACTTTCAAACCAAGTGCCCGTAGACTTCTGTCAACTTCCATCAGTCTACAAGTCTTTTATCATGGGACAAGCCTCACCATAGGAGTGAGAGGTCATACGATCTTCAGAGCTGAAAAAAAACATGGTGGAAGCCAGTTGAAAGCTTCTCAAAAAAGAAAACAAAGTTCCCATGAGTAGGGGTTTAATTCACATTTCACAACAAAGTGCCTCTATTCAGTTAGAGTAGACTCTGCCAGAGGTGACTATATCATGCACTCAATTAACTCAACAAAATATAAGAGATTTGGTAGATAAGTTTTTAGCACTTTATTGCAGTAACTTGCATAAATTAGTCTTAACGTAATGCACATATGCATAGTATGAATAAAAATCAAAATTGTATGTGAATGACTTAGATCAGGTTGTTATTATCAAGCCATCTGTTTGATACATCCAGGTGCTTGAACAAATCGAAATGGTCAATTGGTTGCAAGCATTTACGAGAATGGTAGGAAAATACAATATTTAATATGAATTTGGCTCGATAATCTTGTAATTCCTATAAATTTGGGACCGAAAACTTCCGTCAATAGTAACAAAAACCTGTTAAATTCTTGGGCTCTAGAGCACCCATGGGTGGCCAAGACATAAATAACTGCAATTAACCCTCTCAGTGCCACATTTGGACGTCGACTGAGTCAACAGCTTTCCTCGGCGTGGTCTGGGCGCAATGCGCCCAGGGCATGCCAAAGAAAGCTGTTGACTCAATCTTCCTTCAGGGGTTCACGGCTGGCAGGGCGGCTACGCTCTTGCCTTCCACCTCTGCGACCTGTGTTCAAATCCCAGCCTTGGTGGCATGTGGTTGGAGTTAACTACCTCTCCGATCGTGAACGGTGGTTCCCCCCCCCCCCCCGAGATCTTCGGTTTCCTCCGCCAATAAAAGGTAGAAAAGTATATGCCAATATCTCTGCCTTGGAGAGGGATTAATATAGGCTTTGCCAGATTCCCAATCCATGTAAAACACGTTGAAAAGGTTGTGTCCAGTTTGGGACATCGAGAAATGTCCCTGGGCTGTGCGCCTGTGAACGCAAGCGACACACGTCAAAAGATTCGCTGTTCCACGTTATACACAACACGAACCCATCCTGCTCCTCCAGTGCTCAGTGAACAAGTTCTTTATTTCATCAATATACATTGTTATATTCCATCTCCAAAAATCAATAATGATTCAAACAATCAGATTTCCCAACACTCTAAATAATTTCTAGAGGTAATCATGCAAGACTATCAATTGCTGATTAACACTGGCCATAAAATAATTTAGCTAATTAATTGTTCGACTTTATTACCAATCTCAGAGGTTATAAACCAATAAACCAAAATCAATTACTCCCTGCTAGATTAACAATCAAATTTCGATGGTAAACACAATCAATTATTCATTTGGCTGTATGTTAAATTACCTATATTGATTTTCTTACTAACAAACTTGTTATAACAAAACACCACACCTTACACCTCTATGAAAACCCAAAAAGAAAATCCAGAATTTTTCGGCACCCAAAGGTCGGGTCTTTACATACCTTCCCCCACTTTTCAGTTTTGATACTTCAAAACTCCAATCGAAATAATCCGTGACCATTACATACAAGTACTGAAACTCATGAAACTCATCAAGCTCGCCAGTATATTTTGTTAATAGAATATACAAACTAAGAAATGTTTATCAACATACACTTCTGGGTAAATCCTTCCAGCTAAAGCGTGCATACACCCAGCATAAATCTCGCCCTCTTCTGGGTTTAAAGGGGCCAGATGAAGCATTGGCTAGCACTTATTTATACCAAGTACATATACATATATACTCGACATACATTAAGGTGCAACATCGTGCTTAATAAAAAATTCTAGGGTGCCAAAAGTTCATAGTTTTTACTTTGTGGCACGTCTGTTCAGAGTACTTAGTTATTATATAGTTATACATGAAACACACTTGGATATATATGAAACACACCGAGAGAGAGATCCCGGATCACAGATACGAGAATCCTATAGTAAGTTAATAGGATAGGCACTCATATACATTTCAAGTGCCATAGATTATAATAGTCTATGATGAATACAGACAGCGACACCTGCAGTTAACAGGAATGTCCTTATTATATTATGTTCGGGTGGTCCCCCCAAAATGTCAATATTACATGCACCACAGTGACTGTGCTATGTGGCTACCCCCTAGTGAAGTGGCCTCTTCACTCCTTCCCATGACAGTCCCCAACTCCACGTGGCAACTTGACAATAGGAAAGTGGAAGCAACGACATGCACCATCACTGCGCTACAGAGGCTAGGATTACTGTGCAGAGCACCCAGTGGCAGCTGGTGTGAGTGAGCCTGCCATGCTAGGATCTTTGATCACCAGCATAGGTTCAGCACCCTCAACTACATCCTCACTAGTCAGAACCTCCGCCTTTGACTTCTCCTTTGAAGGAGAGTAGTCAGGTTTCTTGGAACATGGAAGGTCAAATGAAAACCGTAAGAACCGTTTCCACCAACAGTACAACCCAACCATGATACTCAAAATGCTAAACACAGCAGTACTGATAGTCAAGCCTAAAGATACTTGGTTACCAGGTTTGGAAATCCAATTCACTTTAGGAGGAGGGTCTGAGATAGGAGCCAGCTTTACCTGTGCCACTGGATTTAACTGGGACCACCTTGGGTCATCCAGAAGAGCAATAGCTTGTGTCGATGGTATGACTTCAGTAATATTGAAAACATCTGGCAAAATTACGCGTAAAGCCGCCACGGAGACATGACCTACCCGTTCAATAAGTCCTGTAAGTGTCCATCCATCTCCCATGACTACACACTGGGCAGGCACGACTATTACATAAGTCCCAGCCTTGATAGTCTGCCTGATACTATCCCTACCTGTACAACGTGTCACCAACGTTTCACCCCAGGTAACTAGAATGTACTCACCATAACTGATCTCAGTTATCATTGTACGTTTTTCAGTTTTTCGAATAATAACCTGACATTGATGTCTCTGTCCCTGAACACCCGAAATAAGAGTTCTGGAACAACCCCATCGGTCAGCTGAGTAGATAGGGCCAGATCGGCAAACCATGGGGCGCCATCCCATACATCCTATCGGATGGAAAATACCCCCATTTGCAGTATTTAGTCCTACCTGTTCATTTTCTACCTTAATTTGAATGGAGTACCCCTTATCCACATATGGTACTGGCCATGTGGCAATGTGATAGCGATCATAATTTTGCCCGTCCACCAAGGGAAGTTTAACCCGATATACCAAGGTGGTATCCCCCCACACTGGATAGATGTGGGCATGTTCATAATACCACTGCAAGGGCTGTACTGGGCGTGTCGTAGATGTAGTAGCCTTTTCCATTATATCTGTCAACTGTGCGATACCTAAGATGTCTTCTGTTAGTCGCCCTACCTCAAGAGAAGCTTTTTGACGATTGTAACGCTGAATGGCTCTTATATAAGTTGCTGTCACTTGTTCCAACAAAGCAACACTACGTTCAAGATAGAAAGAACGTTCCAAGTATGATAGACGCACATTGGTGGCATTTAGTGTCATTAAAGCCTGATTCATTCGAGGGATCAGCGTCTTAGCGATAAAGGACGTGACTTGCTGAATTTGGTAACGATTCCATGCCACAGCCATCTGTGTACGATTTAGTACTGTGGTGAGCTGGTTGATTTGGTGTACCACTATCTTTTGGTATTTCCGGGCCTGATCAATTGCCTTGCGACAAGCATTGATACTATCATCAGTGGCTAATCCAAATAAGGTATGTCCTATCCATCCCACAAAGTCAAACCAGCCCCTTTTAGATCGAGAGGATGATGCCTGAGAAGTAAATGAGTGGCTAAGGATATAAGATTTTGCAGAACGGAGACGACTCAACCATGCACGATGACTCTCTACTGAAATGACTCCCTGCGCAACAGCTTGTGCCGATTGTCTTATTACAGTGTTGATACTCTTAAGGAGTAACGGATCGAGAACAGGGGCATCAATCACTACTAAAATCGTCCATTCCGCGGACTGAATCTGCAGTTCATTCACCTTAGTAAGCAACAATCCATCCGGAAGCGGGGAAACAGCAGGTGATCCCAGCACACAAGTAACTGTCATTAAGTACACAAAGCAGCAACCAATTCGATGGCTGCCATCCGCTGGCGCTTCTGTTCTCCATCGGGAACTGGACATTCTGTACTAGCCCGCTTCACCGGCACCGATGCTGGTGGTGGTGAAGGTGGTGGGAGATGAGCATTGATGTCTGATACTGGTCCACGTGACCGAGTATTATACCCATGTGTTGGCCCTGGCAACACCATTGGGGGACTGCCTAGGTCTATGTCTATTGGCTGTCCACTGATAGGAGGTACATTAGGGAAATGTGGGATTGCGTCACCACCTATTGACCTGTGAGATGAGCGGTTTCTAGGTGGGGCTGTGTAGGGAGCTCTTCTCCCCCGTGACCTTCTCCTACGCCATGTAGGGTTATGTGACCGGTCTGCATCCCCACTAGTTACAGGCAGATTGGAGGGTGTAACAGGTACCTCTGTCTCAGTAGATCCATCTTGTGCCTGATCAGTATCTACTGCTTGGTCTGGGGATTCAGGTCTAGCTGTTGTCTGCACATCACCCTGCCATGTGGGTGCCAAGGGTATACCAGTTTTAGGCCGTGACTTGCGCACAGGCCTGGGCCGGAGTTCATCCCACACGATATTGGGATCTACCAACAGTAGTTTATCCCTGTTAACCGTTTTAATCTTTCCACTCTGCTGGTGTCTAATCCAGCACACTGGCCCTCTAATACGAATAACTTCATATTGTGGGTCCCATCCAGAAGTAAATGTAAGTTTCTCTTGGGCTCGGAGAATAACAGAATCTCCAGGCTTTAAAATACCTGCTTTTGCACGTGAATTTATTCGCTCACGATTATACTTTCTAGAATGAGCTAAATTTTGTCTGGCTATAACCAATGCATCAGAGAGATCACTTAGTCTCCCTGACAAGTTAGACATACCAGAGGAGGCACCTAAACACTTTGTTAGTGGTAGTCGACTTCTGCGACCATACATGAGGTAAAAAGGCGTATATCCAGTCACCTCGCTAACACTGTTGCGATGAGCAAAGAGAGCATTTGCCATCTGGGTTTGCCATTCCTTTGCCCTATTGTTAACCAACTTTGTAGTGATCTCTTTTAATGTACGATTAAATCTTTCAATCTTACCCCCAGTTTCAGGATGATAGGGAGTAGACTGCCTGTGCTGTACCCCCAAATCCTTCAAATAAGTGGTAAAATGTTTGGAGGAAAACTCTAACCCTCGGTCAGTGATGACCACCTCCGGAATACCATGACGAGGAAAGAAGTCCCTTGCTATGGCTTCTTCCACTGCCTTGGAACTTTTGTCTGGAATTGGTATAGCTTCAGCCCATCCACTTAAATGATCAATGATCGTAAGGGCATACTTATTGCCCTGGTCTGATGGTACAAAGGGTCCTATCAAGTCAAACCCGACCACCTGCATTGGGTATACAGGCAGTGGCATATCACTCATCGGAGCTCGCTCTGAACGCCTTCGGTTAACTGCACAAGTGGCACATGACTTCAATCTTTCTATTATCTCCCGCCGCATGTTTGGCCACACATATGCTTCTCTCACACGATGAAGAGTTTTCAGGGTGGCCATGTGCCCAACCTCTCTGTGAGAACGATCAATAATGCTGTTGCGATATTGCTTAGGGAGAACTAAACGAGGGTACCATGGCGCATTATGAGTTGGCCTCCTTACTGAATACAATAATCCGTCATGAACCTCATACTCTGAATCATCGCTCTGTGCCTCAGTAAACAAAGGAGTAAATTCTTCTTCCTGAGCCCTCTGTACTTTTTCAATCTTTAAACAGTCTGCCTCTAAAGGTATTCTATCTAACATACCTGACCCACTGGTTGCATCAGGGTCAATCCAATCAGCAGTGTCTAAACTGGCAATACTCGGTGGGGATGGTAATCTGGACATGAGGTCAGCCCGAACATTACGTGCTCCTTGTATGTACTGAATTTTAGCACCAAACTCGGCCAGAAAGACCCCCCAACGTTGGACCTTAGTATTCCGCATCTCTTTAGTGAACAATGAGCGGAGTGGCTTGTGATCAGTATACACAACAAAATCGGCACCATACAAGTACGCGCGAAGCTTATCTACACAATGCACTACAGCATAGGCCTCTTTTTCAATTGTTGACCATTTACGTTGGGTTGCAGATAGTTGGTGTGACACATATTGAATGACACGCTCCATGCCCTGATCATCTTCCTGAACTAAAATCCCTCCCACACAAGTATTACTTGCATCTGTATACAATTTGTAACTACGGTCTGTTCTAGGATAAGCCATTACTTCAGCAGAGGTCAGAAGGGTTTTTAAGTTCTCAAATGCCTCTTGCTGTTCTTGCTCCCATACAAATGGCTGGTTCTTGCGTGTAAGCTTCACTAATGGTTCAGTCACTCTTGCATACCCAGGGATGGTTTTAGCATAGTAATTAACCATGCCAATGAAGGAACGAACCTGTTTAACTGTTGTTGGGGCAGACATTTCCACAATCGCACGCACTTTTTCAGGATCACTAGTGATACCATCTGGTGTAATGATGTACCCTAAAAGCTGAATCTTAGTCTTGCCAAAATGACATTTAGACCCTTTCAGGTGCAGTTTGGCTGCACGCAGGCGTGCAAATACGGCCTCTAGGTCCTGAATGTGTTCTGCAGGTGAAGATGATGCAATTACTAAATCATCAATAAAAACCCAAACGCACTTACCTAATAAGTCCGAGAGTGCCATTTCCATTGTCCTTTGGAAAATACTAGGCATGTTAGCTAACCCAAAGCTGCCCACCTTGAATTTGAATAAACCTCTGTGGCACACAAAAGCAGTCTTGTCTTGGTCGCATTCGGCAACCTTCAATTGATTATATGCACATTTCAGATCACAAACAGAGTATACAGTCTTACCACCCAACTGATCAAAGATGTCCTGTATAAGGGGAAGAGGGTATCGATCTTTAACTGTGATGTCATTCAGGGCTCGATAATCTACACAAAATCTGGTAGTTCCATCTTCCTTAGGCACTAAACAAATTGGAGAAGCCCAAGGGGAATTACTTGGGATTATAACTCTGTCCTTTAACATTTGGTCAATACATTCATCCACCAACTTCCTCCGAGCTAGCGGAGTCCTATAAGGGCGTTGGCGTATTGGAGGATGATCTCCAGTATTGATAGTGACCTCAGTTAAGGGACATTGGCCAAAAGGTATGCCATCCTCATAAAAGACATCTTGATTCTCTTGTACCACCTGCACATACGGTGCAGCAATGGATCCGCACATGAAACCCATGCCAGCCTCCTGGCTAACACTACAATTGTCTGAAAGTGCTGGCCGTCTGTAGGACTGCAAGGGGAAGACTTTTCCCTTCCAGGCTAGAGTTTGAGTTTTGTAGTCCAGCACAGCTTTGCCTGCAGCCAAGACATCAGTTCCCAAAATACAGTGATGCCATATACCTCCCACTACTACAATTGAGATAATTCCTAATTCAGCAAATTCTATTTCAGTTCTTCCAAAAACTTTAATTGCTTTCCCAGATACCGTAAAAATAGGCGGGGACCGCCTTAACAGTCTTGAACGGCCACTTCTTTTACAGATCTCCTGGAACACAGCAATATGCAGGAGTGACACACAAGCCCCAGTATCGATCAAGGAATGAATACTCACGTTACTTGCTGTAATCGATAAACCCAATCTGGGACCTATGCTTTGCACCCCTGCAATGCTTAGTTTCCCTGAGAAGCAGTTCCGGGGGCACCTTGACTGGAACCCCTAGGCGCAGGCCTTTGTCGCCTGGGTTGCCTTGGACACCCAATCTGGTAATGGGGGCCGCCACAAATAAAACAGGACACTTGCTTGGTACCATTGTCTGCCCGTGGCTGATTCCTGTCTCCTCGCGTTCTACCTAATTGGCCCCCCCAGTTCCTTGGTTGGTTGCCTTGACGTCGCCCGGCCTCCAACTGCGTTAGCCGCGCTGCCATCTTTTCCTGACCCCTTTGGATCTTCAAAAGTGTGCTCAGGAGCTCAGAGTTTGTCTCCTTTCCATTGTTCTGTGGGGCAATCTGCACTGTGGAAGTATCCATTGGTTCCTCCTTCCGCTCATCGCGGTTCAAACCCACATATCTCTCTAGACCAGCCTCCACCTTGTCCACAAATTCAATTGCGGCCTCTAAGGTCTGGTCCTTGAGTTCAAGGCTAAGTTTTTTAGCTAGCTCCGTAGAGCACAGCCCTCGCATATAATGCCGTAGCACTATTCTTTCCGCATCTGCTGAACGCCTTCCAGGGTAAGCCCTTTGAACAGCCTCCCTTATGCGCCGATTATACGAGGCCAATGTTTCCCCCTCTTGTTGCCGAAGTTGTTCCACCTCGACTCTCAACTTCTCCTCCTCATCGGCAGAGAGGAAGGTTCGTTCAATACGACTTTTTAAGCGAGTCCAAGGGACATTCTCCCTGTCCTCCGGCTGGTTGTCCAGGTATCGGAGAATCTCCCTCCGTAAAGGTCCACTAGTAGCCCGCGTGACTACTTTCAAAATGCCGGAATTGTCACGTTCAAACTGCGGCAAAATTAAGTCAATATCATACAGAAAGTTGCGGGTCTGGGAGCTCAACTCACCATCGCAATGTGTGAGACTCTGTGTAAGCGCATGTAATTTGTCCTTTCGGCGCTGGTGAGCCCACTGCTCCCGTTGATCCGCATGAAATTGTACCTGAGCATCTTTGAACTCCTGAAAGAGCCCAGCGAGTCCGGCCGCAACCTCTGGCTCCATTACCAGACAATATAGTTCATTAAATACGCTGGGGCTCCCCTCATCCTCCGTGCACGACGTGGTTTCACTACAGTCCTTCGCTCCACAGAATAAGAGCCAGCCTTATTATGGTATTTAAGATGGTATTCCATTGCCGTGTCCAATTCCTTGTGATTGGTACCACTCTGCGCTAGCCCAATATGAAAGTTGCACTCTAAACATGTCAGTTCAAATAAATAAGTTGTTCCATAATGGTACTTAGCTACATGGAGCATCATGTCCGAAAACACATCCCCCCGCCATGGGCACAAATCACAGAGATACATCGGTGTGCACTTTGCCATGGTGCGCTCAGTCCATATCAGGAGGAAAAAAAAACGTTGCGATTACATAATCCTGGCAAGCTCGCCAATGAAAAGGTTGTGTCCAGTTTGGGACATCGAGAAATGTCCCTGGGCTGTGCGCCTGTGAACGCAAGCGACACACGTCAAAAGATTCGCTGTTCCACGTTATACACAACACGAACCCATCCTGCTCCTCCAGTGCTCAGTGAACAAGTTCTTTATTTCATCAATATACATTGTTATATTCCATCTCCAAAAATCAATAATGATTCAAACAATCAGATTTCCCAACACTCTAAATAATTTCTAGAGGTAATCATGCAAGACTATCAATTGCTGATTAACACTGGCCATAAAATAATTTAGCTAATTAATTGTTCGACTTTATTACCAATCTCAGAGGTTATAAACCAATAAACCAAAATCAATTACTCCCTGCTAGATTAACAATCAAATTTCGATGGTAAACACAATCAATTATTCATTTGGCTGTATGTTAAATTACCTATATTGATTTTCTTACTAACAAACTTGTTATAACAAAACACCACACCTTACACCTCTATGAAAACCCAAAAAGAAAATCCAGAATTTTTCGGCACCCAAAGGTCGGGTCTTTACAACGTGTCTATACTTTTCCTTCAGGGTGGAATGAGTTAATATCATATTTTCTGAACTGGTTCATCCAGATTGGGTATATATTTATTAACTATATTTACTAAACTAGTTCATCTAGATTGGGTGCAGACCACAATTAGCTGGTGGCTTGGCAGGATACATATAGGCGTGGATATGAAGAAATAATAATAAGAAACACTACTTTTTCAGAATGTCACTTTATTTTTGCAGAATCCAAAGTACACAAGAATTTGTTCTAGCATTACTATATTTTTTACATGTATACCTTTGTATATCTGAGACAGTCACTACATTGGATATAAATACAATACTGCTTAATATATTAGCATGTTTCAACTATATATATATATATATATATATATATATATATATATATATATATATATATTTTTATTCATCTCATGTTTGGGTCGATTTCAGTACCATAACAGACTTTGATATATGAGCTAAGACAAGGGCTAGTGGCCGCAATGGAAGAGGTTTAGAGTTCTACCGGTTTCATACTTGTGTACTCATCAGGAACTGAAGGTTTAACCGTTTTGGGGCCCGTATTTATAGGCGCGCGTAATTATCCGTCATCACGTCATATACATGAATTGTTATGACGTGACGTATGTCATAGAAGGTAATTATAATTAAGAATAAAATATCTATAATAATATATTGTATTAGTCCTACGTACATTATAAAGAGGCAATAAAACGTGGTTATAAATAAAGTGTTTTAAATAATCAGTGTGGCATTCCATAAACCAATATCATATTGCATGAAGTAAGTATGTATTGAATATATATATATATTTTTCTTTTTCAGGTTGACTTTCTCTAAAGATTCATATAGAATGTATGAGGAATAGAGCCAAAGCCAAACATGTAAATACATGTATAATACACAGAGACTGTTGGAGCCTCATGACAGTGTGTATGAAGATTGTAGACTTCTTCATCGCCTTTCAGAAATAAAGCCAAGAGTGTAATTATGTACTAAAACTGAAAGTACAGCAAATGAATGCTGTTGAATATTGTAGTGTCCGCGCCTATACGGCTGCAGCCACCACTGGTGTATGCGGTAACGCATGCAAGAAAGGGTCTCTTTTTTACCTTGAGTTGGGTAGAAGTCGAAGGTTGATGCTTTCGCTGGGATGAGTAGACCGTTCCGGAAGAACCAGGCGCCTGGGACCAGAGAACGGGGAGCGATGGCTTCTACCCTTTCTCGTCAGTCTGCTGGCGTCCCTTGTTCCGTTCGAAGTGTCTCTACTTGCTTCTTGGTAGTCCTGGTAGTTGACCACTGGGGGGGGGGGTAGCTGTCACTCATGACAGTATAACTCTAAGGGCCCCTCCCCCTTTTACCCTCACCACATCACACCCCTCTGGTCAACTGGGTCCCCCCAGTTAGTATGGCATCCCGTCATGGGGAGGGAAAAGGGGAGACACTGTGATAGTCAGATCAATACAACCGAAGGGGGGGAAATAGACTACCTATTGCTAACCACACAATCCACATATCTACGTAAGGACGAAATCACTACCTTAACCATTTCCCACCTAACTAACTACAATGGGGTCACAGTTGACCTCCCTGCAAATTATCCGACCAGGGCCGGTGAATCAAAATTTCAGTAACGAATATTCCATCAGTTAGGGCCAAATGTCGTTCGATCAATAGGGGTCCCTCTCTCCCACAAAAAAAAAATGTATCGGCTGTGTTCCCAACACGTTAAGAAAAGAAAGAAAGGTTGAGCAATTACATTGGAGAGGGGGAGGCGGGACAGACTGGGGAGAAACTACTCCCTGGTGCCACGGCCCTGAGGAGCCGGGCCCCGACGATGCCGGGCACTCCGAGGGAGGACCCCAGTCAGATACAGGGCACCCTCCTCCGGGATAAGGGAGCAGCCGGTATGCTGTGACCGAACCTCTGGCTCTGCCTGGGCCAAGAGGTTCAGGACCACCCTCCAGTGAGTCAGGAGGCGGAGGGCCTCGGGATCCTCTGGCAATCTATGCTCCGGGGGGTCGTGGGGGAGTACCTCTGGCCAAAACTGATAATAATCTGCGTCACCCGGAGTCACAGGCCCGATCGAGCTGGGAATCAGCCCTTCGTTTTGGACGAAATCGGGCAAATCCGCAAGGTGAAGGCCCCGTGACTCTGCGATAACTCGCAGCAAGTGGGTCATACTCTCCTGCCATTCAGCAGGTCGCAGATATCCGGGGACACCCCGGTGGGCCCCTTGGCGGTGTGCTGCCCAGCGCCCCTGCCGGTTCAGTTGCATCCGGCAGTGGCCACAAGCCGACCGGACATCCACATACCAAGGTAAGTGGACGGCGTTGGCATGGCAACGCATGTCCGGCACATTCCGGCTGCAGATAGGACACTGCTGTGGCCTGTCTCCTGAGCGGCACTGGCGGCTCCTTGCCGGGACCGTATGGGGTACTTCGCGGGGGCTTCTATGGGCGAGAGCATCCACCTGATTTGCCGGCATCCTAGCAATGTTGGCAGCATTCCGTCTCTGGCCTAGGCGAAATCTGGCAAAGCCTGGCCAGTCGGCAGAGCTTGTGGACTCATCCGAGTCCCACTCCTCTGGGCTCCGTGAAGAGCGGGAAGCCCCACTCTGGTGATTGTCCACTACTGAGCCGGGGATAACGTGGGTGACGGGATGATCCAAGGGCCCCCAGGTCAGGTCAGTGGCGGACTCCCAAGAGGAGTGTGCGCTGGTGACCACCGGGTCAGGCTGCGGTGTGGTATCTGCATGGACAGCAGGCTCTGCCTCCGCGTTGGGAGCCTGTGACCTCAAGGTCAACCTCTCAATCAGCCGGAGAGTAGGCTCCATGTACGCCAACAGACGGTGTAACCCTGATCTGGCATCCTCAAGGGACAACTGGTCGATGCTGGATTCACCTGATGCTTCCCAGGCACCCAAAATCTGTGCCACTGGGGTGGGTGGCCTACGTAACAAAAAGGTAGGCTCCGGGACAGAGCCCCGGAAATGCGCTGCAGTGGGAGCATCAGGCAGGTTGATAGGCCGAGGACGGCAATCCAGCATTGACCGAGGGGTTGTGGTAGGAGGGGTCGACACTCGAGGAGACTCGCGAATGTGCAGAGCCTCTCCTTGAACCAGTGGGGGTGTCGCCCTTTCCTCCACAAATATTTCCGCAGCTGCCTCCACCTCTGCCGAGGGGGTTGGCCTTGGGGGGGCCTGTGAAGGTGCCTCAACCTCGTTTTCTGGACCAGAGCAGCCCATTTGGGCTACTGTTGGTCCACTGTGTGGGACTCCTGTGGATGGGACACTGGCAGAGGTTGGTGGACAAGCTTGCGAGTCCAGGCCAGAACTATCAAAATTCTGCTGGAAAACCGCAAGGCCCGGGTATCGTGGGACTGTCAAATGAAATGGTGGGTAAGTGCCCACTGGTGGCATGGCGGTGGCCCCCGTAAGGGAGTGTACCGCCGCGGCTGGGCCGCCATAGGCAGCCATAGTTGTCAGCCCATGCGAATATCGCATCTGGACCCCCTGGGGTCGTTGAACTAAAGGCCATGCAGGGCCTTCGCACCATGCTGGCTCCAAGGGGTTAGTAGCAGGCGGTTAGTTAGGGTAGTTAGCAGAGGGAGCATGCTGCCTTTCCCTGAGCTGCTGGATAACGGCCCACTCCCAGGGGTGTATATCAGTCGTACGGTAGTCCGTCATTCCTGCAAACACAGAAACCAAAATTGAAGAAAAAGCTCAACTGGTTTAAATCACTCCGGTGTCCGGTGAAAGGGGGGGGGGGTTGTCCATGCAAGCATGCTGATATGGCATGCTTTATTAGTACACTATATGACTAATCGCTATACCGGCTTGGTTTCCTTATAGGCCTGCGGCCCCTGGTTTGGCCGCGCAAACCTGCCTTAGTGCTCACCCTAGTGGGACGTTTGGCTCCACCTGAAGGGGGCTTGGATACGGGCACGTCACGCTTAGGGGTCCGGGGTGGGATCTTGGGAGCTGGGGGTTGAAGGCCCTTGTCTGGGGGTACAAAGTTGGTGGGAATAGATTCCCCGGCTTGATTGGGCGGGCTCGCCAGGTCTGCGGAGGGACCTCCAGCAGGTACATCTGCCTCTTTGGCACCTGCAGGTGGGTGGCCGGGCTCCCCCACAGTCGATGGAGCAGGCAGGCCAAGTTCCAAAAGGCCATGTCTGATTCGCTGAGCCCATCCTGGCACTGTATCACATGGGTAGGGCTTCAGCCGGTCTATGTGTTGCACCTTAGCCTCCTTCCGGTCCCTAACCTTGTAAAGTACAGGGGTAAGCTTTGCTACGACAACATATGGGCCGATCCAATATGGCTGTAATTTGGGGCTCTTGCCGACAAACCTGCGGCTGTTCTGGAGGTAAACCAAGTCTCCTGCACAGAAACTACGTTCTGTGGCCCGCAGATCATAATGGCTCTTTTGATGGAGCTGGGCCTCCCCAAGCCTTTGTCGCACCAGCTCATAAGTCTGGCCCATGGCCCCCCTGATCTCCTGTGCATACGCTGCCGGGTCAGTGGCCTCCCAGTCCATCTGACCATCTCGCAGATAAATCTCTTCAGGCCATCGAGTTTCTCGGCCCAACATGAGGCGGTTTGGGGTGAAACCTGTCACGGCGTGGGGCGTGCTCCTGTAGGCAGCTGTCAGTAAGGGGAGGTCAAGATCCCAGTCCTGCTGATGTTGGCTGACATAGCAACGGATCATTTGAAGTAGAGTGCGGTTAGATCGCTCCACCTCTCCATTACTGTTAGGCCGGTAAGGGGTAGTGCGTGTTTTCGACACTTGCAGCAGCTCAAACACATGCTTCATTAACTCGCTCGTGAAATTGGTACCCTGGTCCGTGTGGACCTCCAAGGGGGTCCCAAAACGGGCCACGAACTCGTACACAAACTTCTTTGCTACTGACAAGGCGTTTTGTTCGCGGAGAGGGTAAGCTTCAACGAACCGGGTGAATTGGTCTATAATCACCAGTATATATCGATTCCCAGACTTGCTTTTTGGGAGAGGGCCTAGAACATCCATATGGACTCGGTCCATAGGGGCACCAGCTTGGTACTGTTGCAGGGGTGCCCGAAGATTGCGTTTTGGCTTCTAGGAGGCATTGCATTCAGCGCATGCCTTTACATAGTCCTGAACCTCCACGGTCATACCGTACCAATAATAGTGTAGGCGGAGACGGTGCAGTGTCCTGCTTATACCTGGGTGGCCCGCTGAACGTAGGTCATGACTAGCCTGCAAAACTTCCAGCCGGAGGCTCTTAGGAACGAGAAGGAGCAAACGCGGAGCTCCCTCGCCCTCCCATGCATAATGAAGCACTCCTCCTTGAGGCCTAATTTGGGGCCAGCAGAGCCAGTATTTCCTTAGGGCTGGATCTTGGCCTACCATCCGTTCTTTGGGAGGCAATCCTTTTTCAGACCATTCATGCAGGTGAGCCAACACAGGGTCAGCCAATTGGGCTGCTCTAAGTTCCGAGCAGCTGAGCTGGGGTAACCAATTTGAATCCCCATCTCCCTGTTTTTCTGAGGCAGCCTCCTGCCGAACTGGGGTGTCAGACCTACGGATAGCAAGCGGCACTATGTCATCCACGTCTTCCTCAAAACGGGCCCATTTTTGCTGAGCCCGAACACAATGCCCACAGCCATGACAAGGCAAGTCCTGGGCATCCTGTCCGGCTGTATAGCACTCACACGACGGAGTATCTACCTCCTTGCGTGAGAGAGCATCTGCATTCCCGTGTTTTTTTCCTGCTCGATGCTCAATGACGAAATCATATTGGCTCATCTGCTCCAGCCACCTGGCCATTTGCCCTTCTGGTGAGCGGAAACGAAACAGCCAGGCCAGGCTACCGTGGTCCGTCTTTAGAAGAAATCTCCTACCTAACAGGCAGTGACGGAAATGGTGGGTAAACTTGACCACCGCCAAGAGCTCTCGGCGGGTTACACAGTACCGTCTCTGAGTAGCATCTAATCGTAAGCTGGCATATGCAATGACCCTTTCCTCCCCATTTTGGATCTGCGAGAGCACCGAGCCCACACTGACCCCTGAGGCGTCGCAATCAAGGACATATGGGTCTTCAGCATTTGGATATGCCAAAATTGGTGATTGTGTGAGGAGCTTCTTCATCTCCTGGAAGGATGCTTCTTGTTCTGGCCCCCAGTGAAATTTGGCCCCCTTGACAAGCAAGTCTGTCATGGGACTGGCTACGGCTGCGAAATCTAAGATAAATCGCCGATAGTAGCCAGTTAGGCCCAGAAATGCCCGTACCTCCCGTACTGTCCTTGGGGGCTTCCAGTCAAGGATGTCCTCTAAGAGAGCCGGGTTGGTTTCGACTCCTTCTGAGCTGACCACATGCCCGAGGAACACCATGCGGTCTCGGAAGAGTTGGCACTTCCGGGGCTTTAAACGGAGGTCATGTTGCCGAAACCTGGCAAGGACCTCGCGCAGGCGCTCTAGATGTTCCAGAAAGGTCTTTCCCGTAACTATTACATCATCGATGAAAATTAGAAGCGTCCTCCATTGCAGTCCTCGCAAGACCAGTTCCATGGCCCGCTGAAATGTCGCGGGAGCGTTACATAACCCGAACGGCATGGATCGATACTGAAAGAGGCCATACTTGGTAATGAAGGCGGTCTTATCTCGATCGCGCTCCTCCAGCGCCACCTGGTGGTAGCCGGCATTTAGATCGAGGGCACTAAACCACCTGCTGCCCCCTAGGGTGTCGAGGCACTCCTCTATCTTGGGGAGGGGGTAGCTATCCTTGACAGTGACATCGTTCAAACGGCGGTAATCCACACACCACCGCACTCCTCCATCTCTTTTGCGGACCAGTACAACTCCTGAGGCCCACTCACTTCTGGATGGTTCTATAATCCCAGCATCCAGCAGCTTGTGCAGATGCGCTTCCTCCTCCTTCTGAAAACCCATGGGGGTACGTCGCACCCGGTCCCGGAATGGGGGTGCATCACCCGTTTCTATATGGTGGGTGGCACCCATGAAATGCCCGAGGTCCATATCGTGTTTGGCAAAGACGTCTTCAAATTCCATTAGGACTGTTGCCAGTTTTTGACGTTCCTCCCCTGCAAGGTTCTCACTCGCTTCCAGAAACATAGTCCGCAGGTGTTCCGGAAGATCCTCTGGCTCCAGAGCCCGGGAGAAGGATACCTCTCCAATCCTGCCTTCCGAGTCCTCAGAGTTGTCGTCAACCCCCCTCTGAGACTCGGGGGCCGGGTCCTCCTCTCCCTCAATCCGTTGGGGGTCCCCCATTGCCAGGCCCTCCGAAAGTTTGGAAGTCTCAGAGGAGTGGTCAACCCCCCTCTGAGACCCGAACTCACGGTTAAGTTCTGGTTGATTCTCCCCACCAGGGGATTGGTCTGGCTCCTCAACCTCGACCAAGTGCCCAAGGCACGTACCTGCTTGAAGCACAACTTCCTGTCCTGACAAATTTACCATGGGTATGAGGGTGTCTGTCTGCATGTATGCTAGGGAGGCTCCTGCCAGGACATCCTCATGAACCTCCATGGGCTCCATAACTGCCAGCGTCTCCTCACTAGGGTGCTCTGAATACCCCTTTACAATGCTGCATGAGTCAGGCGGCAGTGCTACATTTTTCCTTAGCAGTACACGGCTGACCTTATTTGTAGGCCTACTAGGGTCCTGGGTTGGGATTCGCAGGCCCGCAATCCACAACCCTCCTCGAGCATGGATAATGGCATCCACGGCTTGAAGAAAATCCAGGCCTAATAGTACATCCTCCCGCATAGGGGTTATGAATACAGGCCAAAGGGCGGTCCGGTTTCCCAAGGTGATGTGAACACTGACTCCCTTCCGGGCCGTCACCACTGCATCCTTCTCAAATCCCCTCAGCCGCACGGGAGGGAGATTGGATAAGGAGGCTCCGGGAGCGATCTTAGCAAAAAGGTCCTCTGAGACAATGGTAATCTCGGCTCCTGTGTCCACCACTGCATCCACCATGTGACCCTCTACTGCTAGTTTCACACAGAGTGTAAGCCCTTGGACACTTGCTCCTCGGGCCTGCACCTCCTGGCATTCTCGAACTGAAGAGTCCGAGTCCGCGACAGTTAGTGGGTTAGTTACTGACTTTTGGGCCGAGCCTCTTGGTTCGGGCTCGGCCCCTGCCCGTTTCCCTGCTGGGGCCTGGGGCTAGGAGAGCGGCGGTGTGGGCAATCACGCCGGAAGTGTCCTTGCTCCCCACATAGGAAACACTCGTAATTCCCCGGAGATGCGCTTCTTTGACTCCCCGGTCCCGGTGAGTGGGACCGCCCCTCCCTTGAGGTGGTTGTCCCGCCTTCGCAGGGATTCCGCATTTTCCCAGCATCCTGAGTTAATTTCTTCATAGCTTCAACCAGGTAGGCCAGCTGGTTTTGTGATTCCGTGCTCTGGGACTCGAGGCGCCCCAAGCGATCCTCATAGGCCTCCTTTCCCTTCTGAGTGTCTTGGAGGTGGAAAGCCACCTTCTTACTTGGCACTATGGCACGCCGTTCTGCAGGATGTGGAGGCACATCCCCCTCCGAGTCTGAGTCACCAGGGAAATTCACCTGCCGAGCAGCCATTCTCTTCTCGCGATCTTTCCCCAGGGTAGCCTGAAAATGGAAGTCTCGTGCACGAACTCGCCTCATTGCTTCGTTCAGTGTGCGCGGCTCGAGGCCCAACACTTCGTAGGCAACCCTCTGATTTCGGAGACCCATCAAGAAAGTGCTCACTGCCACCGCGTCCCTGGTGTCTTCCCCTGTTTCAGGGTAGGCCTGTGACACCAGTCGACTTATTTCTTCAGCAAACTCCTCCAGGCTTTGCTTATGTTGTTTGAGCTCGCTGAGTCGAGCTCGGAGGGTGATGGGGGGATCTGTTACCCCGAAGCGGCTTTGTAGTCGATCCCGGATTTGCCAATAAGTGAGGTCTCCATGTTCGTCCAGGTTCACTAAGTAACGCTGGGCGGGTCCTCGTAGGCACTCATAAAGCACGTTGACGCGATCATTCATTGTCCACCGGTACTCCCGGGCCATACGTTCAAGGGGAACAATGAAAGATTGCCAATCAGTGGTACCATCGTAGGTCACCAGTTTACTCTTCGGACCGTCCCTCCACCGCCCAGGTGCATTTCGCTCTAAAGCACCATGGCGGAGGTCATCATGGGGTGGGCCCCTATAGTCCGGATCTCTGGCGAGGGATGGGGTCGGCTGGTCCTCACGCCCAACACCACGCTGACCTGCATCCACCTGCTGGCCCAGCCTTGGTGCATTCCAGGCCGCATGATTTCTCGGTCTGGCCCCATTTTGGCCCCTCGCTTCCATGTCCGGGACTCCATTCTGAATTACTCGATTCCGCTCTCTATTACGGCCATCAACCAGACGGCCTGCTGCCTCAAGACCCGTATCTGGTGGCCTGGCAGCGGTGTCTGCCTGGAGGGGCACTGCTTCCCCTTGAGGCCTCAAATTATTGGCAGGGAGTAGGGGAGCTGCTTCGGCCCCTTGCCATACTCCAACATCGTAATCCGGAAGTCTCACCCCCAATGGCCTGATGGCTGGTTGTGGTGGCGTGGCCGGGACATACCCTTGGGCTCGCCCTTCACCTTGCCCCTGCCCTCGTATGGCCATTAACAGTTGCTGGTGGTACTGCCTTTCCTCCATCGAGCGTTGTTGGTAACGCTGCTGTTCCTCTTCTCGCCATTGAGCTAGCATATCCAAGAACCGATGCATAGCTTGATCCATGGGTGGGAGTGCCACGGGCTGCAAGTCCGCGACCCGTGCATTTGTGCCCTCAGGGCCTCCATCACCCCGGCCCTGGTCTGGAACCCCCTCCGTCGTCGAAGACGAGCGACCCTCAGAACCACGCAATTCTGCTCCCTCAACTTGCTCCATGGTGGAATCACGAGCACTACGGAGGTCGTAGCCCTCTGCTAAATCTCGGATCCTCTTAGGCGGCATGTGTTTTGACACACCGAATGGGCCAGCAAGTACGCTTAAGTACAAGTAGGGCTGTTATCACAGGTTCCCTTAGGTGACCACAGGTACCCTTAAGCAGAGGTAAGCTAGGCAAGTTTGCACATTTAAGCGCGACTAAGGGCACACAAGGATCCCACTTGCCTTGGCTTGGGGGGGGGTTGGAGATAGTCTGAGTCAAAACACTTAGCTCGATGTTTTACTGATTTATCTATTTTATTATTACCATTAAAACTTATTTCCCTTGTTATTATTATTATAATTATTGCCCCCCTTTTTCTTTTATTTATTTATTTATTATTCATTTATTTTATTTATTTATTTATTTATTTAGTTTCTTATTTATTTATTTATTTATTTACCCTCCAGAGCAAGGAACACTTTTATTTTTTTTTTTTTTTTCTTCTTTCCCTTTTTTGAGATCTGGCTCAAAGGACCATTTAATGCACCCATTTATTTTATAATGTTGCTTATTTAATCTCTGTTCTTTTTTTTTTTTTTTTCTTCCCCTTTTTTTTTGGGGGGGGGGGGGGGGTTTCCTTCCAAACAACCAGGAGTTTATTGAATTTATTTTAGAGAAAGAGAAGCAACTCAAACAGCCCCTCTGCTTCAGTTCGGCTGGCAAGGGGGGGGGGGAGAGTGAATGGGCTGGGATAAAGCTGTGACTGGTGCCACTCGGCACCTTATCCACCCACAAAAGGCTGCCTGGCAGGGAGGTTTTTCAGCGGAAGTCTCCGCAGATTATCGCAGACACTTTATTGGCCCCACAAAAAATCATTGCATGCCATGCTAATTATCCATGTCTCCATTCTCTAAACAACCAAGGCCTGCGATCTGCGCAACGTTACTGATGGGTAATTGCCCGGTGTCGGAAACGTATAAACAGTAACACAGGGCTGGTCTATGACAAACAAACCTTGTGTACTGAGGGGTTGGATGAGCGGATTACCCGCTGTGGCCTGTAATTTGTAAATCACAGAGTCAAACGTGATATGGGAGGTCCCACTCGAGAAAACTCGGGGGTGGCACTCCGCATATGCACACAAGGCACTACAATGCAATCAGACTACCTACTAGGGGGACGTGTTACGTGGGGTGACCTCCCTCAGTTACGAAAATGCAAGCATGCAAACATGCATGTTCAAGATCGTCGATCTTCAAACTCACGGGAAACAAGTTTCCCCGGCTCACAAAATAAAAATCACAGTTAGCTTTCGATAATAACCGATTACTGCGAGCTCTTAAACGCACAATAACGAGTATTCTACCAAGAAAAGACAGACTTTTGAGGAGATACGGCTTGGCCGTGTTCAGTACACTGCAACAGGTGCACGTACAGTGAAACCCCGTAAATAAGCACCAGTCGTGATGGGAAGACGTCCTTATATTTTGCGATGAGGGGCGCAAAACCTCACTCACCCCTTCAAGAGGAGGGTTTTACCTCGTCATGCACAGCTAAAAACCTTCTACAATTGTCTTTTAATCACCAAATTTCGTGGATTGCGTGTTACAAATCTACTGCGATTCACATCGTGCGATTACGCGGCAGCACTGCGCATGTGCAGTGGATGCAGCGTCTATGACAACCAGGGGGAATTGACAGCCACGGGCGTGAACGCTAATTGGTACCAGCTCCCGTTTATGGGATGCTGATGACCATCCTGCTGATACAGCGACAAAGGATGCCACCGATGGGATGTGAGTTATGCTGCCAGATTGCCTAATAGCGAACACTTCCGCATATCAAAGGAAAAGATCCAACTACCGCTTACCCTACGACCGTGGGAAAAGGGCCGTTACCGTCCTACCGATGAATCGGAGGCTCGGAAAATCATACCATGCGTCGAAATTTTCTACAAAAGTTCACTTTTGGAATACCTCGTTAGATCACTGATTTGTTTACAAAAGTATTTGATTTCTTTTTTTGTTCTAAAGTGAATTTGCGACTCAATTAGGCAGTTGAAAACCCACGCCGTGTCAGTGCTGACAGTGACACGGGCAAGGGGACCTGTCCCGTCCGCTAACCGGACTGCGGGAATTTCCCTGTACGGGAGGGTACCTTTCTTGACCAGAGTGGTTTACGATTTACGTTGATACGTTAACAATATAAAAATATATCAATTTTGTCCAGTGGTTTTAGAGACTCTCTTCGCCGTGGCTATTTCCTTTCACGTCTGGAGAACCAACTGTAGTGTCCGCGCCTATACGGCTGCAGCCACCACTGGTGTATGCGGTAACGCATGCAAGAAAGGGTCTCTTTTTTACCTTGAGTTGGGTAGAAGTCGAAGGTTGATGCTTTCGCTGGGATGAGTAGACCGTTCCGGAAGAACCAGGCGCCTGGGACCAGAGAACGGGGAGCGATGGCTTCTACCCTTTCTCGTCAGTCTGCTGGCGTCCCTTGTTCCGTTCGAAGTGTCTCTACTTGCTTCTTGGTAGTCCTGGTAGTTGACCACAGGGGGGGGGGGGGGGGGGTAGCTGTCACTCATGACAGTATAACTCTAAGGGCCCCTCCCCCTTTTACCCTCACCACAATATTTCCTTGGACCATATACTGTCAAGATGTAACATTATGTGCTACACCCTACATGTATGTTTCTTATCATAAGCTCATTTCCATTTTTTTTTTCAAACTTTGTAAATATGGAAATTGATGAGTAAAAGATTCACTATAATAATTCCACATAAGTATTCAGTTCCATTTATGAGTTGAATGAATTATTTTGAACTGAACTTGTCAAATTAATTCTTGTTTCCACACAAACGATTTGTTGTAATGGGACTACTATTAAATCATTGTTGTGTCATAGAACTATTTACACATTTTCATGAAACCACATGGAATTTATATACATGCATAGATTCACATATAACCAGTCACATACATCTTTGAAACAACTTCATATCATTTACATAAATACTGTACATGAATACATATGATAAATAATTTAGAATGGAAGCATAAGTAATGCAAGTGGAAGGGTTGTTCGTTGGTTCTTTCCAAATGTATGTAAATAATTACTTATCAGTACGTCTTCACTGATAAAATAATTCTCCAAGAGATCAGTCTTTATATGACAGTTGGAACCATGCCAAAATGAATTCATTCAATTCTCAGTCAATATAATTAGTTAACCTTTATGCTCAAACTTATTAAGATATAAAATACTAGCATGTCACATAGGCTATATTTGTCTAAAATAACTTATGGTAACAAAACAACCCTCACTCATTGGCACTGTAATACAGCAGGCAAATATTAAAATAGCCTATATGTGTGATCATGGATATTTGTTAGACAAAAGAATTAAATTTGTATCCAAATGAAGTTTCTAATATCAATTTTAGAATATAAATTGTCATGTTATTCCTTTCATAGGCAATCAGTCAACAACTGAATTTGTATGTACACATACAAAGAGTCACAAAGCTGCACGTGTATCAACAGAGAGTTTGTTATTAAAGTTGATTTCCTTTACACCTTGCCTAAAAGACACTCTGTTGGTTAATAAGAAAACAAGTTGATTTCCATTAGAAATACCATAACGATAGCACAATTAATTCAAATGCAGCTCAATTACATATTCAGCTGTCTCTTTTTGCTCTCTTTTGACTTTGATATTTATTCATGCAGAGGATGGTAAATCGGCCTTGTCACAAAAGATCACACAAGTAGGCCTATTTTGTGAAAATTTCATCTCTTCTGATTATAGTAACTCATGGCATGCATAAAGTTGCCAGAAAAGTGTTTCTTTGGTCATAAAAATGTATTTTGCTCAATATATTTCCGAAAGTCTTGGGAAAGTCTGCCTGACCACATGATCTTAACTTTAAAGTGGAAAAACGAGCAGTAAATATTGTTTAGAAATTATTTATAGCAGCTGATATGAGCCCACATCACTGGAGATGATGATCACTAGCATAACGCTGCACTCTCTGTTTACAATTAAAATTTAAAGAAACCTGCTGGAATTTCCATGCTCTGCGTTAAAAGTGTAGATTTTTAGCTACACTGTACTTCTTAACTGTTTACAATGGTATTAGACATGCTACGATGTACTACAAGTGCAGTCTCACCTAGAAATACAATATAAACATCAATGCGCTGTCACCGCTCTGCTTCCCAACCCTGTGTGCGTCCCACTCAACGATCTCCACCTCGTGAGTGACGTAATGACGTAGTGCATTATTTTTTTCCCAAGCAAAGATTAAATGAGATTATTTGATGTCGAAATATTCCTATTATAGCCAAAGCAAAAATAATTTTACAATTAATTAAAATTCCAGTGCTGAAGTTACAATTTTTATGTTGACATGGGCGAAAGTAAGATCATATGCGTCCCCTATCGGCATTAATCAGCACTAATCTCAATCAGAACGTAAGTTACAGAATTTGCCACCAGCTGGCACTGCAGTCATCGCAAACAATTTGTGAAGCCAAACTTAGTAACTGAATGTCTGAAGGACATGGTGGTTACATATATATATATATATATATATATATATATATATATATATATATATATATATATTAGAAGAAACATACAGTATTTTGGTTGCGCAAATAAGAAAACATGTTTGTGTTCATCATTTTGACTAGACAAGATGCTGTATTATCATATTTTTAGTAATAATAAGCAGAATTGATTGGTTTATTATTCAAAAATATATAACCACACTCAGTGTCTCATGCAGCAAACACATGGTATTTTCATCAAACAGGTGATACGGTTTATATCGATATCGTTTTAGTGAGCGAGCCTTGCTTTCGCGTGCTAGCAGAAAAGTTTGTACAGCACGAAAATCAAACAGGTGATACGGTTTATATCACGATTTAGCAGGCGAGCAACATAATTATTACTAAAAATATGACAAAATCGTTATCACAGGCTAGCTTCACGTAGTACAGAGTTTTACTTGGCCTTAGTCAGCCATAGCACGATTTGGGCTTTGCCCTATGTGGTTTGGCTGGCAAAGTCAGGTTTAACTCCGTACTATGTTCAGCAAACCTGTGATAGCTGATAGTACCATAGTTCACTGGTAAACATAAAATGCACAAATTAGTGCCTCCTTTATGCCTTCAATATACAATGTTAATTTTCCAAAATACCAAATGTTGTGTTTATTTCATCTTCATTGATTATACTGTAAATGTTAACCATAAAGCAGTTCAAGAACATGTGCATCCCACTAACTTCTTCACCAAAAAAAACCCCAAAACAATGTACGTTGAGGTCAGAGGGAAAAAAAATTATGTATCATCTTGTGTGCATTAAAAAAAAAAAAAAAGTAGCTTGATACAATATGCATAGCCCCCCCAAGTATCAAATGGTCGGTCCCTAAGATAATAACTTGAGATGAGATGTGGTGAGGTGAGATGACATGGGGTGTGCCGAGTTCAGTTCAGGTGAGATGAAAAGACACGAGATCAGGCGTGCTGATGTGAGACAAGATGACACAAGTTTTGATGCGATATGATATGAAATGAGGTGAGGAGAGGCCAGATGATTGAGGTGAGCTACAATAAACATTAATTGCCCTTCTATATTCTCCCTCTGTCCCTCACTGTCTTTTCCCCCTTTTCTTTGTAGTTTAGAGGACAAAAACATGTCTTAAATGATTTTTTAAAAGTAAAATGTCAGTTGCACAAAATGTCATTGCATATACCAGAACTTGTAAGCATACATTGTTGACTGAAATTTGTCTTTTGCTTTTATTTTTAAAAGAATATGTTTTGTGAGAATTGAGCATGCACATGACAATGCAGGACTACATATAGGCATAACACACACATAAACTTAAGGAACAGATGGCTGTAGTAGGGTGGGTTCTGAGTGCAGAATTTGGCTAGGGGATTCCAGGTATTGATCACGAGGGTTTGCATGATTTTTACTTTTTGAGCCTTTCATTACATAGGCCTATTTTGGCCTAATATTGTAATAATAATGCCTAACTTTTAATGTCTAAAACAGTGTTCACTAAAACTTTGTTAGTTTTATGTATTTCTTCAATGTTTGTGTATTTCACGTTAAAGCTATCTCTGACTGTCTGTGTCATGTTCCAGACATACGGTACATTGGCTGTATAACTGCTAATGATGGCATGACCGACGGCTTTTCCTGGGGACGCAACCTACTTGGCTTTCTGAGCGCTGGCTATTCGCTTCAGTTTCCCGCCATCAAGGAATTTCCCAATTTGGCAAACCTTTCTTGTGACACCGATCACAGGAAGTGCTCCGTGAGTATGCGCAAAAAAAGTCAACAAAATTTGGCAAAATTGACGTGGCTGTAAGAAGTTGAACAGTTGCTTTCAAAACTACATTTAATGGTAGGTATATACGTTTCCCAAATGTGTCAAATTCATTTATGCAACGGAGAACTTCGCGACTGTACAGTAAGTTGCCATGTGATCAGAGCAGCTTAGTCAACCCTGGTTAAATAGCCAAACTGCCCAGAGGCATCTGGCATGTCTGCTCCTTTGGCGCTGTTGTTGTTGTGTAGCACGCAGTAGCTCATACTTCGGCAGCTTTTTTTCCCACCAGGTATCGAACATCTCAGTAAATGCTTTCAGAGCAGTCAACGTGCTGCATACATATCCATTCAGACACGCCAAACAAATTGTTTTTTTGTTTCATCATGCCATGGAGGTAGGATTGATCAACCCCATGAATCATGGAGTCGACGGGCATGAAAAGTGAACAAGAATCCAGATGATTGGTATATGATAACCTAGCTCCAGGGAACCCATATCATAATATTGGAGACCTACATGTATACGGATTTGACCCAAAACCCATTACAAATTTCCATGCTGATTTCTAGGGGCATTATCTTTGGTAACTTGTACCATGGAGGTATTATACAGAAGGAGAGAGCACACCGGCCACATCAAAGGTTCCAGCCCTGAAACCACTAAGTTTTATAGGGGGCAATTAAACCCGCACGCTGCTACTGTGCAGCTGCCTTGGCACAGCTTGTTTAAACACAGAGGCTATTAGGGCTCAGCAATTCATCTGTATTTTAGATCTTTCGGTAATCTCTGAGGTGCTGGGTGACAAAATTCACCTGTTTCAAGGCTGATTCTCTGCCTGGCCAAAACATGACACACAAAAATTGTTAACATCCATGGCAAAGATCTTACTTCTTGGTACATTTTGCTGGTATTTTGACAATCCGGTCACGTCTGGCTATTTCATTATACAGTCATTACAGATCTTTATTCAAGCTAAAATGCCCATAGGAGATAAGCCATCCATCTTGGGAGAAACTGGATTTCCTCCCGATTTCCAGGTTGATTTTCTACCTGGTCAAATGACACCAAGAAGTGACAATTTACATTCATGGCAAGATCTCAAATCAGAGTACAGTTTGTTGTTATTTAGACAAACTGGTCGCATCTGGATTATTCATTTATGTGATTCTTCATTCAAGCAACATTGCCCCTACTTTACATTGGGACATATCCACCATATTAAGACACCTTTCTTGGAGAAATCCAAATATTCCACCTACTTCGACAGCGATTTTCTACCTGGGCACTTCATGTCAAGAAATAACTGTCTACATGTACTGCAATATCTGAAGTCAGTTCACATTGTGGTGGTATTAATTTGACAAACCGGCAGTGTCCGGAAAGTTGATTACTGAAAATCTTTATTTTGGCAAAATTTTCCTTACATTATCATTCTGGAAATCCCCTTGGAAGCAGTAGAATTTCAGTATCTTGGGTTCTAGTATGAGTACCACAATGTAACGCACACCATTCAAATCTTCTTGACACAAGCTAGCGATTTAAACTAACTGCGAACGCATGCAGGTGATTGGTGGCCACTTACAACATTACACATCATGAGGCCCCACTGTTCCAGAGCAATGATGCTAGAAGTTGCTATATGCCGTGTGACAAGCCCGGCTGAACACGGTCATGAATCCAGAGCTGGGGTACAAAGAAGGCCTTTATCGCTTATCTCGATTGAGCTAATTGATGCAGGACAAAGGGAGAACAAAGAGATTGTTTGTTGACCAATTAATGGGTCACCATTGTGGGTTTGATGGGCTCAACTGCCCATGCTCTCTCCTTCTGTATAATACCTCCATGCTAGTACTCAGATGCTTCTTTATTTTATCTAAAATCACCTGCAATAAGTGTTTGAGGTCGATTGGGAATCAATCAACATTTTGCACATGGTAGTAGAATTTCCAACTATAATAATGGAGAAAGTCGGCATGTGATATGGGAAACAGAATAGTAGGCTTGCCGGTAAGGGTTCTGTATCAATATGAGTTTCTTTGTAATAAAACGATTATGCTACGAAATATAGCAAGTTAATTCAACAATAAACAAATTATAATATTTACGAACACGTAGCTGTAATTTTAGCTTAAAAACACCAGTACATCATTTCAGTTCCGCTTCCCGGATTTTATATTTTACTTGCTCCATTATCCAGGCATTTGTACAATATGCAACACATTTAGATTTATGCTCACTTTTAATGGCTATTTTACACTGGTTATAAAAACATTTTGGCACATTAAAGTCAGGGTACAAATTTCAAGTGTGTACCCTTTATTAACAAAGTAAGGCTTCAGTACAGGCAATACCTGATGAATGTGATTTTCAGACAAGAGATGCCACAACTGCTGTGTACAATATTTTGCGATGGGTTTTGGGGCAAATCCATTTAGGTCTCATGGCCTTCGGCCACTCTAGAGACCGACATTATATGGGTTAAGGTATATGACAGAAAACAGGGATGCGAATTCCCCACTTTTCAGGGGTTTTCCTACTATTGGTCAAAACAGTTTGTTCTAAAAGGTTAAAGATTTGGTATAAATAGGACAAATATGATGGAATAATCGAAAAGTGGACATATATAGGGCCATTAGGGGTGTTTCCCTCCTTTCTTGTTCTGTGGTGCTCTCCTCCCTGAGAAAAACTTGCATACAACAACTGTAATAAATACTAATACTTAATTACTTGGTAGATTATCCCTCTTAGCCTGTGGGCAGGGATCTCAGTTACTTCTTGAAAGATGGTACCAGACTTGTAGCTTCGGCAGCATCAAAGAAATGTTCTGGGCCCAATCAGGAGCTGTGCCATTTGGGAATTATTCTCATTGGCGCAGCTCCATCTAGGAATTCCTAAGTGCCGCGCCCAAATGAGAATGCAGTGTCACACATGCCATGACTTGGCTATAGTGAAGCTGCATTGGTTATGGTAGAGATAACCATATTCCCAAATGGTCCAGGGCCAGATGAAATTTTTTTTTTTTTTTAAGCTGGTATTTTTCATTTACATATATTATGAAGTGTTCCCAAATAACCCAAGAGCAGATGAAAATTTTTTTGAACTGGTATTTTTTATTTATTATGAAATATTCCCAAATGGTCCAGGACCAAATGAGATCTTTATTAAACTGGTATTTTTCATTCATTGGTATGTATTCCCAAATGGTCCAGGACCAGATGATTTTTTTTAAACTGGTATTTTTCATTTATTATGAAATATTCCCAAATGGTCCAGGACCAGATGAGATTTTTTTTAAATTGGTATTTTTCATTTATTATGAAATATTCCCAAATGGTCCAGGACAAGATTGGAATTCTTAAAGCTAGTATTTTTTTTCACTGAAAATATGTAAATATTCTTGTAGTTGTAGAAAATTCCATTCATAACTTTGCAATTTTCTCCTTTTGCATGTACAGAATGAACAAAATTACAAAGTGTTTGGCAATTTTCTTTTTGTGTCATTGCAAAATATAGTTATTTTGACAATAAAATCAGTTGTTTACATTGTCCTATGGTATAGAGCAGAGCATAGTTTTCGGGTGTAACATTAAATTTTAAAGTGCACATCTGGCTTGCAACAAGTCCGTCATGCATGTTTTATATTCTCCCATAATGATAAGTGCTAGATCTTAATTTTTCTCATGGTGAACAGTCACCCAATATGGAATCAAAATATACCAAAAATGTTTTTCAGAACTGCATGGTTTGTCTGGAAATGGTTTTTAATGTGTCAAAATATCATGCCATCACAAAACAGATACCATGGAATGGCCCAACACTACATTGTGCAGGAGTAAAAGCAGTACTTGGAGATTTGGGATGCTTCAGCATCAAAAATAGAATGGCTAAGGCCAAGTTGAGACACTGGGAGTATGTGCATTTACAAGGGATAAGTGAGGACATTGTGTAGAACAGTATATAAATGAAGCAGTTCAAGAACAAAATTGGTTTAAGACATAAATAAGGTCAATCCTACTGTAACTCTTGCTGGGGAGAAGCTTAAATTTGTTAACTGTTTCAAATACCTGGGTCACATCATTGCTGCTTCTGTAACAGATGACGACGACATAGGTCGCCAATATCGCTCTCTCTGTGCCAGAGCCAACATGCTCAAACGTAAATTTTTCTACTGCTCTATGGACATCAAAATTTTGCTTTTTCGCTCATACTGCACAAGCCTCTATACAGCACAGCTGTGGGTAAAGTTCTCGGTGTGTAGTATGAGCAAATTTGTTGTATGTTATAATAACGCATTTCGATGGATTGTGGGATATCCCAAATTTTGCTCAGCAAGCAACATGTTCATACAAAATAGACTGCCATCGTATGGGGAGCTCAAGCGAAAAATGGTAAATAGCTTCACGAAGAGACTTAACAGCTGTGATAATCTCCTCATTGCCCACCTAGTCAACAGCGATAACCGATGGTGCTCAATCTTCTGGCGCAAGTGGCATAAGACTGCTTCTATAAATATGTAAATGTGTAGGCTTGTAACTTTTTATTTGTTGTTTCAGTGTGTATTTAAAACTGTAACTTCTATTTGACCTTTTAGCTTGTGTATCTTTTATTTGTCATACTTCTCGTGTGAAGCTTGCCTTTTCATTTTTACTTCCTTTTAGTTCAATGTTATATTTGTAACTGTATACGTTATTATATGGACCTTGAGTTTGAAATAAAGGCTACTACTACTACTACTACTACTAGTAGAAAGGTATGAACTTAAAGGATATGACAAAGTAGAGAAATGGAAGGCATATACATGTACAGGAAAATGGTGGCAAAAGGATGGTATGTGTCAGAGGTGTGTGACATGCTTGTTTCATTGACAATCCATGTGTACTAGATAGGGCCAATGAAGCATATTGTTGTCAAAAAGGCTCTGTATAAAATGTTGTGGAGTGGCTGATTTAATTTCATTGGAATAGGATCAAATTTTATATCAGAAATTTCACTGAGAACCAAAATCTTCATGTGTGCCAAACCTGGTGAAGCCAACAGTTGCAGTGGAAAATACTTGTGCATGTTAATGACTATAACAGGTTATGAAACTCAAATGGAAGGATACATTTAATATCTCAAGGTATGTACCTTTCATAGACAAACTGCATGTTACTAGTATATTTCATATGTGCATGTACTGTCTGGATTACCAAATTACTTGAGATAAGCCAAAACTGGTCATGATCATTGCTTATTTTTATTACAGACCTACAGATTCATGAAATGTCTGAAACAGATGAAGAAGCTGCATTTCAAAGTGCAGATGAAGATAATTTGGTGAATGATCCACTTGAAACGAAACCTGTCGCTTCTAAGAGTGGCAATGAGGGTAACATCGAGTCACCTGCTAGTGCAACAAAAGAAAAAGTTGGAGTGGGTGGTGCACTGACAAAGGAAAAGGAGGGGAAAACCGTAAGCAAGGACAAAGCACAAGCACCTGCTCAGTCTGGTAAAATGAGCAAACAAAAGAAACAACAAAGGAAGGGAAAGAGCAATGTAAATAAAACAGAAAACACCTCTACAAAGGTCAAAGCCCCCAAAGAAGTGGACACTGATGATAAGACTGACAAGGCTAATATGGAAAGTAAACCAGGGAAAGACGAATGTGCATCAAATACCGAAACGTCTAGTGAAAGGAACAATTCCACAAAAGATGACCAAGACAGTAAGCAGACAGATTTAATTAAAGTAAATCCAGAAGCTGGTAGTAAAGACATAAATGAAAAAGAAAGTGCTGAATCCAAACCAGTCACAGAGTCATCAAAACCATCATCGAGTGAAAAAGTAGCTAGTGGGCTCTGTGAACCTCAAGACATGGAAAGAGTGAGGGAGGTCACTCCAACCAGGAAAGTGGAGAGAAGATCAGCTCCACAGCATTCTGACAGGGAAGAAAAGATTCTGGGCAAGCTTGAGGTGGCTGCAGAACAGAAGGTAATATAAGATATTTTCAAGAAATGACCGGGCCAAACAATCAAAGGCTTACTGCCTCACTAGATGTTACTTCAGTCTCTCGAGATGAAGGTTATATCTTTATGTAACTTTCCATCATAAAGTACAACTACAGTATGTAAGAGGAAAACTTGCATGTTCTGATCATGGAATTCAAACTCTGCTTTGACCCTATTCCCGTTAAACCAATCAAAACTGGGTGGTGGTCAAATGTCACCAGCTTCTGTATTTTCAACTATTTTTAATAGTATTGAAAAACAGTTTGACGGAGAATTGTAGATGAGACTTATCAAGATCACACGACCCAGATGAAGAGCTTTGTTTGACATTGGTTGGACACTTAGTGCCTAACACATGTATGCCAAGGAAAAATGTTGCCTCAGTCTTAAGGTAATGTCCAACTGGTTTTGGATATCTTTGTTCACTTTGTGATATTTAGACATTTGGGTAGACATACATATTTTGAATCAATTGTCCAAATTTGGTAGCACTAGTCCCAATAAAATCTGAAGAAACTAAGAAAGTACTTTTAATGCTAACTTTCTAGTCAGTGGACCATGTTAACCTTTGAATCTTATTATGGACAATAGTTACTTGACCAAAATGTCCAGTTCATGTGGATATTTCTCTAAAACTGAGTTTGATCAAATAAAACCTGATTTATTTTTTAAAATCTTTAGAGCAGAAACACATCAGGGATTGTCTAAATAAAAATGACCAGTATGTCAAAAATGAGAGAGCCAACCAAGTTTATCAATTTTGACAAATCAGCCATTTCGCAATTTGTGTGTCACCATTGCTTGAAAAAAAAAAAAAGAAAAACAGATGCAGCTATTAAAAATCCCTGATAAGTTTTTGTAGATGTATACATGTATTGAGATCAAAATAGCGCAAATTTGACCATTTTATCCTGAATATTTTTCAAGAAATATTCAAAATTTTACATTTAAGAAACCCCACATTTTTACCCAAAACCCTTGTGTTTGTACAACTTTGATTGTAGAGTTCTATCTGTGGTGCAGAGAAATTCTGCAAAGCCTTGTGGTCTATTAAGTATATATAGGTTTATCATGTATGAATGCATATTTCTGTGATATTTGGCCCAGAAGTAAAGTCACTTTGCCAGATGGGACATTACCTTAAAAGGTTATTTTTTTACATTTTCAATCAAGTATATAAGAACCAAAAATCAAAGATCTTTAGCTCTTTAGTTGTTTTTTTTTCCAGGTTGCATGATGTCAAAACATGCAGAAACATCAAGGTGTACACTGGTGTAAATTTTTATTTGTATCACAAATGCCAGTCAATGATACCACTCAACTGTTATTCAGTTTAGATTATATAGTCCTTTTATTTGTACAAAAAAGGAGGCACTCGTATAATTATGAGTGTGAGCCAGGAACTGATTGTGACTTCTATGTAAGAGCAATATGAGTGTGAGTCAGGAATTGATTGTGACTTATGTGTAAGAAGAGTGGAGTGGTTTTCTATGTGACCTGTACCTTGCAGTCTGGCTGGGGCTGGGGAGGCTGGGGGTCATCCTGGAGCAGCTCATTGCTAAACACAGCAGCAAGCTCTGTTGCAACCTTCACCAGCCAAGTTGGTAAGTGCGGCTTTTTGCTGGCAGAATGTTTTGAACTTTTGAGACAATATGTAAGGCGGTGGCAGATTAACACGGGGATGTGACTCCATTATATCTCAGTGGTAAAAATGATTGATTGAGGAAAGAATGAAGAAGGTTTTTTTTCTTTTTCTTTTTTTAGTTTTTGGAACAATCTGTGAGGCTGTGACAAATAAGCATAGTGATTTGTCTTTGTTACATCACAATGGTTCCACGTATATTGTATTTGTGTCTTTTTGTTCAGAACTACTTCCTAGTAGTCATTACCCTATTCCAGAGTCTAAACTCTTATTCTCCATAAGCAAACCTGTCACTGTCTAACCTATATACACATGGATGGAACCACTATTGTCTACACTATAAATATATTGTACCAACCATCTTGTGTTTATTCGAGGGCTTAATGTTGATTGGTGATGATTTATTGAGTTACCGTCTTTAAATATGCATATATGTGTGTGAGTACACAATGTATATGAGGTAAAGTGGTCACTGTAATCATAGTGGAATGTGAGGAAATACTGACAACACAGTAAGCTTTCAAAAACAGAAAAAAAATGACATCCCAATAATTTGGAACCAATTTATTCACATCTATAAAAACAAATAGTAAAATAACCTGTAATTTCAGCAAGTTCAGGTGTTACAAATGATATGTCAGTCATTGTTTTAGATGCTTCAGTTGATGTTTGGTCGCAAAGTTATGTCACCAAAGTTAAGGCCTGGAGCAACATGCAAGCCTTACTTTCAACCTGTCTTAAACTGCAGATAGTTTTTCATGCGGGTCAAAGTTACTAGTTTGACTGTAAATAAGTACTTGTATTTTATGAACTGACTTTCTATATGTCACTCCGACTTATTTGTGATTTGTAAACAAATCGATCGATGTTTGCAGGGGAGGGGCTGAACACAATGCTGGAGACTGCCGAGGCAGCTCTTGGTGCCCCTGACCCACAAGAAGTGGCCCAGGCCGAGCTAGAAGAGAAGCAGGCAGCAGCAGTGGTGATCAAGGATGAGCCAGTAGTTGAGGGCATATCTAGAGACACAGGAGGTGAGCTATTTCAATACCTGCACTGTATTGATCCTATGTAGGGTCCCTGTCTCACTTTCTGGCCATCCAGGAGACTTGATTAGTTCTAAGTATATTTACTGTGGGAACCAGTTTAGCTGTTTTTGACACACATTCTAGGCAATGTTATGTGCATTCATTGACAACAAATGGAAATTGTAAGCAGTCTGGGTGGTAAATACATATATACCTAAGAAGGAATATGATACAATACTTCCTGTTCAAGCTTAATGTGAGTAATGTGTGAATACGATATAGCATATCATGTACATGTATATGTATTTGTACATATAATTACTACTGAGTGATTTGGTTGGTATAGAGTACAAATTCAACTTTCATAAAATATAAGTAGGTAGTGTGAGTTTTGCAGTCTGTGATTCCTGAGTTCATCACAATGACAACACAGTCTAAATGCTTCACATTTCCATCAACCATTTTTTAAGAATATCGTTTTCTGGACAACAAATTGTATGTATGCAAACATATTGTCAGGCAAAAAATATGTTAGTGTCAAAATGGAAGTATACGCCAACATCTGTGCCATGGAGAGTGACTCGATAAGTCAATGCTTGACTTCTTTCACAATCCATGTAAAACAAATGTGTCTATACTTTTAAAAAAAATATTTGGGTATGATAATTTTTCTGGTTACATAAATTGGGAAATTATCTTTCATATATATATATATATATGTATATAGTGGTACCTGCTGTATGCAACCACTGTCATGAGCAGCCACATTGCTTTTGGTGGTCACTGGGCTGGAACAAAAGAGTCAATTTCTTTGTAAAATTTACCTGTGATGACAGGTCACCTGCTGTATGTGGCCACTTTTTCTTGCTGGGGGGCACATACAGCAGGTACCGCTGTATATGTGTTACGTAACCTTTGCATCAAATAGATGCTGGAGTCAGTGAAGTTACAACAGAAAGCAATGACAAGAAGAAAAGCCCACAAGGTGCTACAGAGTCCAAAGAGGATACCACAGACACTTCACAAAGAGAGAAAAAGGAGGAGGAAGCAGCAGGGTGGGACAGTGACAACTGGTTTGCCTCGTGGGGACTGTCTGGCATCACTGACATGGTAGGTTAATGGGGATGTCTTTCTGCACAAGCTCACTGTGTAACACAAATAAGTTTTAAAACATGCTTTTGGTAATAAATTCTGATGGATGCTGTGTATAAGAGTTGCTAATCCATCATGTATATCATAAAATCATAGGTCCAGGGGTCAAAGTGATTTGGGATAGTGCAATTACATGTGTAAAGAAGAGGGCTATTTGAACAGCTCATCTTTAGTTGGTCCAGTACTTTCAACTCAAAAATAGTCTCAGCGTGACCTGGGCTAAGATGAGCAGAGCAAGGCCTAACTTAACTTTGAGGTGATAGTAAATGGAGATGAGTGACCCATATACTTAATTTGGTGACCCAGTTTTACCAAGATCTTGCTAAGGTACAGCTTCATCAAGTTTGAAGCGGATCTGGTGTATGGTTTTGAAGAAAATTGTATAAACATATATGCACACCAGTATTCCAATATTAACTCTGCTAACATGTATTTCTATTCATTATTATATAATTCTGAAAACTTGTTAAAAGTTAGAAAATGATAGTTGCACCACTGAATGTACATGTTTGGTGGAGATTGAGTCAAATCACATTCCTACCAAGTTTGCAGAGAGCACAGCTTTGTCATACTGCTTGTTTGTGCTTTATTTCAGTTGTTTAGCGCTGTGCAAGTTTAATTGAAGTAAATTGTCCTGGTCTGATGTGCTCACAAATTCACAATAAGAGTTCTTTGAACAGCACATGTTACATGAAGACCCATTGGCTGCTGCAGCCATTTGCAAAAAATATATATGTTGAACATGTTTCAGTGAAAGTATAAAGAAAGAAATTGTTCAATGTTTCAGCAGAGAGTGTGGAAATTGGCTTCCAGATTTTGGATATTGATATGGAAGTGTTACAGATGTTTGGTGTGTTTTAGATAAATGTGTTAAGATTTTTTGTGTGGCTGATATTTATAAACTTAATATGCACTTATGCAGAGCAAGAATCTGGTGGCCAACAGTTTAGATGTAAGCAAGAACTTAGTGAGTGGAGGCAAGACTCTGGTAACAGGAGGTCTTGATGTACTGGAGACCATCGGCAAAAAGACTTATGATGCCATAGCTGAGGGAGATCATGGTTTGAAAGAGACAATAAGGACAACAACAGCAAAACCTAATCTGTCCCAGGTCAGTCCAGTCTATACTCATGATCACCAGGTCAGTCCAGTCTATGCTCATGATCACCAAGTCAGTCCAGTCGGTGCTCATGATCACCAGCAAGTCGAAGTGTGTGCCAGAACTGAGCATTTTCTCAAGGTGCGGATCCAAGAATTTTAAAGGCAGGGGGGAGCTGAACTGACAAATTAATTTTCATTCTGATTTAGAACCTATAGACAGTCTAATGCACATACAGTCCTACAATTGCATGCCTTCATTTTAAGTTAGACTTCAGCAAGTGAAACCTCACCGTCACCTATATTTGCATTGGAAACTTTCAGGGAAGCTGTTAAATGCATGATGCATAGTAAATGATAGTGTACATTTCATCATCAGATTATTACCAGCTTACATGGAACGATTTAAGGGTGCCTTATTGCAGCATGCAGATAATTTCAAAACATTGCCTCAGTATTATACTGTCAAATTTGCTTCACTTTTCAAGTATAGGTTTCACAGTATATTACAAAGGTAACAAAAAAGGTGAAGGTTTGCAATTTAAGACAACAACAGACTAAACATTCTCTTTTGTGCCTCAGTTTTATTTTTTCATATAACTTGTTATTCTTTATCATGAATATTATAACCTTTTATTGCAAAAGACCTAGGTGTGAGAACTCTCATGATACATGGAGTAAATGAAGAGGAATTTGGCTGGCCCTCTGTACCTGTCTTGAATCCGCACTTGGTCTTCTGTGTGGTTTCTAAGCCATAAATTCAAAGTTGATTGAATTTTTACAGTGTTTACACTAAGTGTGCTTTTTAGTGTACAACATTGGCTTGATTTAAAGATTGATGCATGTAGATCATTCCAATGTTTGGAAGTAATTGATGTATTGGGTAGTCCTTTGAGGCTGTTGTTGCTCTGGTAATCAGTGAGATAAGGTGTACATGCACTAAATGTCCCCCCAACACACTCTCCTAGCTCCTCTCTACCTGGTACATGTGGGAATATGTTGGATGGCAATATTAATTTAAAATCAATAAGTGTAGGGGATCTTGACTGGCTGATGTTAATTTTATGATAATGAAAACTCATTGGAATGACACCATATGTTTCCGTAAGTCAGATAACAAATATGTGAAATAATATAATAAGGGAAATGAAGTTTTGTCGCTTGAAACTTGTGCTGTTAGATGAGTATGTGGGATATATGAGTGTCATCACAATGAGGTTTCACTGTCTAAGCATGTAACACAGGTGACACACATCCCACGGGCACTGACAGCTCAAAATAGAACTGAAACTATAGATATGCATGAATTGGGAAAAAATTTGTCTTATTCATCTTTCATTCAACAGCTATTAATTATTAATCGACAGAATTGGCCTTTATGTGTTTTTTTTTTATGAGAAACAAGTAATAAATTTCCAACAGATCAAACAACCAGATAAAAAGAAAGCCTAACTACCAAGCTATTTTTCTGCCCCTTCCCAACTAGTTTTGGCTGAATTGCTTTCTTCGTGGGACCACAGGAGCTGAACTTCAGTGCAAAAAAAGGAGTTATAGGAACTTCTTGTGGAGACAGGAAGTGATGTCACATTAAGTTTATGATCTTAAGGGGGTAAAATGTAAATTTATCAGACAAAACGCAAGAAATTGGTTCAATGTGGCATATCAGTGACTGGATCAAGTCAATTCTTTTTATGCTATAAGCATCTGCAGTTTTCTTTCATTTTCACATTTTGGAATACAAATATTAACATAAGCTATGTGAAGTGAAAGCTATCCAGCCAAACAGTTCTGTAGTTTGCTTTGTTGGTACATGTATTTAATTCCAATATATGTTCATTGGTTAGCCTATCAGGCATGCATGGTGTGGTGGATGTGGGGGTATCCTTGTTTGCATTAATTACGGTTTTCAGTACACACTTTTGACTTGCATTACTTGTGTGCCATTTGTTCGAGTTTGTTCTTAATATATGGAAAACTGTTAGGATAACATGCTCAACCTATCCCATTCTAAACAGGTAGATTTGTAATGAATTTTGTGTTTGTGGACACTAATCCATTTTCAGTTAAAATATTTTTTGGTTGTGTTTTTTATTTTCATAGTCTTCTGCTGTCAATGAAATAATCAAACATAAAGCTGCAGCAAAATAAAATAAATTTACAATACTTTGTCACAACATTTAAACTAAACTTTGGTAACAGTGCAGGTCTGTTATTCATTTGAAATAGAACCCAACAGAATAAGAACAATACACAAACTGAGCATGCCTGCACATACATTTGCACCTTTCAATGTTGTTAGGACAACAATCAACGGTGCCGTCTGAGTCGGCTGTGAATCTGTCTGTTATTATGCCACAGGTGCTGAGGGATGCCAAGGAGGAAGCAGAAGCCAGAGCCCAGGCAGAGGAACAGTTCGAGGAGGCAAGGCAGGCAAACTTTGGCTCCATGTTCGATGAGTACCAAGGTAGGTCATGACAACAAGGGAATGATTTCGAGGGTATGCCAGTTCTGTTCACCATACATCAGTGCCAGAATTTCGCAAAACTTTGAGAGAATCTATTTGAATTTTTGTCAATTAGTTTTCTTTTTATAGAAAGACAAGTTTAGGAGAATCTTTACGAGAATGGATTCTTGGATTCTCGCCGAAATTCTGTCCCTGAACATTTGCCCATAATTGCCATCATTAGGTGTCGACATATCGCGTGATATGTGAGAACATGACTGTTTGCCCTACAAAAGATGATAAAGCACTATTGTTGCAGTCATGCTGTGTATTGAGTGCTATCAAGCAGAAGAACAACCTTTTATTTCAGATAGCTTTTAAGAAGGTGGTTGTAAATAAATGATATTGTATAGATAGAAATTTACCCATGAAAATAAAAAATGAAAAGTATTTTGATAATGTATAGTATATCCATTCCATTGTGCACTTGTCCACAGGTCTGGTACACCTGGAGGCTCTGGAAATTCTGTCCAACCAATGTGAAGGTAAAGTGCATGGTCTCCTCTCTTCGCTGAAGGGGGAAAAACAAGATGAACTGAAGAATTACCTGGTGGCAATCAAGGAAGCCTTTGAAATTGAAGAGTTTGATTCGGATGAAGGTATCAATCTTCACATTGTACCATATTAAGCATTATCTTGGTTGTCATAAAACCATCGGAGAGCTGATAGTGTAGAAATGCTGCAGAAAATATGTTGGCTCATCTTGCTGGAAAGTCTGCATAGTTATAACTCTTTGTATTCCATTTCGTGTTAAAATACATCGTCGTTATTACAATGTGTCCAAGAAAATGTGACAATATCATATACTTATCAAGAATAATGTAAGGGACCCCAATAGTGGAGGGAGTCACCTGCGAACTTAACCCTTAGAGGTAAATGTACGTTGTGTATATATGTACTCTCAGATTTTTGACTCACTAGAGAAGTGAATAGAAGTAAATGTGCTTGTTAGTTAGACAAAAACAACATCATTTTTGTAAGTACATGGACTGTCATGCAAGAACACAAACTGTTTTGGTGGAAGAGTGAAAATACTCAAAGTAAACGATAATTGTGCTTACAGATGAAGAGAAAGACCAGGACTTTGCAAAGCTAGTCAGAGAACATGTGATATCACTGGACTTGAATGCATCTCCAGACAAACTGGCAGTGGTGAGTTTTCAGTTCACATCAGAGCAGAGCTCAGCAGTGAAACAAGGGAAACCCTGCCCAAAATGCTGATGTGCTTTTGTTACTGTGATATAGCAAACCCCAGCAGTGAACTTGCACTTAAATAACGCATGGAAAAACATACGTGGAATAGCTTTGTAATGTAAATACCAAGGCAAAAGTAGATATCTTTAGGCATGTTGTTGATGATATTACACCTCATAGTTAGTGGAAATTATGCTAAGGAATATGCCATGTCGCTTGGTTGTGTATGTAACAATGTTGGCAAAATTGATCTTTCGAGAATATTCTTCAAGACTTAACACACAGCAAAAGCAAAATATACCATGAGATTCCAGGTTATACCCAATGTGTTGTCAGGATGTTGTGGAGGATGTGAAACTTTGCACTACCCTCAATAAGAAAATATTAGAGACAGGTTAATTGAAGAACTGTTCTATATCATGCCTGCATTCAGGAATATGACTGATGAAGGAAAACAGGTCATCATATGTGGTGCAGCTCATGCAGATGTCTTGCATAAAGTCAGCACGTTTATACAAAATTAAGCTGCCTTCATGTGGCATATAAGTGCAGAGTAACGATTGCCACTGAGAAAACCAGACAAGTAACATTAACTCTTTCAGTGCCAACTGCAACTAAAGTCAAATTGCTTAACAAAAACTGCTCTGAATTATAATAAGGGTGTTAGATTCCTGTTCCTTGTGAAAAGACCTTTCATTTAAGTACCAGCATGCCTGTAGTTACTTAGAATAGAATAGTCCAGGTCAGCAGCTTTCCTGTGCATGCTCTGGGTGCAATGTACCCAAACTACACTGAGGAAATCTGTTGACTCAGTCCAAAATGTGGCACGGAAAGGGTAAAGGGATGACAGTAGTGTAAACATGACGGTATAGCCATGTCCAAGTTGGCAGTGTATATTGTGTAAATATTAGTAGGTCAGTGAAGGTTTTTTTTCATATATACATGTGTGTGTGTGTGTGTTTGTGTGTGTGTGTGTGTGTGTGTGTGTGTCTGATGTGATAATATCTCATGTATCTCTTCACTGAATGGAGGTAAATAGTGAATATACATACATGCATACATTCCACTTTCTACTGTACACTTGCCAGCCATTGACATGATGCAGAAGTGATTTCAAGCACTAATATATGATTTAAATGGGACATTTTGGTACAAGTTCTACCACTTGGAGGCTCTGATTCTGTGTGCTTGTGCCCTGTCCTTTTATAGATCTGGTTACTGTGGTTTAGGGCATTACACCACCACCACCAATGAGATTATTAGAACTACTGTCCTTAGTTAATTATTTACAATGGTCATAATGTCATCCCCTCATTTGTCTTGTCCTTGATTAATCATTTACTATGGTTATCATGTTAGCCCCTCTATCCTATCTTCAGTTAATCATTTTCATTTGTTATGTTAGCCCCTCTATCTGTCTTCTCCTTGTTTAATCATTTACATTGGTTATTATGTTAGCCCCTCAATCTGTCTTGTCCTCGGTTAATCATTTACCTTGGTTATCATGTTAGCCCCTCTATCTGTCTTGTCCTCAGTTAATCATTTACATTGATTATCTTGTCAGCACCCCTGTCTCATCCTGGGTCAGTCATTTATAATGGTTATGTCAGCCCCTCCATCTGTCTTGTCCTTGGTTAATCATTCATAAATTCTATGGTTATCATGTTAGCCCCTCCATCTGTCTTGGTTAGATCTTCTGGGTACCTCTTGTTGTCAATACTTCTTCCTACCGGAAGAAAGATTCATATAGAGCAAAGCCCTCTTCTCCAATCATGTTCTTTGTTTCATTTATTATTGTATTGATGATGTGTATGTTAATCAAATATGTTTAAAGCACGGCGATGAAGATGCAGGCTACCAAAGCATGTAATTTTGAATTTCTCTGTCTCTTTCTCTCTTTCTCTCTCTCTCTCTGTACAACTTTGACAGGTTTTTCATTGTGGTTGCAGTATGATTTGAAGTAGCACATCACCAGAGCTTATCAATCTATTAGTGCGATGTCATTGCAGGAGCATATTCCTGATGAAATCACAGGGCCAGGCAAACATCACCAATCCTTGTGCCACGACATAGAACAGATAAATATAGCTTTGAACATGTACAACTTAGGTTGACACAAACATTGGCATAACTTTCTGAATCAATACTGTTTTCGACTTCAGTTATGACAAACAGGTCTTAATGCTAATGTGAAATGTATACTAAATATAACCCTGGTTGTGTGCCTGCAGGTTGGGGAGAAGGTGAGGACGTGGCTGACAGACTGCAGGCAGGGCCAGCAGAAAGGAGTCACCAAGGACCCAAAGGTAACCTGCCTTGCTACAAGCAGCCTACAACATAACACTTTATTGAAAGTATGATAGGGCAGCCGCTGTATATACACTATCTGTTGTCATAAAGCAGTACAATGCTGAGGATACCTCTGAAGTATCTTTAATAAAATAAGAAAGAAAGGGTAAATATGGATTCCAGTTGTTACATGTATTTGAGTACTTGTAGTGGATTCTCTGTACAACCATCTGTATGAAATGTGAAATTTACCTAACTAGAAATAACACTTCAGTAAGTGGCCACCTGTCTTGAAAGACCACATTTTCTTGATACTATGCGAAGCTCTTTTCATCGTATACCTCCTGTTGAAAGACCACCTGGCTTGAGATGCGACAATTTGGTCATCCCCAATTGTTGTCTATCAAAGATAGGCCTGACTGTGTCTTTCCATGTACTATAGTGTGACAATAAGAATTGTAATTTGTGCAGCATCATACTCTTATTGTATTATGGTACTAATATTAGGGCTTACAAAAGTGCTTGCTATTGGAGACCACCTAAATTGCAAGGAGAAAATGATCTCGTATTGATGGTGGTGTGAGAATACAGGCAAATTTATTACAGAAATAGTTCATCACCTGAAAGGGTGATCTTAAACAAGATGCAGTCTCCCACAAGAGGTGGTCTTTGGAGTAGGTACATGTATCAATGTATTGGCCATGCTGCATGATATGTGGAAAACCTTGTAAAAGTGTGTGTTGTAGAAGAGATAAATTATGTACTCGTCGTTGTAGGACCTGCACAAGGCCGCCATCCAATTCCTAGCGGAATTGACAGCCAGAGCGGTGGAGCAGTTCCACAAGGCAGGACAGCTGGCCCTCATACACAAGAGCACCCCAACCTCATACAGGGACAAAGCTGACAGCCTGGCAAGGTGAGGGGCGTCACTGGAACCATAGCATCAAGTTGAAAGTTAAAACGTACAGCATGTGGAAAGGGCTTGTGTGTGTTGCGCATATACTGGAATATATTTCTTTCCTATAACCTGTTGCATGAATATTCATTTTAATTTTGAGGTCAATGCTACTTGGCAATACATCTGAGGAATATTTGCCAATTAAATTACTTTGAATGGTGCACCATATATGTTCTAAAAAGGTCTATTAACAAAGCAAGAACTCAGTTTTTGTAGGCATGCTTAACAATGATTTGATGATGAGAAGGAAGATTATAAATGTACTAGTGCTTCTGTATATTTAACATATGAAGAATAATCCTGCAAGAAAATATTTTGATAAAGGTGATTTTTCATAGATTACTGAAAGTAGCCAATTGTGGTAGACAGTTATAAAGAGTGTAAAATACCAGTTTAGAATGTGAGTGTGTAAGTGAGAGAGAGAGGTTAATGTTATCGAATTGTGCTATACCAATAATACATGAAATACATTTATGAGCAAGAGTCTTGTACCACTGTTATTTATTGTACAGAGATGTGTCCAACAATCAGTTGAATCAGCAAAGCAGGTGATGTCTCATTGGAAGTCCAACAAGAGGAAAAGCAGTACCGAGGCCTTAGTACATGAAAGTGACTGGGGTCTTAACAGCCACTTTTCTTTTTGTTCTTGTGCTGTTCATAAATTCACTAACATAATAATTGTGTGTATGTTGACAGTTTGACGCGGGTGTTGTGTGTGGAGGTTAGCATCGTGTCCAGCTGTTTCACTCAGTGTCTCAACACTGCTGCGGTGAGTATGCCTCACTAGCTGAGATCAAAATATACCTTACAGTGTCATAGCCCAGGATAAATGATACTGCTGACATTTTATTTAGTAATTGAATGCCCCAAACTTGATTGATATAATAATGAAAAACATAGCTTTTCCATACATATAGGCACATAATTAGCACTTTGCTGTATGTGCAGGAAACAAATGTGACCTTCATGGAAACAAATCCATCAAATTTTGCCAATTCAAAACAATTACTTGCATTATATTCATACAAATTCCTTGACAAATGCCGCAATTTCCAATAGGCGAGTCAAAATAAGGAGACTGTCACAGTTGTGGACATGACAAGATCTCTTTTTGGCATATACAGTGGTCCCCTTCTTATAAGCCCCCCCCCCCCCCCCAAAAAAAAAAAAGAAAAGAAAAGAAAAGAAAAAAAAAAGACAGACCACCCCCTCTACAAAGGCCACTTCGCCATGCAGCAAGTATGTCATTTCCATTACATTTTACCCCATGAAGAGAAGCCACCCCTCTTATAAGGCCACTATTCTGGTGCATTTGGGGTGGCCTTATTAGAAGAGGACCACTGTATGTGCAACTGGGTTGTATGAAGGAAAGACGGTGGTCATGTGACGTCCTGTTGCATTTAATGGGATAATGAATGCAGAATTCATTATCATCTTTGCGGCTGTTAACACGTAATCAAATGTAAATGATCGGCTACAGCAACCAAACTTAACTCAAGATAAGCTGGTCATGCCTGAGCTGGTAAAATGGCATTATTGTGTGTGCTGGTCTCCACCACACACATCCATTGGTTTAAATTTCATTTCAACATGGTGTTTATGTAATTATTGTGGCCTCAGAAGTGGTAATGGTTCAAAACATTAGAAGAGACTGCCCCAGTATGCGCATGGACGTTGCATGTAAACATACCCTTTTAGGATCCCCGAGGGGGACCCATGAGGGTGATCATATGCACAAGTTTACCTACTTGCATAACAACACCCTTTGAAGCTTTGGTTCGGCAAATAGCCAAATTAATGTAAATGAACACTGTGGAGTGCTGTAGTCTCGGGCCTGAATGCCACAATTTGAAAGCACATGCACACAACTCAACTTCTGTTAGTCTTTCCCACAAGATAGTCTTTCTCAAGTAGTTTTCATGATTGCATAACTTTATTTCAACTTGCTGTTTCTGCACATAGACTTTTGTTCCTGTTGTAGGATAATGCAGGGGATCCTGATGCCGTGAACCCTCTAATCACCAATGTCTACTTGGAGGTGAGCACATGCTTATACCATTATGCTATGCCAGCTTGTATAGAATACTAAAATGTCTTACCAATGACAACTCAGTCATGAAAATGTCCATGGAGAATTCCTGGTGTCCCTACCACCCAGGGTAACAGAAGGAGACATAGAAATGGTCAAGGTCTGGAGTGTCTGGGATGGAGCGCCGTCTGTGCGTCCATCCACCATCTAGCTGTACATCTCGTGAACTGTTTGAGACACATGACATGATATGGTCATGTTTCTGAAAGCATGGGGACTGTCTAATTTTGGGTTGAGAGCCTCTCCAGAATAAATGTTATTCTCTGGTCGTTCATAGATTATTGGTGATTCATTCATGGGACACACCATCTGGTGATCTAATGGTAACTGCTGATAGTAGCACAGATTCCTGAAAAGCTGATGCACAGCACCAGCGTTGCCAACCTGGTGGAGTTATATTTTGGGGAGGTTATGAAATGGCGAGTGGCGTTAGCTGCGAAGTCCTTCTAGGGTCATCCGGAGGCATGCTCCCCGAGAAAAATTTTCAAAAATAGACATCAAAATGTGTGTTTTTGTGGCGTTTGAGTTGTGACATGAGTGCTAAACATGCCGCGAGATGCACAGAAGCTTAAGTTGCCTTAAAAATATCATTGTGAGAAGCAGATTTGTTAAAATTTACCATATTATTTTTTTGGAGAATGAGATTTGTGGTAATTTTCGCAAGATTCTTGGAGGTAATTCAGGAGTCGAGAGGGCAGACAGCATATACCTGAATTTTCAGGAGACCCTGGAATGATTCGGTCGAGTTGGCAGCACGGCATCAGTATTACATATGTATTGTGTGAAAACTGTGCATGATTGATTTCATTAGGTCCCTAAAGTACACCATTTTATCATTTGCAGGCAGGAAACAGCAGCACATACATCCAGGATGCATACCATCTGTTGCTTCCTGTCCTACAGCAAGCTGTTATTGAGGCACAAGCTGACCAGTAGTGACATGTAGGGACAGAATTTGTAAATAACCAGCCAACACAGGTTTCATCATTGATATTTTCACTGAAAATCCATGTTATTGTAAATATCTTGTACCATTACTGCTCTGGAACAGTCATATGATCTGTGCTGCAGATATATCAAATGGTAAACACAACAGAGATATGTTTTAGCACGATATATTAAAGGGTAAACACACTGGAGATATGTTTCAGCACAAGTTGACTTTGTGTAAGAAATATAATTTAATTTATGTGTCAGTGATGATGGGATATGTACAGGTTATCTTTGTGTCAACAACTCAAAATGAAAATCTCATTAGACAGAAGTTGCATCTCGCATGAATACCAGTAACTTGCACAGTGGGTAAGCAGCTGTATAATACTTTTAACAAGCACAATAAATGCTTAAACTACGTACATGTACATGTATTCATGAAAAACTGTGGAAAACTAGTGATATAGCAAGACAATGTAAGTAATGTACCCTAAACCATTATATTATTCATGATAATGAAAATTCATTTATACATAATTTTGGTTTCTTTGTTTTGTTTTTGTTTCATGTTCCTATATTTTGTTTGTTTGTTTGTTTTTTTTTTCAATCATGAACTTATTCTATATTACAATGGTAAAGCTAGGATGGGCATATGAAAGAGGGGAAAAAACTGTGACAGTAGCCTTCACTGAGATGTTGGCTTGTCCATAATGTTGCAACTTTGAAAGAGAATTACACTTGTGTGAATTTATGACAGTTTGCCTCACCTCGATAAGGCCAAGGTCAGTGGTTGCATTTACGTGGCACATCATGCTCTGGCTTCTTGTGTGGTAACTGGAGCAGAACTTGTATAACCGCACTTAAACGGACGCCCTGTGTGCAAGGGATTTGGATACAGTTTCATAGTAACCTGAAAACACAGGGAAACTTACTGCACTGAGATACGTTTCCAGTTCAGGATTACCAGACTGGTATTTTGTGTGTGTGTGCATGTGTAGAATAGAGGAGGGCAAACTGGGTGATAGTTATCAGTATAGGAACAGTGCTGTTTTCATCAGTGCTTGTGGAAGTCCCAAACATAATAGGGGTGCCCCTTATCAGGTCAATGCAAGATCTGAAATTTCTGTGCATGTGTGGGAGTAGAAATGATCATAAATACCCTCACCCATATAAATTTTGATTTGAATTAAAGGAAAAAAAAAACAAAACATGTATATGAAATGGTACATTGTCTGGTTGTACTTTTTTCGATATGTTCCACATGCTAAGACAATCTTACAAACAATACAAACTTAGAATGCTGGTTGAGTACATTTAATTTTCAAAATGCACTGAAACTGAGTCTGAAACATTATGTTTTGGTTGTCTCATAATACTTATCCCATACAAAGTAAATCCAGAAACATACATCTGTCCATGAGTGTACCTCGTAGTGGAAAGGAATAGGATCACTGTGCACTGAGTGGGGAAGATGTATGCATTAAGTGGTTAAGTCACGAATTTTCTCACAATAAACATATTAATTGCCGGTGTCCTGAAAGTGGATTGAACAAGATTTGGGTCAAACTTAAAAATGCATTTAAAAGGTCAGTATTATGTTCCTAAGAATATTGGGTATAATGGGGGAATTGTAACTTGGGCATGACAGGTGTTCAGTGACAAGGCATGTATCATCAAATAAATTAATCCACTAGCAGACTGGTGTTTTTGTGTCACATACAGGATTGAGCATTACACACCTAATCTTTACTAGTGTACATTTCCATTCACAAATAATAAAATGAAGATTTTACAGCAAAGTAGTCAAAGATGATTCTTCCGGGATTTTCTGAGCAATGTATAATTGATGTATTTATAATACTTAGCATGGGGTGGTTCACACAATGTAGTGGTGAGCTCCAAAATGTGTTGAAAAGTCTATCAATAAATATGTTTGGAAATGACACAAGTTTTTAATTTGTTATGATCTTGATACTATAACGAAGCAGGTTACCAGTGGTACATACATACATACATACATACATACATACATACATACATACATACATATACCACTGGTAACCTGCAGAAATTCATAACGTGATTGAGGTTGGCAGTGTGTTGAATACATTACCAAAGTATGTGGTCACCTGGTGGTTCAGAAGTGAGCTGAATGCTTCATTGACTGTGGCCTCTCTGCCAAGTCATCTGGACCACTGGGTCATAAAGGAAATCAAAGTATTGAATTATGAGACCAGAGTCTTGGGTCAGTGTGCTTATGGACCACCAATTGGGCAGCTTACAGGTGTGCAATGAGTCTACATGTCTACATTCACCCTCACACCCACCCACCCCCCTCCACACACACACAACCTGTATTGATCTTTCCTGCACTAATCTACAGCTCCAATTCACCCAGATTAGGTGTTCATATTGAGTCTAGCACATGAAATGTTAGTACTCTGCATGAGTTAGGATGTCCCACTGTGACATGACATGTTAGTACTCTGCATGTGTTGGGCTCTCCAACTCTGGCACATGACATGTCCGTACTCTGCATGTGTTATGCTCTTCAACTCTAGCACAACATAGTACTCAGCATGTGTTAGGCCTGTCAACTCTGGCACATGACATGTTGGTACCCTGCATGTGTTTGGCTCTCCCACTCTTTCACATGACATGTTAGTACTCTGCATGTGTTAGGCTCTCCAACACTCACACATTACCTGTTAGTACCCTGCATGTGCATGTATATATATATATATATATATATATATATATATACTTTATTCACTTATTTTCAGGTCTCCAGCCTATAATACATTCATGTGTAATACAAAAATAGAATGAACACAGTTTGAGAGTGGCACTTGATAACACAACTCCAAGAATCCATATTTATACCACTGTTGCATCCAATAACTTAAAAACTTCAAATATGCACAAAGATAAATTTAAAATTGTTCCATGTTCTTCAGGTCAAAACTTTTACAAAATTATATTCAATAGGATATATGTGTGCACTAAGTAACTCTGGAAGGTATTTACATCTTCGATCATTATATCTTGGAGCATTTACACAAGAAATGAATCTCATCTTCAATAAAATGGGCCTAACTCACGGTAGCCCCATATAACATTAAAATGTGTGCATGTGTTGGGCTTTCCAACTCTGGCATATGACATATTAGTACTCTGCATGTGTTAGGCTCCTGCAACTCTTGACAGGTGACCTGTTAGTACTCTGCATGTGTTGAGATTACAGGTGTGCAATGAGTCTCTCCAACTTTTGCACAAAATGTTATTACTCTGCATGTGTTAGGCTCTCCGACTCTGGCACATGACATGTTAGTACTTGGCATGTGTTAGGTTCTCCAACTCTGGCACAATATGTTAGTAGTCTGCATGTGTTTGCCTCTCCAATACTTGCACGACATGCTCGTACTGTGCACATGGTAGCCCCTACAAGTCTGGCAGATAATATGTTGCTTTCCAGGGAAGAATTTCTCCAGAATTTGACCGCAATGGACAGTAATATTCTAATCGATGAAACAAGTGTTTCCATATATATATATGTATGCGAAATGTATATTATTTACTCCACTGAACAGTTTAGAATGGTGATATATACTTTTTAAGCTCAGCTAACCATGGGTGGCAGAGCTCGTGCAGTCACTTGTGTCTGTCCATCCATCTATCCTTCTGTCTGTCCGCAAGTTTTTCTTCTGGGTGTGATACAGTCTGCAGTTTTCAAGATAGCCCCATATAACATTCAGTACTTATCAAGGGTATGAAAATCTATGGTTGATATCAATGTTGGTGGCACCACCTACAGTATTATACAACAATTTTTTTAATCCGAGTTGAAGGTGAAGGTTGTATGGCCAGTTGGAATATAGGGGTCACATTGTAAAAATCTTGTGAAGGCTCTGCACCCCACAGTTTCTGAGTCAGGCCCATATTAGTTCTAGGACATCAGTGCAGAAGAGATTCAATCGCATAGATCAATATTTTACTTGAACTTTGCATTCCCAGTTGAACAGTAAAAATATCAGTTCACCCAACTTCACTTGTTTTGTTTCAAGTCTTTACATTATCGTAATACGTTACCAGTCTGCAGAGCACTAGGCCCATGGCCTTCTTGTCATTAAAATCTTGGCCAACACATAAAAAGTGCAAGTCTCCCAAATGAAAATAATTTTTCACCTTAGTTGAAAGCAGCATGTGGTCAGAGTGGGCGACAAAAGACAATCCTTGGATGTCCAAGGGACAGATAATAACCAGACACTTGGTTCCAATCATGAAAAATGCATTTTATTCAGATAGTTCCATATTGTGTCAACTTGATGGTTTTGACCAAAATTTTGTTTCACATGTTACACCTTGGTTTGTATTTTCATGATTTCAGACACTCTACAAACTGTTTGGCTGCATTGGTAATCTGACCCCCACTTTTAGTAAATAATTTACAATGTACAAAAACTGTATCTTTTCATTGTCCAAGCAGTGTAAACTTGATTGAAAATAGAACTTGCTAAATAAGTTTATTCTCACATTGGAAAATGAGCAAGATGTAGGTATGTGCAGATCACTATTAACAGCTTGCATCTTTAACCCTCCCCCTGAATTCCAAGCAAGTCAACAGCTTTCCTTGTCATGGTTTGGCTGCTCAGCATCCATCCCATGCCAAGCAAACTGTTGACCTGTGGCATGTTATTTTGATGCATATCTTGTAAAATTTTCACCCAAATTATCTTTCATTATAGTTGAAATTAGTCCAAAACTTTAAAGCAGACATTTGATCGCTGGTGAGGTTTGGCCATTTTGAGGGGCAAAAGGGTTATAACATAAAAACACAAGGTCGTCAGCTCCGTCACAGTGCTGGAACTGCTGCATGTTTCAAGTTGTGACACTACCTCACTAACAGAGCAATGCAATGCATATATGGCAATGTATTAAAAGGCTCAAAAGATTGGAGTGACAAATTACAGCTTTTATCTTGCAAGAGATGTTTTAATTGCATAATAACTGAAGTTGATGCCACTGGCATATTCGTCTGATATGCTAGTAACAAAATTATGAATAAACAAATATTTTCTCAATGTGAAAATCGGTTTGTGTAATGTAGCCCATGTTCACAACTGTACAATCTTGAGGTGTAATGTTGATGTACAAGTCATGTTATGGTACATTTATTAACATCCAGAGTCTCCCAAATCCACTCAGCATGATAACAATGAGTAGTAGTAGGCATCATCAAAACATGGTAGTATTGGACATGTTTTGGCATGGAGCAAGAAAGTCCTATGTGTTTATGCATTGCACTGAATTGATGTGCCAATTGCCTGCACCCGGCCAGCAGTGAATACTTACACTGTACAAGTTGGCTGCTCTCCCTTGTCACTTACAAGTCAGCTACTGCTCCCTTGTCACTTACAAGTCAGCTACTGCTCCCTTGTCACTTACAAGTCAGCTGCTGCTCCCTTGTCACTTAAGTTACAGGTCAGTTGCTGCTCTATTTTCACTTGCCTCTGAAGCAGAGTAGCTCTCTTACCTTTAATGCTCTAAGGGTGGTTATTGCCAGGAATTTTGTCTGTTCAGCAAGCAAGATTGTGACAACTGTATTCTATATTGTTGGTAATGAGATTTTTATCTCTTATCACCAACTCAGAAGTTTGCCATCAGGGGAGACAATTTTGAAGGGGGGGGGGGGGGGAGGGAGGGAGAGGGCACTGCATATCCATAAAAAAAAGACCTGACACAGTTTTAAGGGGTTGCTTTTGTTATATAATTATATGCTACTGTCTCAGAATTTCTTGCAATAAAGTGGTTTGGTCATAAACCACAACTCAATGCTTTAAAAAGAAAAAAAAAAAGTCCCTGCTCCAGGTCTAGTGCATATAGCAACCATAAAAGGATTATTATAATGCAATCATAATAAAATATATATAAAAAAACAAACATACAAAGACATTCATAAACAATACAATTCATAAGTAAAGTTGATACAATTACTGTTTTCCTGATTGTGTTGCATACAAGTTTCATTAACATAAGTGTCACCCAAAGGTCAACAAACATTTATACTCAAGATTATGTATACATGTATATATATATATATATTAACAAAGTAGCACAGAAATCCAATGAATAAGTATATCACAGCATACAAACACGCATTTCAATATTGCACATATGCATAAGTTCCAACTCCTACTGTCATCACAATAAAATATTATAATCTCGTATATCTCCAATATTCTCCCTGACCATGGTTTCCATATTGAACAACGCATGTTTTAGGTCGAGATCTCTGCCAATATGCATGACTAACCAATGAAGGAAATCATTACAATTGTAGAAAACATCGGTGTTGAATTTAGGATACCTAACACTGAACCTTTGATCTTGTATACATTGTTAGCACTTCCAATGAGAAACCACAACTTGGTGGTCCCAATGGGCAGTCTTTAATTACTGTACTCCATAAACCCTTTCCCTTTCAAACTAGTCAGAAGCAGCTGGTGGTTAAATGTCGTGTCAGTGTCTTTAACTCATTTCAACAGTAACGAAAAACAATTTGAGAATTGTCGATGAGATCTACCAGATCACACGCCCCAGGTCAACAACTTTCCTTAGCATGGGTTGGGCACTAAGCACCCAACCCATGCCAAGGAACGCTGTTGACTGGGTCATCATTCATGTGGGATAGGGTTAGTTTTACTGTAATGTGGAAAATGTAAAAGGTAACAGTAGTGTGATAACAGGTTACTGCAAATTGAACTCTTAGTATAGGACATTTACAGAAGTAAAACAGTTGCTCAAACTAGAATTTGTGAAAGAAAACCTTTTCACCCAACAAAGAACAAGTGGTCACAGTATGAACATGCAAGACCATTTAATACCATGATTTAACACTTGCTCAATTTCTGACTTTAAGAGAACAAAATCTTTATTTCACTGATTTCATAACTCAAAATGTTCTGACATGATATACATGTGTTTCAAATACATGTACTGAACTCCAGAGCAATTGCTTGCCAATGGCAAAGAGCCCCATGCATTTAAAAACTTGCCTTATTTTTTTCATGCTCTGTAACTCAATTGTGTATGTATAAACATATCAGCTAACAAAATATTTAACTACACTAAATTGTATTTTCTGCTTGCATACAAAACACTAATCCAAAATTTCTGCACTATCACTGGAAACTGAGTAGTCGTGCACTTTATATTCTGTGGATACTCCAGGCATATCCACCTTCTTGAGTTTTCAGTTAGGACCTTCTATACAAATGATTGAAATATTTTCAGTATAAAAAGCTAGTATTAATATGATGCATTATTACAACATTTTGTTTTTCTTTAGTAAATGTTGATATATAGTAAGTAAAGTAAATTTGATAAATATTCTTTTTATTCATATGTATAGTTTGCACCCTGTGAAGTAAATCCACAGCTTTCCACAATATTATTGCAAATTTTTACAAGACCATAGACACTGGCACCCAAATATTGTGTACTTGGCAGCCACAAAACAAAAACTCTGGAAAGTTGATGTCCCATTTTTAAATTGCACAGCGTCTTGAATGCAATGTTCGTGACAGCACCATCTATTGTGAAAACTCAAAATGCAAGCAAACCTGGCTTTTTGGCAACCTCCATTAAAATCATGTCCATATGCCACCAAATAGCCTCACACCATCTACTTCCACGACGGCACACTTTGAACCCATCCCTAAGGCGTCTGTTGTGAGGCAGGTTTGACTTTGCATACATGATGACTTGCATTGGAGAAAGTGCATATACATGTACTGGTATGACAGCCAATAATGCACTTTGTTCAAAAACTGGAACTGTAAATGCAGTGAGTAATACCTTAAAGGTACTATCACAGGACTGCAGTAGGCTGGTGGGAAAAACAGTTAAGATCTCAAAACCTCAAGGCCAGAATAAACACCGTACTATAAACCTATATCAGTTGAATAATGTCTACTTTCAGTGTGCGAATTTGAGAAAAAATAAATACTGATTTCTTGATGCTTTAAATTGCTTTTTTTATGTTAAAGTATCCATGGCTTGCTCACATAGCGAGCCGACATGTTGATGCTTATTTGAGACAAGAAGTGACATATTGTCCTCTCGTCTGCCCCTAACCCGGCATCCATGACTGACAATGGTACAGCAAAGACAGAGACTCCACATAAATTTCACTGAAAGTTGTGTGCTTATATGTCAACAATGAATGCACAAGGCAAGGTAGAAGCATGTGCATTCCGATGAGAGCGATGATTCCAGCGAGGAGGTCACCTTCGAGAAAGACCAGAGGCCGGAGGTAAAATGGTGGCTGGGGTGAGTGCAGGAACGGTTGAGTTCCATGCACAGACAAAGAATGCTTTTGTTGCCAGGACAAGAACTTTTGGTCCATTATTTATGAAAGAATACCACAAGGGAAGACCTGCATTATGGTCAACGAAGACATACGGATCGCATGCCTTACGCATCCAGTACTCGCCATTGCATAGGTAGGACACATGGCATACAAGAGGATGGTCGGGCCCCTGCTTTTATGGAGGATAGATAAATAATCGGATAATATATCTCAAAATAATAAAGAAAAGTAGTTTTCAAATATTGTTGGTATTTGAGTATCCTGAAAACCATGTATGATTCAGGGATTCTGAAAACAGTGCTTGAGTTCTGAAGTCGCTTATCCTGAAAGTTTGTCGTGCAGTATACAATAAAGTACTTGTGTATTCTCTCAAGGCTGTGGGTGTGCCATAATGAGCCATGACTTCTGGCCCCAGAGGTGATTCATACTTCAGATAAGCTACGACTCGCTGTATGCACCAAGGTCTCCACAGCAACTGTGACAGCTTAAAGCTCTTCCCATTCATTTGTTCCAGAGCCACTTGGATCAAAAAAGGTGAAAAGCCAAGCAAATACTTTTTTGCTCTAGGAAAGAGCAGACAAGTAAACATGTTTGAAAATATAACTTGGTACTGTTAACAAGCCTAATGAAGTTTTTAACTCATTCCACCCTGATAGAAGACTGAGTCAACAGCTTTCCTTGGCGCGCTCTGGGCGCCAAGGAAAGCTGTTGACCATGGGCATATAATTTGGAATGATCTTCCATGCAAGTTTCATCCAAAATATTGAAAAATAATCCCTAAATTAGTAAAATACAATTAGCAGACGACATTTAGAAAATAGCGGGAAAAAGCGTCATCAGGGTGGAATGAGTTAAAGGAGCAAGTGAAAAATTTAACAAAAATTCATACACAAGTACTGATCCAAGTAAAGATGAGATAGAAACATACTAAAAGAGCTAACCAGTAAAAAACTTATTGAGTGAAGATGACAAACTATTGTGTGAAGGTGAATCGACTCTAGCTGAATGTGAATCAGCAGTCAATAACATGTTTATGAAGAAAAACAAAGCCCCTGGCATGGATGGCTTAACTACAGAGTTTTATCTTTTCCAGGATATTGTAGGTCTATCTGGTTGAAAGCTTAAACGAGCGTTATGAAGATGAGAAGATGTCGGACTCTCAAAGGAAAGCAGCATTATCTTTAATCTTCAAAAAAGGAGATATTGAAGATCTTAGCAATTATAGGAGACCTAGAAGTCTTTTAAATACTGACTTGAAGATTGGGGTCTATGCTTTTGCCAAAAGAGTACAAAAGGTTTTAAACAAAATTATCTGGACAGATCAATTTGGCTTTGTCAAAAATAAATATACATGTATTGGTTTCAAACTTAGACTGATAATTCATGATATTATCCAATATGCTGAGCATTTTGATTGCAACAAAGCATTTGATATGCTTGAATGGCAATTCATGATTGCCGCACTGTAATGTTTTTTTGGTTTTGGTGATCATTTATTCAAGGATTATAATGATTACACTATGTACTGAACTAAGTAGTCATATCATAAGTAATGGATGGCCATCTGAACCTGTACTCCTTACAATGGGAATAAGACAAGGGTCTCCTCTCTCCACTTTTTTGTTTATAATATCTGTTGAATTATTGGCTATAGACAGAAGAAACAATACAGAAATTAAAGGTATTACTATTCCAGGAAATAATAGAAAAATAGAAATAGGTCAGTATGTGGATTGTACTACTCTTTTTGTAATAGAAACTCTGTTACGATGTCGCAAGCAATGGTTATACATTTTAGACATGAAGCACGCCCAAAGTTAAACACAAATAAAACTGAAGGATTGTGGATTACGAGAGGAAAAATGAAAAGGAAGAAAATAGGAGGTATACAATGGCCTGACAAGCCAATTAATGCCCTAGGCATCTATTTTGGTTATGATAAACAGTATGAAGTTCTAAATTGGCATACAAAACTATAAAAGATAGCAGAAATTCTGCAAAGTTGGAAAAAAGGAAAAACTATTTTTTGAAAAGTTTTGGTCACTTAAGTTTTATCTATGATGCTTTTTAATGCAAGTGCAATACCTATCCCACAAAAAATTGTTGGCCAAATTAACAAAATAATTTGTGGTTATTTATGTAATGGTAAAAAGGATAAAATTAAAAAACTCTTATTGGGGATTATGAAAACGGTGGAATATATGAATAATATTGACAGCCTTTTTGTGTCTCTGCAAGCCAAATTGTTGTAGAGACTTACTTCTTCAGAGGATGCTGCATAGAAAGTACTTCCCAAGTTTTGGTCTGATAAATTTGGTGAAAATTTGTTAATCTTCCAAATGCACAGTAGAAACATCAGTCAAATAGATTTTTAAAAACAAAATGGCTTCCACCTTTTTACAGACAAGATGTGAATTACTGTTTAAATGGAAAATGACGGATAGCACTTCTTGTTTGGTTTTTGTCATGGTCTGGATGACTATGTTTTTTTAATGTTTTACACTTAACTTTTTTTTAATAAAGTTGGGGAGGTTTTTTTTTTTTGAAAATGGGATTTGAAATTGAAATATCTCTTAAAACGGTTACATTTGGGTATAAAATTCCAAACAAAGACTACAATTGGGTTAATAGGATTTTACCATCTTCAAAAGTTATTGTTTGAGCAGAGATATTAAGGTAGAAGATGAATTATTTAGAAAAGAAATACAGTATAAGGTATCTAATGGAAAAAAGTGGCAAATTCTATTCGAAATTGAAAATTTTTGTGAAAAATTTGTAATAATTTGGTTTGACTTTCGACAGCTGAATGATAGGTGGAAGACAGATATGGAAAACAAACTTGCTGGGGGAAAAACAAGGCTGACGGGTCTTGCTGTGATTCTTCCTTTTACAGAAATCTGTCAGTGAGATCATAAATGATATTCCCCCCCCCCCCAAAAAAACAAAAAAACAAAAAAACATTCCATAATGTAGTGGTAAAGGTTTTGGTCAGTGGTTTTTGCATTGCCTGGTAAGTCATGCTGCTCTTACTACAGCCGCAGTATGGAATGGTTCCCTTGTCTGTATGGGACAGGCAGAGTTGTGTGCTTGAGGGATGGACATTCAACCCAAAGTACAGTTGAGGCAAGAAACCATTATCTTTATAATAGTGAAGAACCAGAATTCAACAAAACAACTTTTTCTCAATCCTTTCCAGGTGGGCCAGTTTGCCTAGTGAATGAACAGTCTGTTATCGACTTATGCGGGTCAAGGTCAGGCTAGATATGCAGCCCCACAAGCAGCAAAATGTGCAACAAGCAACAGTAATATCATAACGGGCAACAGCAAAAACTGTTGGTTGCCCCTTTTGCCAATCACAAGACTAGATTTCTACCTGAGCTATAACAATGTGATTTGTGAAGCAATGCAAAAATGCACAGACCACAGACTTCAGCCGGAGCTTGCTGATACATCAATAAAAGTGCTTGTCATAACAGCTGGCTTGAATATTTAATTGTTTGTCTCCCACGTGTAAATATATGTGAGAATCAGGGCTTGGCATAGAATGAGGTTACAATTTTTCTCTTCCAATGCTGTCTTCCCCTTTCTGCCTATATGGACAAAGGGCACACAGAGGCACATAAAGCGGAAGAATGCATAATGGAAACTGCTCCACATGGCAGCCAAAATCATTCAGGTAAAGTCTTCCTTGATCCGTGAGAACATGCTGAATGTACGAATCTCCAACCACATGTGTCCAAAGGTGTCCTCATCGAAGAGAATCCAGTGACCAGGAATGAATGAGGGCTGGTGGAATCCATGACGGGCCACCTGAGCATTGGTGTGAAACCTGTAATAACACAATATGTGAATTACTGAAAAAGCTGGTAAATTGTACACATGATAACATCTGTACACATTGAAAATGCACAAGCACAACAAAGACAGCATAAAAGGAAAATATAGTGAGCTAGGTCTCAGTAGTACACCCCTACTGGTAAATTGGTTTTAGATATTAAAATGGAAACAATCTCCACAACTTAAGTTTTGTGCGCTTGTATTATATTTGTAAAATTTCACAATTATTTGATTAACCAATCCGAACTTATCCTATAATTTCCACATAATACTGCCTGCCTTAGGAAGATATCATGGGACGGGATGCCACAGATTAAAATGACAACAACGCTGTGAACTTATGTTGCCACTGACAAGACCACAATACAAATACATGTTGACCAGTAAACAGGAACCATTCAAAACTGTACAATATTTTCATCACAGTTCCGAGAACACTCTTGCGCAACCCCCTCCCTCCCCCGTAATAAGTACTTTAAACATGTTGATTTTGACCCAAATATTGATCAACAGTTTCAAACTTAAGTTCACACATACACTGGCCCTGACACCCCCACCATCCATAGGTACTCTTGTGTACCTGACACCCCCTCTACCTGTAGGTACTCTTGTGTACCTGACACCCCTCCACCCATACATACTCATGTACCTGACACCCCGCCATCCATAGGTACTCTTGTGTACCTGACACCCCCTCCACCCATAGGTACTCTTGTGTACCTGACACCCCTCTACCTGTAGGTATTCTGTGTACCTGACAGCCCCTCCACGCATAGGTACTCTATGTACCAATATGAAAATGCTGAATGGCCCCTTAATCCAGCACTACAAAATATGACCCCACAAGTTCAAAAAGTAGTCAACACAGTAGAAAGTATACACCACCTGGCCTTGCAGTGCCTGGGTGCAGCATCAGCCCTGTTCATACAGTCACGAGGCACACGGAAGTCCTGCAGTGGCAGTTTGTTCATGTCCGTGTCAGGAGGGACATCTGGAGTGTCAATCTCCTCCAACATGGACACGGTCTCTTGCTGATCACGGGTCACAATGATGGGCCGATTCAGGTCCACCACAAAGCTAACTTTACCAGCGGGCACATTAGGATCTCCCTGTAAGCAGAAAGATGATGGTGAATGTTTTTTTTCCTCATTATTTGTCTCCTTATCTATTTCTTCTTCATTTTTTACTTTTTCTGGCACTGATGGTCTCATAGCCCAGTGACAAGTCTCAGCCTCAAAGCAAGACTTTGGTCATTATTTCTTTACATGTATGTTATTTGTATTTGAAAAAGATGTCCCTGTGAAAATCAATCTTATGTTGAATTAGTCAAATCCTCTTTTCAAAATCTGGCTTTTAACTTGCATGTACTTGCTGCCCATTAATCCTTCCCCCCCCCCCCCAATGAATGAAGACTCAGTCAACAGCTATCCTTGGTGGGGGTTAGGTGCTTAGTGCCCAACCCATACCAAGGAAAGCTGTTGATCTGGGGCATGTTATCTTGATAGTTCCCATCTACAATTCTCATTCAAATTATTTTTCATCATCACTGTTGAAAGTAGTGAAAAACACTGAAGCGGACATTTCAACACCATTCAATTTTGGCCTGTTTCAGAGGAAAGGGTTAAAGCTGTCAACTTACAAAAAAATCTTAGGAGTGCATGAGTTGTTAATTCAACTGTGTTCCATAGGTTTAAATTGAAAAACTCTAAATGTCTAGAATGAACTCACTATAAATTATTAAGGATTGAGCATCTGGTATACACAAACAGCACCTTAACAACCAGCTATGATTTGAGAAATATGTGTCACTGGAATTCTGAATTTCCAGGCGTGGAAAGCTGGTAATGATCCTGAATCAAGTATGTTGCTTACATAAGGTTACAGATAATCAAGGCTGATGCAGGAAGATTCTGACACTTTACCTCTCATACCAATACAGTAGTCACTCCTTTGAGAGATCACTCCAATAAAAGACCACCTGCCTTTAAAGACCATGTGTCAGGTCCCCGGACCTATATGTTACTAGGTTATTTGATCTACATCAAAATCACCTGCTCCATGTAGAGATTCCAACCCGCCCATTTTCAGCAGGAGATCTCCCCTATTTTCCCCTCCTTTTCCAAATTCTCCTGTTCTCCAGCTTAGAATATGTTTTCTCATGCCCACATAAAAAATTGAGATGCTGTCAAAAAAGTACACCAAAATACACCATTTTAACTCCTTTTTTCAAAATTTTCTCACCCCTGGAAGGGAGCCCCCGCCTCCTCATGGACCTACCCCCCACTTGGTCACTGCACTCCCTCCCATCTCCAGTTTCAGTAGTACTCCAGCATGAAGAATCTCCAGTTTCTTTGAAGCTTTGGTTTGGAGTCTCTGTCTATGTGACCACTTACTGACCTACCCTACGGGCGGTCCCTCAGAGGTGGGACTACTGTATGGATGTTAGGATATACAAGACCCTTTCCAAACTTACCGTGATCTTAAATGCTGTTGCCTTTCCATCATGAGCCTGGTATGTCAACATCACAATTTCAATGCCATGCCCACCATACTGTCCTTTGAACATACCTGGTTGAATCAAAACGTTCTCTTGGTGGGATGGAATATTAATCCTATCACAGATAAAGTTACTCCTGCAAAAGATGTCAAATTAGTTTCAAAATATACATACATCCACAAGGTTCTATCTTGCAGTAAACAGCGTATTTCTATGGGCATTCTCAAATGTATTGAATGCTTATGAAGACTCCTTGAGACACGAGAATGATGTAAACACTGTATTCCTCCCAATAACACCCTCCCCCCCATATCTACATATATGGAACAGCTCTGCAAGGAAGTACAGAGAATTAAACATTTTGTTTCTTAGCAATTCAATATCCCATCTCCCTCACAAGTCAGCTAAGTGAACAAATGAAAGGTGCTTGTTTATTATAATTATTAACTGTTTAAATGCAGATTGAAATGTAATGTATAGTGTGGGGCTACTTTTGTGGATTTATGGACTTTGATGGTCAAGACTGAATAATTACATTTTAGTTCAGGTCGCACTGGATGCTTTGTGCCAATGCTGACATCTATATTTCAATCAAATTATAAATCCAATTGGTCCCTCTAGGTCTATCATGTCCATGACTCAACATAAGTATTTCTCAAGGACACCTAAATTGAATACCAGAGAGCAGTTGCTCATAATGAATTTCAGCAAATACTTGGGAAATATCCCAGTGAGACACTTACATTACTCTTTACATATTCCATGGAGACACTCAAAATGTAATTTAGTAAGAGACATACTGTACTCCAGTAAGACAAGTACAAAAAAAAAATGTAGTTAAGTGGAACACCTACTCATAAGGTAATCCAGTTGGATGTTTATATTACATGTAATGTATTCCAGTGAGACATTCACAATGTGTTCCAATGAGACATACATCCATTTTTCCAGTAAGACAGGTCCTCTTGTTTTCCACTGAGACTTTTACTCATGATGTATTCCAATGAGATACTTGCTTAACATATTCTAGTGAGATACGTACTCACAATGTGTTCAACTAAAACAACTACTCTCATGAATGAGACACCTACTCATGATGTATGCCAGTGAGATACTTTACTTACTCATGATGTATTACAGTGGGATACTTACTCATAATGTATTCCAGTGAGATACTTACTCATGATGTATTCCAGTGAGACACTTACTCATAATGTATTCCAGTGAGATACTTGCTCATGATGTATTCCAGTGAGACATTTAACATATTCCAGTGAGACACTTACTCGTAATGTATTCCAGTGAGACACTTACTCATAATGTATCCCAGTGACCTACTTACTAATAATGTATTCCAGTGAGACACTTATTCATAATGTATTCCAGTGAGAAACTCATAATGTACTCCAGTGAGCTGCTTACTCATGGTGTATTCCAGTGAGACACTTTACTCATGGTATATCCCAGTGAGATACTTACTCATAATGTATTCCAGTGAGAAACTTCATGATGAGCAGCTCATGACCAACCACATCCATCATGCTGCTGATCTGTTCATTGGTTTCCCACATCCACCACTCTGCCAGCTCCTGTGCACCACACAATACAGGTACCAGTATAAAAACACTATTTTACTTCACTGCTGGCCAGTACATGTCATCTTACCCCTCCCTCTGACAACATTGTTACATGTATTAAGATAGTTCCACTGCCATAGCAGGTGTCATCCAAGTAAAACATTGCTATGTCTATTCCAACTACAGGGAATGTACTGTGGTATATGATAAAATTACTACTACTACTACTACTACTACTACTACTACTACTACTACTACTACTACTACTACTACTACTACTACTACTACCACCACCACCACTACCACTACTACTATTATTATTATTATTATTATTATTATTATTATTATTATTATTATTAACAACATGAAATTCTAGGCCTATTTGAATCCAAAAGCAAGGCACAAAGTTGTATACCCATAAGTCCTTTGACATTTTAAAACTTATACCCCTACTGAGTCTACATGCACAGACTACAAGAGGCCTAATGCTCTGCTGACCAACATCACAAAAAATGATTTCCTGAAATGTATTCCCTCCACAACCTAGCAAAATTAATCCAGGTCATCCATATTATGCAATATCAAACTTCCATTTGGTACACATTTGTAGTACATATGGCATCATTCACCTTATTCTTTATCAAGATATTGAATTAAATGTCCTTTTCTTAAGTGCTTAATGACCTTGAAAATAGGTCAAGGTCATACAATCAGAGCCAAGGTGACCCAAAAAGTAGGTCACAAAGTACAGTTTTACATACAATGCTCTCAAGTACAATTTAAATCTGGAGGCTCAATTATCTTTGCCATTGATGTCCAAACTAAACCCTACCATCATAACACTACCTCTTCCAACTTAACAGGTCTGGCAACCTTACAAAAATAGGCTAAGGTCACTGATCCTATACATGTATAATATATTAGCATTGGACATGATCTATAAATCCTGCAAAGTTGGTATGTTGTCTAATTCAAGTATTTTTGAGGGTATGAAAATTTTGTATCTTCACAACATTTCAACTCATAATTTCTGTAAAATTATAGGTGGCACCACTAGTATCATAAGCAGCCAAGATTTTGACGTCTTCTACAATCCTGCTAAATTTCATGAAGATCCATAAAAAATTAAGGATGCTGGGTAGGTCACAAGATTTTCACATTTTGATCTATATGTCACATGATAACATAGTTGGCACCATCAATATTAAAGAACATGTAGATTTTCATACACTTGATAAATCCTAAAAGTTATATGGACCTAACTAAAAAACTGTGGGGTGCAGAGCATTCACAAGATGACCCCTGTATTCCAACTGGCCATTTGATCTTGAACTCAACTGGGATTAAAAAGTGTTATGTTCAAAATGTGTGCCTGGTATCCAGCTTTCCATACCTGGTCTGTTTGTTCAAATCAGGTAATGACTTTTCGAGTTATTGAAGAGAAAGACATGATGGAATCATGACATAAGCCAGATCATGCTGACACAGTGACATGATGGAATCATGAAATATGCCAGACCATGCCCATACAGTGACCCAATGGAATCATGATATAAGCTAAACCATGCCCATATATTGACATGATTGGTTACACAGCTGTTTCTTCCCTAGCAGGGTGATACAGGCTGCTAGGCCTAATATAAACAATGGCCTCTGCATTTTGCAGGCATACCCTTCAGCAGGCGGCAAATTTAGCCTGTCTTGTGACCTGTATCATATCTATTTGGTGATGATGGTTCTAATCTCCCAAGGTCTTTCTCCCAATAATCAGCAATTCCAGTTTTGATGACTTTCACACCTCAGGGATATCCATGCTCCCATCTATACAGGGCTGTGGGTCAGGCTGTACATTATATATGTGATTTGTGAAGCTGGTGTCACAGGAAAGTACCCCTTCTTTTGGTAAGAGTACTAACCTGCTGCTGTCCCTCAGGGTGTCTGTGGAGGTCCCTGTGTGTACACTTGTACTGTAGCCTCTCATTGTCTTCTTGATCCTGCAAAATAACACAGTTAACTTCAGTGCTTAAAATGCCAACTTGCCAAGCATGCCATTCTTATAATTTATGAAGGCAAATAATGAACACATATATGTAATCTTATGTTGTTATAGAAATAAGACTGAGTCAACACCTTTCCTTGTGCCAAGGAAACCTGTTGACCTGGGCCACATTATCCTGATATGTCCCATCTACAATTTTCATGCAAATTATTTTTCATAACTGTTGAAATTAGTCAAAAAGTGAGACAGAGAAAAAAAAAAACTATTGAGACACACAACATCTGACCACCAGCCAGTTTTGGCCAGTTTAATGGAGAAAGAGTTGAGCCTTAGGTTACAACAGAGAGAACATAGGTGTGTCATGAAATCCTCATACAGATAGCTCCAAGGCTTGGCCTCCTCCATAATCACCATTTAAGCAAATACCTTTCCAATAACCACACCTCCAGAGGCCTGCCTCCGATATGAAATATATGAAATACATCTGTATATCCATTCCGACAGACCATCTAGGCCAGTCTCTTCCCACTGTTTTGCAGGATCACCATTGTGTGCCATGTACAATACGGTCTATGCATAAGTTCACCAAGCGGGAAAACCCCGGCAGTTGTCTCATTATGAAAGCGAGACATGCGGGCTGATTTTTTGCTACAGATGGCCCGCTGTGCACCTTCTCAAAAGTGGTCACGATAATGCATGATGGCGGACACTAATCCTGTTCGTGTCAACATGAACAGAAAAGCAGGAAATGGACCAATTACAGGAGGTGTATAGAAGTTTACCATTGTCGATCGTTGGCGGAGGGAATGCGGAAAGTATTGATAGTGAGAACGTTGAGTGACAAGGCGAATTATCATGGCAAACCACCACTGACTGTTGTGTAGTGGGCTGTAATGTTGATACCAGGATTGAAGAAACGTCAAACTGACAAATATCAAAAATAAAAGTGCCGCTTTATTCCTTCCATTAACTGATATTCCTTTGCCTTCCAAATACTTTTTCAGCCACCCTAGATTCTGTTTTTTTTGAAGAAATCATGGTCCGTGTTTCTCTCCTCGTTACTTGCTGTATTCAGTAGCGCTGTAGCCTGTGTGGTAAGACTGAGTGGCCCGCAAATTACCCAGAAACCTGTGAGCGCCTGGCTGTGACATTGGAATCTCCGCTGGGGTTTCCCTGCTTGGTGAACTTATGCATAGACCGTATTCACCACTCAAACACTGTCAAGCTGTTATGGAGGAATGGTAAAATTAACTAGTGATATGAAGGAATGGTAAAATTAACTTAAGTAATGCTGCAATCTTGGATATAAAGTCAAGGTAACCCATGTACATATTCATTAAGAAGACTAGGCAAGCATTGATAAGAACATATACAGGGTGTGCCAAATATGCGTGATGCGTTTTGTGCTTCACTGGCTAATGAGTGATGATTGACCACAGGTTGAGCATAATTACAATCTTATGCCCAGTTGAAATCTTTTAACTCTACAGTTATGTGGTTCAATCAAAACTGAATGCTACATTGTGTGCAGGGCCTTTACAGGGACTTGTAATGTTGCTAGGGGACATCTAGACGTTACATTGTATTGTGACGTCATCAATTATGGGTCAGCATGTTCAGCCTTACAGGACGGTAGGACTGGGTTGTACCAGTCATCAAAGGTGACTGTGTTGGCATGTGGTTTGTGACAGGTCATGTTTACTGATTAATAAGTGGTGTTACACAGGGCTTTCCTTCTCTGTGAGTACCCATGGTAGAGGCCTCTCTCCAACAGGGAGGGTTCCATCTCCCTTTTCCCAGATCAGATCATGTGTCTGGATCATAAACTTTTTTGTGTCCACTACATAGTTTTAGAGATTTTCTCACCCCTGCTGAAGGAAAAATGCCATACAGAAATACAGATACAGAGATGCCATATACATAAAGTGTTTCTTTGCTATTTCAAACCCACTGGCCTAATGGTTTAATATCTATTCTAACCTCCATTTAAGGGAAAATGCTGTACAGAAATACATATACAGAGATGACACACACACACACATATATATATGTATGGTTTTAAAGATTTTTTTTAAAAGGTTCCCCCACCCATCCCAAAAAAGAGGACTGTCACAGTCTCAGCTGACCTTATGCTCATGCACAAACTGAAGTGGTCCTGTGAACTTCATAATGATATCAAGTTCCCCATTGTTTAAGACCATCATCACTGTTGTTCACATGTACATATCCCCTTAGTGAATTTTTCAAACTTTGATAATTTGTTTAAAATCAGAAAATGAAAGCACCACCATGTAGTGGACACTTTTGGTGGCGATCAAGTCCACATACTTTCCCAATAAATTTGAAGAGAATCCAACATGCAGTTTGGGAGAAGTCAGACAAGCAAAGCAAAAATGCACAAAATTCTTTAAAAAAATTGTAAACAATCACAGCACCACCTGTTGAACAAAATAAGGACTAGAAGAGTCCCTACTGGATTTCAAAGTAATTGGTCTGGCAGTTTTGGAGAAGTCTTTAAGATTCTGTCATAAAATAACAAACAAAATTCTGTAAAATTTCCAAAATCATTGCAGCATGACCATATGAATAGACTTGGTAGAGACACTCTAAAGGCAAAGTTTGAAGTGGATCTGGCTAATGGTTTTGGAGGTGTGAATTGTTGATGGACGGATGGGTAATCATCAGATAAACTCTGCTGACTGACAAATCAGCGGGGCTAAAAAAAAAAAAAAAGCATATAAATACCAAGGTAAAAACGAACGCGGCAATCTTTGGTTGTCTCTGAAGAGCCCAGGACAGGCGAAACTGGTCAGACTCTCCTTAACCAAAGTCTACTGTTATATTTCAGAGAAACACAACACAGCACCACAGACGGGCGTATTAGCCGTTGTCTGGTTTTTATATTTAAAAAAAAAAAAAAAAGAGAAAGAAACAAAAATAATACCAAAAAAAGAGGCCCATTGGCCTAATACTCTGCTGACATATAATCAGATGACCATCACCAAAATATTCATGCAATATCAAACTTCCACATGATAACTGTTGTGGTACATTTATAATCATGAGCCATATTCTTTCTCAACATAATTTAGTGTCCTTTATGTAAATGTTTAATGACCTTCAAAAATAGGTCAAGGCCACCCAAAATTTTACAAATTTGACCATTGGCCTAACATACATTTGGTGAACTAAATTTTGTAGTCCTACCTCTATTCATTATCACAATGATGTGTTTTTGATACCTCTGATGTTAGTTCTAACTGATGCCACCAGTGGTGCCACCATGAGTGCATATGTCACAGACTTTTATTTGTATAATGTTCCTGTAATAGTATATTGACATAGGTAAACAAGTTAAGATGTAATGACCATCATAAAAAAAATAATTTCATGAAATGCATTTGCTGCATGACCTTGAAAAGTAGGTAAAAGTCATCCATATTATGCAATATCAAATTTCCACATGATCCACATTTGTGGCACATTTAGTAATATCATTAGCCATTTTCTTTGTCAACATACTGAAGTTAGTGCCCTTTACTAAAACTCTTATAATGAACTTGAAAAATAGATCAAGGTCACCTGAAATTTTACCATTGGCCTAACATATATTTTACATCAATTTTGTAATTCCATTCTCAATTTACTATCACAATATTGAATTTAGCAAGTTTTTTGACACCTATGATGTTTCCATCAGTAGCACCACCAAGATCCCTCATAGACTTTTGTCTGGATAATGTTCCTGTAATGATATGTGGACATATGTCCACAAGTTCAGATGCTATGACTGTCACAAAAAAAAAAAAAAAAAAAAATTGCTGAAAAGTATTTCCTCTGTGACCTTGAGAAAGTACAGCAAGATCATCCATATTATGAAATGTCAAACTGCTAATATATGATACATATTTGTGACGCATTTGGTATAATGTTTGAGAATCCAGCTTGTGGTTGATGTACAGTCATAAAAAATTATCAAAAAAACAAAACAAAACCAAAAAAAACATGCAAAAAAAATAAAAAATATAAAAAGTAAAGTACATGTACATCACCACCTCTTGAAAAAATTCAGACCTAGGGGTGTCCCTGGGCAATTTCAAAGCAACTGAGGTCAAGCGGTATTGTGGGAGAATATTTTTTCATGACTCTCTCCCCAAAAATAACACAGAAAAGAAAGAAAGAAAGAAAGAAAGAAAGAAAGAAAGAAAGAAAGAAAGAAAGAAAGAAAGAAAGAAAGAAAGAAAGAAAGAAAGAAAGAAAGAAAGAAAGAAAGAAAGAAAGAAAGAAAGAAAGAAAGAAAGAAAGAAAGAAAGAAAGAAAGAAAGAAGGGAGGGAGGGAGGGAGAGAGAGAGAGAAAGAGAGAGAAAGAAAGAAAGAAAGAAAGAAAGAAAGAAAGAAAGAAAGAAAGAAAGAAAGAAAGAAAGAAAGAAAGAAAGAAAGAAAGAAAGAAAGAAAGGAGGGAGGGAGGGAGGGAGGGAGGGAGAGAGACAGAGAGAGAGAGAGAGAGAGAGAGAGAAAGAAAGAAAGAAAGAAAGAAAGAAAGAAAGAAAGAAAGAAAGAAAGAAAGAAAGAAAGAAAGAAAGAAAGAAAGAAAGAAAGAAAGAAAAAAAGAAAACAAATCACATCATTGTACAACCTCAGCCATCACACAATGGTGCTGGGGTCATACAATGGTGCAAAATCACTGGAGCATGACCATTTGAAGAAACTTGGTAGAGACTCATGAAAGGCAGATCCCCATCAAGTTTGAAGAGGATCTGGTCAAAAGTTTGTAAGCAGAAGTTGAAAATGTCAATTGTGGATGATGGAGAGACAGGGGACAGATTGATTATGAATGACCAATGAACAGCCAACACATAACCTCTGCTGATTGACAAGTCAACTGCAGTAAAAATGTAACAACTTTAGTAAGTCTGCTTACTCTAACTGTAATGTCTATCTCACAACTGTGGGGAGTCCCTTTTAAGCACTGAACTTCTACTTCTTTATCATCATCCAAACATACACAGAAGAGTTGGCGGCTGCGCAGGGGTGATGTGATATGTGGATTCACAGGTGCATAGTAGTTGGTTCCCACCAGACGATTCCTGACAAACTGTAAAAGTTAAAGTACAAAACAACATATAGTCCTTAAATTTTCATAACGTACAAAAAAACTTTGATCCACATGTTTGCATATGGCAAAAAAAAAAAAAAAAAATTTATTCTACCCATATTGCCATGAAACAAAAAAGTGCTCCCTACATTTCTGCTAACTTTAAAATTATGTATGTTCTTCATATTTTCACTTCATTGACATTACAATGTTTTTCCCCTGCTGGAATATTATTTCCAAACCTAGTACTTTCAGTGGCATAATAAAACTTTTTCCGGGGATTACAAACAAGTGAAGGTTGTCCATACAACTTTGATACCTGGTCTCTGAAATATGTCAAAATACAGACATACACATCATAAAATGAAGTACAACATTTTGACCTTTTAATTCTTCATTGAACTGCTATAAGTGTAGGTACTGTCACAAAATTGTACATCATGTTTTACATCATCTCATTGTCATGAATGAACAAGACAATATATCTACCATTGTGGGAGATATTTCAATATGCCCATGATTTGTCATGTACATGTATATATCAGTCAGAGCAGCAGAGCCAGTCTACTGTCAGTATTACACCACGTAACACAGAAAAAAAAGACACTTGCTGGTGTAAATATCAAGATTTATTTTACAGAAACATAAAAAAAAAAAAAACAAAAAAAAAAACAAAAACAAAAACAAAAAAAACAAAAAAAACAAAAAAAACAGACAAACAAACAAAAAGACAAAAAATCAACTATGCATAGTATGGGTAGGTTAAATCATACAGGGATCTAGTTCTACCGACATCCACACCAATCTGACACCTTCCAGTGCACATTTGACTTGAAGCTTACCTTGACATGTAGCAGACCACCATATGCACCAAGGTAGGGCTGCCATAAGCCCTGCATTTGACCATATTTATGAAGAACTGCAAAAAGACAAAGTTTTCTGATGTTGATACCAATTCTTGTCCACATCACCATAATTGACACATGAAAGGCACAAACAGTTATTTTCACATTGGTATAGGCACGTGATATTTTCATTTCCTTGTCACAACTCTACATGTCTGTTGAAAAAAAAAAAGAAATGAAATAAAACAAAATGAAAATAAAATACAAAATAAAGACTACACAGCAACCTTTTCACATGAAATGCATTAACATTTTCTGAGCCCCTACTTAGGACAATGACACACCTTGAAATAGCATGATAGAAGTACATAAATGGGGATGATGCACACAAAGAATATTGGCAAACATGCTATGCAGACAAAAGCAGAAACAGGAGGCCCATGGGTCTAATGCTCTGCCGACCATCACCAAAACTTAATTTCCTGAAATGCATTTGACCTTGAGAAATTAGTCAAGGTTATTTATATGATGCAAAAACTTCAACATGAGCAACCTACAGCCAGCACAGCTGAACAAGAGACCCATGGGCCTAATGGTCTGCTGACACATAATCTGATGACGATCACCAAAAAATCATTTCCTGAAAAGCATTCCCTCCATGACCTTGAGAAAGTTATCAAGGTCATCCATGTTATGTAGTATTAGACTTCCACAGGATACATATTTGAGGCACATTTGGTATCATTTGCTTATTCTTCATCAGGATATTGTCCTTTTCTTACATGCTTCATGACCACAAAAATATGTCAAGGTCACACAATCACTCGGTCATGATGACCCAAAAATTAGGTTAGCGAGTAGAGTTTTATGTACAATGTACCCAATTGCAAGCTATACCCCGCCATTACAAAATCACCTGTTCCAAATTTACAGGTCTGGTGATCTAACAAAAGTATATCAAGGTCACTGATATTAAGTCACACAAAATTGGACATGATTTATATATATCACATAAATTTGGCATGTCTAATCCAATTATTTTTCAAAATATGGAATTTTATATCTTTCAATACATTTTAACTCATAATTTACATCAAAGTATAGGTGCCACCACTATTATAAAACACATCCAAGATTTTCACCTCCTCCACAATTCCCCTGCACTTAATGAAGATCCACAAAAAATTAAGAATTCTGGAGGGGTCACAAGATTTTCACATTTTGACCCATTATTATATATAATCCTACAGGTGGCACCACCAGCATTGACAGATTTTCATACTCTTTATAAGTTCTACAAGTAATATGTGCCTAACTCAAAAACTGTGGGGTGCAGGACATTCACAAGATGACCCCTATATACATCAACTGGTTATTTGACCTTAACCTTTAACTCAAATTTGAAAAAATTGTAATGTTCAAAATGTGTGACTGCACCCAGCTTTCCATACATACATGTAGTCTGTTCAAATCAGGTAATAACTTTTCGAGTTATTGAAGAAAAACAATAAAATTGGATAAGCGCCAAGCTCCATAATCATTGGCTCATGGTGACCCAAAAGGTAGGTTACCAAAAACATTTTTTTTATATACAATGTACTCCAGTACACTTTTGATCTGGAGGCTCAATTCTCTTTGCCATTGATGTCTGAGCTACACCCTAACATTACAAAATAAGTTCTTTCAACTTTACATAACTAGTGACCTAACAAAAGTAGGTCACTGTCAATGATATTACATAACTTATTGGCATTGGACATGTTACTGGTATTTGTCTCATAAATTTGGCATGTCTAATTCAATTATTTTTTGAGAAATGGAATTTTTTATCTTTCAACACAATTTTGCTCATAAATTCCATCCAATTACAGGTGGTGTCACCAGTATCATACATGTACATAACTAAGATTTTTACCTCCTCCATAATCCCACCATATTTCATAAAGATCTATCACACACTAATCGTGTTAGAGTGGTCACAAGATTTTAACATTTTGTTCTATATACTACATAATGTTGTAGGATGAGCCACCAATATTATACTCGACCTAGATTTGCATACACTTGATAAGTAATCTGGGGCTATCTTGGAAACCGTGGACAGACAGGAGCGATGGCATGAGCTCAGTGACCTATGGCCAGCAAAGCTAAAAACACACTGCTTTTTCCCACAGATAATCCATTGAGAGTATGTTTAGGAAGGCATGTCAAACTTGATCTGAAAACATGTGGTAACCTTAACACAGTGAAACCTAACTATACATGTAATGACATTCTGATATCCAACACATTCACTTAATAGCACAGTTTTGAGGGATTTCATGTCAAATTCTTTAGCTATTTCACTCATTTATCTGACATATTCTGCAAATAGCTGAAACATTCTACACAGAACAGATGGTATCATCATAATGAGGTTTCACTGTATTTTGATAATTTAAAGTAGGGGTCTCTGTACCATAACATAGGATAATGTGCTGATTCAGTCAGCATAAATGCAGCCACAAGACATACTGTGTCTTGTAGTATGTTTTACTGTGGTTCATAGGATAGGCCTTATACATAGGTTAAATAAATGAGCACTGAATTGAACTTGAAACTTCCGGTGCTGAGATCTTTTCATGCCACAGCTATGCATTAAAACAATGACAAGCAGGTGTTACTTTAAGCATACATGTTTTATAACTGTAATGATGTTAAGCTGCAGATTTTCATCTTCTTTGACATTTGAAACTGAATTTGTTGTGGTCCAGAAACACAGTTCAATACAGCACATCAATCACTGGATTGCTAATTCATTTGATGGCATGTAATTTGTAATCTGTATTTTTTTTTTAAAGACAAAAACAACTTGCCCTTGTTTTATATGGGGTGCCAAGTGTAACATCAATTTTGTGGTTACATTGTATTTTAATTCATTTTGTGGGTGGAATACATAAACTCTAACAATTTCATCCACAGAATTGTTAGTATATAAATTCTGCATTCAAAATCTATAAGTTTATCAATTGAATCCATGAAATGGAGTCAAAGTGCTAATTTTGTCCACACAATCATGTAAGCCTACCAATTGAACAAAATCCTGTAAGTCTGCCGATTTTGTCCACAAAGTTGAATAAACTTAGGATTCTGTAGAAAATCCATATTGATTCTGTCAACAAAATTGTCAATCAATTTATCAGTTTATTCATGAGATTCTAACATATAATTCATAGAAGTGACAAATTTTCATGAAATTGTAATCATTATACGATTCTGCGAATGAAATTGGGGAAAAAATCATGAAATCCAATGAATTTCACAGAATTCATTAAAGTCTGTTGTTTCATTTCTGTGCGCATACTTCTTAATTATGTCCACAAAATGGAATATGGTTGTTACTTTTGTGTGTAAATAAGCTATTTTGTCCACGAAATCGAGTAATCTTTCAACTGTGTTGAAATTATTATCACAAAATTCAAATCATCTTATCAACTTTGTTGAAGAAAACGGTATTCAGTTAAAAAAATTGTATAAGATTTATCCAGTCTCGTGCACAAAATTGTAAGAAATGACAGACAGAATTATACATTTGTACTTACCTAATGGATCATGTGCACAGAATGGCAAATGAAATTACGAAATCATATAAAGCTGCAGAATCGTCATTGTGGTCATTTTTGTGAGTTCCAATAATGACTTGCAGAGGGCATCAGTCTCCACATCTCACAATAGGTCACATGCCATTGTGACAATTCAGCAAGCATCATGGCAACTCTATGGCAGACACAATGCTAAATAATGGCGTTACATTGCCGACTGGCCAATAATGAATGAAATTCTGCCTGTTGTTTGTCCCTTTCATCCATTTTTTATTTTCAGTCTTTTTTTTTTCTATTGGGCCTATTATCCTCTTAAGTTTTTTTTAGCATGCCAAACCATCAAAATTAAAACATATATGCATGTGCAAGGTTTTTTGGTTTCTGATAACATCGTCAAGGGTCTCTGATGGTATGAAATTCTAAGCTGTTACACTTGGCATGCTAGGGTTCAAAACATCAAATATTACCAATTTTGAGGGCAAAATTAATCAAGTTTTTCAATTCCGTGTGTTTTCGAATTATGTTGGCAAAATGGAGGTAGTTTTTGTGATTTTGTGTTCAAAATTAGAGAAACTTAATGATTCTGTTGACAGAATTGTATCATCTTTATATTTCCATGAACAAAACTGTTGTGTGTACGAAATCAAGTAATCTATGGATTTTGTGAAATGTTCTTCCAATTTCGTGCACAAAATTGGATAACAAGTGGATAAAGTGACATATTTTTTTATTTTGTGCACAACAGTTGATCTAAAAATGGATTGTGTGGACAAAATTGGAAAGCTTTTAAGATTTTTTGGACAAAATTGAAAACCTTACCAAATTCTGTGGATGAAATTGGTAAATGTAAGGATTCTATGGACATAATTAATAAACTTAATGATGTTGTGGAAGTAATCAATACATTTAACAATTCTGTAGACCCCAATTTTCAATTTTGTGGATGAAATTGATAAAAGATTACATTTTTGTGCATGATATTCATAATATTATAAGATTTTGTGCTCAAAATTGATAAACTATTACAATTCCATGCATAGAATTCAAGAGGTTTGTTGGATTTTGTGAAATACTTTCAGTTTTGTGATTTTTCTTCCAGCTTGAGCCACAGAATCGCAAGAGTAGTTTCATTCCGAGGTGAGACTTCGATTTTGTAATTAGCTCTTACAATTTTGTGAATCCTGTTGTGATTCCGTCCATTAAAACGATAAGTATCACGATTTCATGCATGAAATCAATGATGTTACACTCGGCACCCCTTCGTTTTATTTGCTCACTTAATGTAAAAACACTTACTTTTTGTATATATATCATAATATGTGATCCCCATCCCCTCCACCTTTGTAACACCAAATTCTACAAATAAAACAGTACATGTACATAAAAATGACAAATTCAGTCCACATAGAACTCTCTGAGTCAAAACAAGGCAGGAGAAATACTTTAAGTGCAAAATTAAAGAACTGGTTTGATAGGAAAACAGGTGAACAATCCCCAAGTGCTATTAAAACTTACATGTACCATCAACATAATAAACATGCACTCTCCATTTTCATATATCCAACAAGATTGAAAAGCTTGCCTGACAACACCATGTGGCCAATGATAGGTCATAGACAGTGTCTTCAAAATTGATGTTTCACATGCTGCGATACCATTTTTTAACCATCCTTGATAGCTGTTGTAAACACAGACTGAACTTAACTGTCAACAAATACTGGGAAAGGATCCCGATTTTTCCTTCTTTCAAAGCTCAATATTTCACAGAATTTCACAGATTCTGCTGTATAATCTTGAAGCAACACTTGTGCACTCAATTTTGCAAAGGGCATCAAGGATTTTACATGTACCGGTATGGTCCCATTGTTACAATGTACTTTGCATGTTACATGAAGGATGCACATTATTTTGTTCCCAAAGATAAATCATACATTTGTGGGACAAACATCAGTCTTAGGGCATGTGTGAAACATGCATTACCCACAGCATGATTCCTGTATTTATCTGAGGCAGCTTTTGATTAATAAGGTGGGGAAGATAATTTAAGCCCCACCTTTCACAAGGGAAGGTTATATCATTCACCTTCCTGGTTTATGGTGTACCTCTAAAGCTAATACTGTAAATTGCTTTAATTTTGCTGTACTCTTATTTTCGTAGACTTGCTCAAGTCTCACTGGACTGTCCTCCGTATTCTATTTAAAATCAAATTCATTGCCAAATTAAATTTTAAGTAAACACACGTCGTAGCTTTACCTAGCTGATTGGCGTGGAGCGTGTATCTAACCAGATAACATTGACTCCAGATGATTAGCGCCGGGCGGTCTGCACTGTGTTTCTTATCACACAGACAAGCGAGCGGTCATAACGCACTCCTCTTCAGAAGCTGTTAATTGAGCTACTGCGTAATGAAGGATTAAGGATTGTCTAATTGCAGTGAACCGCGTCAGGCTGAGGGCGTCCGGTGAGACTTGTCAAACTTGCCGGCTTGTCGCTGCTATGAATTATTCATGAGCAGTCAAGCACGTGACAGATTCAAGGCCGTCTCAAATTCCTTGTGTTGACTGTTGTTTATTTACATGCAAGCATGCACATTCTATTGTAGAGAAACGTCAGTTCTTGCCGATGGCTATTTCAAGCGGCGTTAAAATGAATATTTTCCTTCTACGATGATTTAAATCAATGACCGGGTCGTTGCTTGTGACAATTTGAATGATGTAAGTTTGCAAAACTGCGCAAAAATAGGGTGATTTCATCGTCTCAATCTCGATTTTTTTTTGTCTCCGCGCCATGTTGTTTATATCGTTAGAATGCTTAGAACCTTGTCTATTTTAACAACAAGCTCTCCCATTATCTGAAACAAAAGTATTTTAGCGGGAACCCTTTCAAAACTGCTTCTATTTCAAACAATTTATTAAAGCAAGAAACAAAATTTAACGCTGTAAATTGGTCGGAATGATAACATATACTACCACTGTACCAGTCCTTGCGTACAATAGAGCAGAGGGTCCAATTTTTTCACGGAAAGAGAGTAAAATACGCTAGCCGAAGGGAAATATGGCTCGGGTGAAATTACCGCTGCCGCGTGTTTATCATGCTGACAGTTTGTCAGTAACTGCTATAAAGTGTGTTTATGGACTATTTACTGCAGCAACAAGCTCTACCATTATAATTGAATATAACACGCAACCGATCTTTAGAAAAAAATAACAGAGGAACAATCGTTCGTGACGCTAACCCAGAAAAATGCGCGGACCGGTACCCATGCAATAGTATTCACACAGGTTTGACCGCTTTGATCAAATCGTGATTGAGATCGATATATTTCCTTTGTTAGGGTGTAGGGCAAGAGTTTTTGTTTAAATTGACAAAAGAACCACATAGAAATGTAGAGGTCTTACTCAACAAAACTTAAATCATGACGTGGATCATTTTGCATTAATGCAAAAATAAAAAAGTTGTGGCACTGATTTGACTTCCAAGATCCTGCGAAACTCCGGATGTTGTGACGTCACTCCCACCGAATTGATGGTAGTCCAGAGTGGGCTTGTGCAAGTTTGACAAGTCCCTGGTGTCGGCAGCCGGAGGGAGACGGTCCGCTTTGTCTCGCTTGAGTGGCCAGTGACTAGCCATGCATTCATCGAAGGCCACTTTCCACTCGCAATGATAATGGGATTAGAACTGACCAGGACTCAATAGCTGCTACTGTTGAAACCGACACGGCGGCAGTGTCGACCAGTTAAAAAAAAAAAAATAGTAGGACCTACTTAATAACACCGTGTAGTTGGCATAATATTATTCAGTTAACTTTGTGGAGGGGAAAATGTATCGCACTTCTGGGTGGGACCGCGGGATGGGAAAATAGGGACATGCACCAGGGACTTGTGCAAGTCTATTATTTTCGCTGATTTGGCTGATGGCACAAAACCGTGAAAATAAAAACACAGTGAAATAGTATTGTAACACTGAATAGAAATTATGTCCAAAACAATGAAATGTAAACTGCAGTGAAATATCAAAAATACCAAAACTGTGAAAATTTATACATACGAAAATAAAGCAATTTACAGTACCATAGTCACATCATGAATAAATACACAAATCTTGGGACACAGAGATACAAAAAGTGAACAAAAGATGGTCCTATGACATTGGCAGTTTTATCAAAAAGTGTTATTATACTCTTTTGCAATATTTACGAATATTGTATAAAAAAGCTTAACTCCCCCCCCCCCATTATATTGTAATGGGGGAGAGCAGAAATTGACTTTTTTCTAGGTCTATCTATCTGTCTGTCTGTCTGTCTGTCTGTCTGCCTGTCTGTCTGTCTATCTATCTTATGTGCTGTACATATATCAGTTTACAAGTTTGCCAACTCCGGTAAAGCTCTCTTTCTTTTTTCCCAACTTCACCTGGCAATTTCATACTCTTGACATTTCAAAATGTTTATGTACAGAGGTCATGACAGTTCCAAATATACCTACTTTGATGCGAGTTAAACTGAAAAAGGACAAAATACTCTCATGAGGTGGGCATGTCAGATTATTGCTTTCTCAAACTTAATTTTCTGTTTTTGAAAAGTAATAAATTTTAGGTTTTGATGATCATCTTGGAATACTTTTGATTCGTATAACAACTACACTAAATGTTCAGCATTTTAAATAACTTAAGTTCAAAATATTCCAAAATATGTAGCTTATATTTCTAATTTTCACAGAATGTAAACTCCGTTTAAGAGTATCCCTTCTCCTGTTTTTGTTTTCTTTTTTGGAACTCCGTTTTAGACTGTTATGACCTCCCTAAGGAGTTTAGTTTCCTTTCAGGTATTCACAGGCTGAGCACACAGGTGTTCATAACGTTCAGTCAGTCAAGCATTTCTGCCAATATTGCAATAAGAAGCAGGGTGGGTGGGTTTATAGGATTCCTAGGTTCACCTTTCCTGGAAAGGTGAACCTAGAATATTTGTATGTGTAATGGCCCACACAGGGCCTTGTCTGGCATTAAGTGCTGTGAATTTATCTGTGCAGTCAATCATTTGTGCTTATGAGATTGGGCAGGGGGGAGGGGAAAGAGGGCACCTAGAACCACATACGTGCGGCATCATCAGATGGAACTCCTTACACAGAAAGGTTTGAAACAAGGCTCACATCTGGACCACCATCCCACTTCACATTTGACAGGATTTCTCTGTTTCTTCACATACCAACACACTACAACTCACCAGTTTATTCCCAAACCAACTTTTACAGGTATATCCAACTGATCATCCACAGAAATCAACATACATCCATAGTAACATGCCTGCAATTGTCGCAAATGTCACATAAAATCCATTTCGGGGAAAAAGTCTGATAAAGCCAGATAAGGCCCTGTGTCGGACATTGGCATTACATGTACACGTACAGATGTTCTAGGTTCACCTTCTCTACTCTGCCCCCATGCACCTCTTATTACAATACATATATTGGCACAAATGCTTGACTGACTTATGATTACACGCGCCTGTGGCTGAGCATGACTATGAGGTATAGCTGCTTTAGTTTTAAAGAGTCAACAGGGCACTCCACCTAAGAAACAGCAAATAAAGTTGTAAGTCCACAATGGTCATGCACAATAACACTCCAAGATGCAGGTGTTGCGTGCCGTATCGGAAGCTGGGCCAAATGAGAATATTCCCATAATGCGCTGCACCACCGTGGAATTCTTACATGGCATGGCCTATTGGAATCTTATACAGCGCCATAAATCAAAACAATCTTTGTTTTCAATAATTTATTTCTTATTTCTACTGAAACATTGATGTAACAATGTCCATGCTCAATTTTGTGCGATTTAAAGGGGCGTCAAATGCCATTTTGTTTACTTGCATGTCATTACGAATGGGTCAGAGATGGGTTATGACCTGGATCACTGGCACTGTACTGGAGCCGTTTAGTAATCAGGATAGTATAGGAATTCCAATATGGTTCAAGACTATAACTTATTTATTTTATTTACTTCTCCGTGTGAGATTAAAATCAGGAGTTTAATAAATATATATGTTATTGTCCAAGACTGAATGATAATTCCAATATGATCCTGGACCATATAAAAAAAAATTCCAATATGGAAGTAAAATGATGGCTGGGGTCACATCTTCCGAGATTCCTATTTGGCTGTGCCGTTTCAGAATTCCGATAATGGGCTGCACCGTTTTGGAAACGTCAAACGGTGCAGATTCCAATATGGCGCGGAAGAAAACTACCGCCCACCTCAAGAAAAGTTTTATTGAGCTGGGTGGTGCATGCTTGCATCTTTCTCAAAACAGTAGAAGTTTTAAGAATATCAATCATGCACAACCTGACATATTCATTAGAATTACAAATTGACACCATATGAACAACAAACAGCAATACAAAAACACTAATACTGGGCCCAAACTTGTAACCTTCCTTCCTCAAGTCTAAATTTGTTTTTCGTCTGTTCATGCTTCACTGGTGAGGACAAATTTACATTCTTGTTGTTATGCCCAGGCCATGGTCAACAGCACAGGCGTATGGAAATATTTGGACTGTAGAAGCATCAGGGCTGTCCAAGTGGAGCATTGTAGCAAAATTTTGCTACAAAGCTCTTGAAAATTGCTACAGTTTTTCTCAAAGATAAGTGTTTCTTTGTAGTTAAAAAAAAAGAGGGGGTGCTACAAATAAAGAAAATTTTGCTACATAGATTTTCAGCTGGGCAGCACTGGATGTTCCATGTGTAGCGTACACTACACACGGAACATCGATGCTTCCGCAGTCCAAATATTTATGTTATTTATAAACGTCAGTGCTGTGGACTGTGGTCAACAGTGTCACCAGCATCTCAGGTTTTGTTAAGAACACTAAGTTACTAACCCTCGGCACATCGCTTTTGCCAGACAGAATCTACCCTCACGGCATCATGAAATTTTCTGCAAACTACTGCTGTTGCTGCTAAAGAGCTCCCAGGCAGGAATTTCAGAATATACGATAACACTTCATTTGGCAAATCGTCTACAGTGGTCGCCATTGAAATCATCGGTGTCACATTATTTTTTGTCCATCATCGCAATTGGTACCATTTCCCGCCTCAAGCCAGTCGAGTCTCTCGGCTCTCAAACCGCTCCAACCTGATCTTGAAAGTGATGATGATAATAATTTTTGTGTGCATTATATCATATATGAGGAGTTCTATATACTACAAGGAAAATTGATAAAGCAAATACAGGGCCGTAGCTACCGGGTCCGACTGCCTCGATCGGTCGGACCAACTTTTCGCTTAAAAAAAAAAAAAAAAAAAAAAAAATCTTTATCACATCTAAATAAATCTTAAATCGTAAGCTATTGGTGCGACCAAAAGATCGCGTATGTATATGCACATATAAGTAACCAAAGGAACAAGGTTTTCCAGTACATAGAAAACTTAAATTTTGTCATGAATACAGAATATTTTTTTGTTTTGCAAAAAAAACAAAACATACAAATACTTCTTAATATTCAGTCACATGACACCAGCTAAGATCAGGTGATGGTACATCAAAGGGAAAATCACCATCATTGAAATACAGTTTTAGATAAAGTGATTCTGGGAAACATTCTTCTCCGACACCAGCCTCAAACTTTGGATTGCGTGTTGGTGTTATTTGTGTCATTAATTCTCTCAATAGTTGAATCTTTTCAATCATGTGTCTTGTCATGTAAGAGAAATCTCACATTAACCCGGTGCTATTGCAATCAAAACTCATCTGAGCTACATATTTTAGTACTTGAATCTTGTCATGAATGCACAATGTGTCTTTAAAATGCTGGGTCATTCACAAGTATAACAAGTACATAAATATTTTGTAATATTTAATTCTAATTTTCATAATAGTTTAATCTTGTCAATAATGAAGAATGTTTCTTGTCATGAAAGTGAAATCTCATATTATCTTGGTGCTGTCTCTGTCAAAAGTTTTCATTTAATACATGTAAAACTGGAATCTGGTCATGACATTAGTGTTGACAGTTGTGTATATGCCTTGCAGAATGTTTCTTTAAATGACAGGTCATTTACAAGTACATAAACATGGTTCTGTTTATGTAGCTAATTCTTTAACATGTGATAGTTAAGTTTCTTGACAGAAATGTGTCTTGAAAATCAATGCAGTGTCTTGTACATAAACATTGTGCTGTTCAGATGCAATGCATCTCACCAAATGTTGCCATTTTACTTTAATAGTTTTAGATTGCTGAATGTGTCTTTGATATGCAATATAACATATTAGTAGTTTAGGAATGAATAACATGAAGAAGGTGTCTTAATATATGGTGTATAAGTTAACTTGGTGCTGCTGATGTCATAAATTCTCATACATAAATATAACAATGGAATTTTGTCTTAAGTGCATAGGCCTACCTCTTGCAGATGGAATATTGTCTGTGTCTCCTGCTGCTTGTATGGCCCTTCCTAGGGTCTCCAAACACTCAAAAATGCTGGAGCTTCCGGGGGCGCTGCCCCCTGGACCCCCACCGGAACGCTGCCCCTGGACTCCGGTGGGGGCCTAGGCGGCCCCCACGCCCCCCGCCTGAATTTGGCCTGACCAACTTTCAAATGCTAGCTACAGCCCTGAAATATACTGGTGCCCATTGGAAAACTAAAAAAGGGACGATTTAATTTTAAAATAGGCCTAAAACGAGTAGATGCAGGCCTACCAATGTTTCTTCTGACACGCTCAAAAGGGGTCTGCAAACATGGAATTTCAGCATGTTTTTTTTTTCATGAAAACATTATAAACCGATCTAATTCCTGTTTCATTTGCAGCATGATAAGTTCTCTCTCTCTCTTTCTCTCTCTCTCTCTCTCTCTCTCTCTCTCTCTCTCTCTCTCTCTCTCTCTCTCTCTCTCTCTCCATCCATCTATCTATATCTATATATATATATATATATATATATATATATATATATATATATATATATATATATATATATATATATATATACATAGGCCTGTATATAAGAGGCCAATGGGTAACTTAGATACATGAAACATGACTATATAGACCCACATATAACTGAACATAAATAGTGATATGCATTTTTAAACATTCAAATTAAACTAGGTAGTTACATTCGAAAGCAATAACTGTCATATAGGCCTAGACTCTTGAAACTATTTACATTTGGAGCTAGCAAAATATGGTTTGGTAAACTGATCTCAGTGCTGAAAAAGTATTTCTTAATATTTTTCTTGTATCTGTTTGCCTCCAAAGTATAAGGGTGTCCCCTTAGCCTTACTTGGTTAATTCTTAAACTGACAAATGCATGGTAATATACAGTTTCTAGTACTTGGATAATATAACAATAACATGATTTTGGAGGGCGTTACACTTTTTCCACGGCCTGACATCAATGATAAGCAGACCGACACTGTCATTAGCACCCTCGCTTCACTCGGTCGCTTATTACACTGTCGGCCTGCTAAGGGACCGACCATTTGATACTTGGGGGGGGGGGGGCTATGCATTTTATTTTTTAAAAAATATGGACGTCCCAACATTGCTGAAAAGAATAATGTCCTTCGTAGAATCACCTGAAAAAAAATAAAGTACGTCATTCCTCTCTAAAAAAAATACTGCTTTAATAAAAATATAGTATCAATAGTGGCATTTGGATTTTTTATATACGTACATGTATGATTCTCGAAATATTTGATGCATCCACGTTCCTATACTCATTTTGGCTAACCAAGAAAAAAAAACTGTTTATTTTCCCATCAAATTCCGTGTATTAGTGGGTCAATAGCTTTCCTTGAGAACTTGGGAGCCCACCATTTGTTGCGAAATGCCAATTTGAATGACGCAGAAGAGTGATCTTGTTCCATTGCTTTACAGGCTATATAGGCCTACATTGTGCAGATTATTCTGTAACCCAGTATGGATATGGCAATTCTATACATGTAAATGCAGAATACCAAATTATTAAGGAGAGTCCTGCAGTCATCACTCCACCCATTTGAGACTTAGAGTAAATATCATCAAATATCTAAATATTAACACTTGCAGTCTGAGTCAACAGCTTTCCTCGACGCGCAGGGAGCGCGCCGAGGAAAGCTGTTGAAAAACCGCCAATGGAAGATATGACATGTTGGTATTCGTTGGAAATGTCTTTTCATGAAGAATACAAATAAGAAATCGTTATATTGATGTTATATCATCTGTGTGAGTCCGCATATATGCGGACTCAGACTGCAAAGTGTTACTACAAGAGAAGGATTTTCACAATGCTGTTAAAGTTTTAATTTCACACGGCCACTCAGGTATCAATACCCTGTCCCCAGCAAAAGGAATGTGAAGCATCAATTGTTAAATAGTTCTTAATGAATTGAAGGCAATGATGGTAATTTTAGCATTTTAATAGTACTATCCTGGTTTGGAAAGACACGTTGTTAAAATTATCGATCTTGAATTTTCTTGCATTGGATACTATTGCATGGGGAATGTATGTACATTACTTTCAAACCAAGTGCCCGTAGACTTCCATCGACTTCCATCAATCTACAATAGTCTTTTATCATGTGACAAGCCTCCCCATAGGGGTGAGAGGTCATATGATCTTCAGAGCTGAAAAAAACATGGTGGATGCCAGTTGAAAGCTTCTCAAAAAGGAAAACAAAGTTCCTATAAGTAGGGGTTTAATTCACATTTCACAGAAAGTGCCTCTATTCAGCTAGAGTAGACTCTGCCAAAGGTGACTATATCATGCACTCAATCAACTCAACAAAATATGAGAGATTTGGTAGATAAGCTTTTAGCACTTTATTGCAGTAACTTGCATAAATTAGTCTTCACGTAATGCACATATGCATAGTATATATGAATACAAATCAAAATTGTATGTGAATGACTTAGATCAGGTTGCTATTATCAAGCCATCTGTTTGATGCATCCAGGTCTTGAGCAAATCAAAATGGTCAATTGGTTGCAAGCATTTACGAGAATGGTAGGAAAATACAATATTTAATATGAATTTGGCTCGATAATCTTGTGATTCCTATAAATTTGGGACCGAAAACTTCCGTCAATAATAGTAACAAAAACCTGTTCAATTCTTGGGCTCTAGAGCACCCATGGGTGGCCAAGACATAAATAACTGCAATTAACCCTTTCAGTGCCACATTTGGACGTCGACTGAGTCAACAGCTTTACTCTGTACCCTTTGGGCTTAAAGTGCAACGCGCCCAAAGCACACCGAGAAAAGCTATTGACCTGGACTGTTTGTCTCTCTGGGAACATAGGCATGCTGGTACTTGAATGACAGGTCTCTGGATGGGGAATTTGAATCTGAAATGATGATAGTGATTCAGGCTCATCAGCACAACTTATGCTGTGATTGGCTCTCGAAGAGCTAAGTAACGGTGCCTTAAAAATAGCTTAATCTGAGAAATAAGATATAAAATAAAATGAAATAAAATATGAAACAAATTATTCAAAAGTGGGTATCACTGAAATACACGCGCATACCCATTAATCTCAGGAGATTTAACACGTCTCACCTATATTGCACAAATATGATAAATTGAAATAATGACAAGAATATCACACATACTAGTATTTTGATTCCCTAATCGAAATACCTTTTAGGCACAATCATTCAAAATAAATAATTATGTAAACACACACAAAGGATTACAGGGTGGAATCACACACTGGCTCCTGAACAATTTCACAAAGCCGTGTGCCAAGAAAACAGCAAATACTGACGATAGATGCCCGGGTTTGAGGACTCACAACAGGAGAGAATTTGTAAATGGCATGCCCCTGTTTTTACCGATCGATGGTAGCTGTGTGCCCATATGCACTTACCAATAAGCTGCAGATCTGGGGACACAGCTACACACTTCAGTGTATCACGTATGGAAATGGTGGACATTTTGTCAGCAACTTTCAAGTAGGAGGCACTTGGTATCTGTATGATGGACTGAAAGAGTACCATCGCAAACAAACCGGCATCACAAAACAAGCAAAACCAGTGCCTCCTACTGGATATGTTCGAAATAATGTGATCTTTGTAAGAGACACAATTTATTAACTCATTCCACCCCAATCAATGTTTTCCTGCTAAAATCTAAATGTCGTCTGTTCATTTTCTGGCTATTTTTCCAAATTTTGGATTAATCTTGTATTGGAGATCCTTTCCAATTATATGCTCATGGTCAACAGCTTTCCTTGGCGTGGTCTGGGCGCAATGCGCCCAGGGCATGCCAAAGAAAGCTGCTGACTCAATCTTCCTTCAGGGGTTCACGGTTAGCAGGGCGGCCACGCTCTTGCCTTCCACCTCTGCGACCTGTATTCAAATCCCGGCCTTGGCGGCATGTGGTTGGAGTTAACTACCTCTCCGATCGTAAACGGTGGTTTTCCCCGAGATCTTCGGTTTCCTCCACCAATAAAAGGTAGAAAAGTATAGGCTAACATCTCTGCCTTGGAGAGGGATTAATATAGGCTTTGCCAGATTCCCAATCCATGTAAAACACATGTGTCTATACTTTTCCTTCAGGGTGGATTGAGTTAATACCATATTTTCTGAACTGGTTCATCCAGATTGGGTATATATTTATTAACTATATTTACTAAACTAGGTCATCTAGATTGAGTGCAGACCACAATTAGCTGGTGGCTTGGCAGGATACATATAGGTGTGGATATGAAGAAATAACAATAAGGAAACACCCCTTTTTCAGAATGTCACTTTATTTTTGCAGAATCCAAAGTACACAAGAACTTGTTCTAGCATTACTATATTTTTACATGTATACCTTTGTATATCTGAGACAGTCACTACATTGGATATGAATACAATACTGCTTAATATTAGCATGTTTCAACTATATATATATATATATATATATATATATGTATATATTAGAAGAAACATACAGTATTTTGGTTGCGCAAATAAGAATACATGTTTGTGTTGATCATGTTGACTAGACAAGATGGTGTATTTTCATATTTTTAGTAATAATAAGCAGAATTGATTTGTTTATTATTTCAGAATATATAACCACACTCAGTGTCTCATGCAGCAAACACGATATTTTCATCAAACAGGTGATACAGTTTATATCGATATCGTTTTAGCGAGCGAGCCTTGCTTTCGCGTGCCAGCAGACAAGTTTGTGCAGCACAAAAATCAAACAGGTGATACGGTTTATATCACGATTTAGCAGGCGAGCAACATAGTTATTACTAAAAATATGATAAAATCGTTATCACAGGCTAGCTTGACGTAGTACGGAGTTTTACTTGCCTTAGTCAGCCATAGCACATTTGGGCTTCGCCCTATGTGGTATGGCTGGCTAAGTCAGGTTTAACTCCGTACTATGTTCAGCAAACCTGTGATAGCTGATAGTACCATAGTTCAATGGTAAACATAAAATGCACAAATTAATGTCTCCTTTTTGCCTTCAATATACAATGTTAATTTTCCAAAATACCAAATGTTGTGTTTATTTCGTCTTCATTGATTGTACTGTAAATGTTAACCCTAAAACAGTTCAAGAACATGTGCATCCCACTAACTTCTTCACAAAAAATAAAAAAAACAAAAAAACGAAAAAAATGTACGTTGAGGTCAGAGGGAACAAAAATTATGTACATCTTGTGTGCATTAAAAAAAAAAAAAAAGGGTTGATACGGAATGCATAGCCCCCCCCCCCAAGTATCAAAATGGTCGGTCCCTAATCATTGATGTTGGGCCAGTGAAAAAGTGTTACACCCGACAAAATTATGTTATTACTATTATTACTACTTGCAACAAAAGTATGTGTTTACCGTGTGCAAAATCGAACTAATCTACTACAGAACGTCCTACTAAGAAGTAATAACCTCTATCTCGTCTTTGCTTGGGTGTAGTTAACCCAAGTTTTCTTAGCTTCTCGGAGTAAGGTGAATGGGCAATCTTTGGAACCAATTTAGTAACCCTTCGCTGGACATTTTCCAATTCAAATTTATCCTTTTTTAGGTAAGGTGACCAAGCCTGTACACGATATTCTAATTGTGGCCTTACATATGCTTTATATAATACTAAAAAAGATCTAGTGTAATATAGGAAAACGTTCTATTTATCATACCCAATATACTGGTCGCCTTTGTAGCTAAATTATCTATATATGTTTTGAAAATGTTACCCCGGTAATGTATCTGATATTAGAACTCCTATGTCTTTCTCCTCCTTCACTGTGCCTAGAGACGCACTATCCATATTATAGTCAAAATTAGTTGGGTTTTTTTTTTGTTTTTTGTTTTTTAAACCTACATGCATTATCTTACATTTATATTTATTGGTCTAGGCTTCTTAATTTTTTGTTTATAAAGTACAAACATGTACATACATATATTACTTTTTACCGTCTAAACTTACTGCATCAACATAATAAGGTATGATATGCTTTATTTCAGACACACAGAATGTAGGTCCATATCACAATAGCACCAGATGGTGCATAGAAAAGGATAAGAGACATATATATAACAATTAAAATATGATCACGGTATGTAAAATGCACATAGCAAATTAAGTAAGTTAAAAATTGTAGGCAGTTACCTGATACTGTATACAAAGATACCGACCAAGTCTGCCACAATGGCGAGCTCCAGCGGATGTCAAAATAGTGTATTAATACATTGTAAGAGCTCTCTAACCTGCATGTAAAACTGTAAATAAGTGTCCTCTGCACTTCGAAAAGGGATTTTATCTCGTTTGATGCAACCATTACACTTGCCTGCTAGGACAGACTGAGTTACGCTATCGTTACTGTGGGGGGGGGGGGGGAGCACTCCACATATATATATATGGAGCACAGTCAGACACGCTGTTTAGCAGTAAAACATAGTATTAGCACCACAAAATTTGGGATAACGCAGGAGCCATCGCTACAGATTTACATACCCACGAATACTGAATAGTTAATTTACTATGGAACAACCAGGGGGGAGGTGTTTCCACTTTTTCTCATGTTTTTCTAGTTTGTTCTTCTTTTCGGCAATATAATATTCTGTTTCAATGTACTGACTCAGAAGGTAAAGATAGCCTTTCAACACAGATGTCTTTTTTCTATTCTACAACGCCAAATTGACTGCTTTGCAACACCAAAAACCATATTTATATAAACTAAGGATTCAATATGAATTCCTAATAAAATTTCTTCACATATAAATTGAGTAATTCCATTAATTGTAATAACCATGTTTTTAGTTGACCGATAAATCTCTGAGTGATTGGGCATTCCCAAAATACATGAATGAATGACTCCTTTTCAGCTCCACAGAATGTTCACTGATCAGATTCCACAATTCCTATTTAAACAAGAAGGTGTTTGTTTTTAAACATCTATGAAGAAAATGATACAAAAAGTCTCTACGTTTAGCTGAAATAGTACTATAATAGATTAGACTGAACATCTCATTAAGTTGTACATGTGAAATTTCTATTTGTAATTCAATTTTCCATTTTTCCACTGGGGAAATTGGTAATAATGTAATATTTTCAATCATTAAATCATATAAGAGTTTTGTAGCCCGAGCTGTTTCAAAACATCTGTTGAATTAAAGGAGTTTTGCACTTCTTTCCTCTCCTCTGAGGTCCTTTGCAAACAGTCAACCACTTTTTTGGGATTGCCTGCAGAACACCATAGTATGTTACAAAATCGACTCTCGTATTCCATTTCTCTTTAAACTTCATATATGAAAGAAAAGACCCATCTTTTTTTTAATAAGTCACATATTTTGTTTATACCAGCATTTTCCCACATATTCAGATATATCGGTTTCTTATTGACCCGAATATGACCATTGTACCACAAGTATTGGTTCCTTGTTAAAGTGTGCGTGTCAACACACACTTTTCTGTTTTTCCTGAAATTCTTTATTAAAGTGTGTGTGTCAACACACACTTTTTTGTTGTTCCTGAAATTCTTTCTTTCTTTCTTTCTTTCTTTCTTTCTTTCTTTCTTTCTTTCTTTCTTTCTTCTTTACCAGCAAATTTGTCCGACACTTTTCGCGAACACTATTATACATAGAAACTCCAAACGTGGCATGATTGTACCTCCATACAAGAAGATTGACCGTTTTATACAAAAGAATGAAGATGTTTAAAATTATGCAAATTAGGGGCATTTGAAATTTTAAATCTTGAATATCTTCAAAAGTATAATAGATAGAGATGTCATTCCAACTTCTACAAGGAGGTTATTGACCATTGCGCATCTAATGCATTTTAAACAAACGCTGTAGCAATTTAAATTATGCTAATTAGCAGCATTTGAAATTTTGAAACTTGAATATCTTCAAAACTATTATAGATAGAGATTTTAACTTCTTCTAGGGGGTTACTGACCATTGCGCATGTAATGAATCTAAAGCAAATGCTGTAGCAATTCAAGTTATGCTGATTAGCAGCATTTAAAATTTTTAAACTTGAATATCTTCCAAAACTTTTTTAGATAGAGATGTCATTTCAACTTCTACTAAGGGGTTGTTGACCAGTGCGCATGTAATGAATCTAAAACAAAAGTTGTAGCAATTTAAATTATGCTAATTAGCAGTATTCGAAATTTTCAATCTTGAATATCTTTAACACTATAATAGATAGAGATGTCATTCCAACTTCTACTAGGGGGTTGTTGACCATTGCGCACCTGATGAATTTAAAATAAAAGTTGTAAGAATTTAAATTATGCTTAATAGCACCATTAGAAATTTTAAATCTTGAATAACTTCAAAGCTATAATAGATAGAGATGCCATTCCAACTTCTACTCCTGTATTATGGAATAGTTGTACATTACCATACCAATATTAAAATTGAATATCTTCAAAAGTATAATAGATAAATTTAAAGCATATTTGCTTTGAAAACACACACTGATTTGCTATGCAGCAAATCATCTTTCCTTGCTTCTTTCTTTCTTTCTTTCTTTCTTTCTTTCTTTCTTTCTTTCTTTCTTTCTTTCTTTCTTTCTTTCTTTCTTTCTTTCTTTCTTCTTTCTTCTTTCCCAGCAAATTTGTCCGACACTTTTCGCGAACACTATTATACATAGAAACTCCAAACTTGGCATGATTGTACCTCCATACAAGAAGATTGACCGTTTTATACAAAGGAATGAAGATGTTTAAAATTATGCAAATTAGGGGCATTTGAAATTTTAAATCTTGAATATCTTCAAAAGTAGAATAGATAGAGATGTCATTCCAACTTCTACTAGGGAGTTATTGACCATTGCACATCTAATGAATTTAAAACAAATGCTGTAGCAATTTAAATTATGCTAATTAGCAGTATTCGAAATTTTAAAACTTGAATATCTTCAAAACTATTATAGATAGAGATGTCATTTCAACTTCTACGAGGGGGTTGTTGACCATTGCGCATCTAATGAATTTAAAATAAAAGTTGTAGCAATTTAAATTATGCTAAATACCACCATGGGAAATTTTAAATCTTGAAGAACTTCAAAGCTTTAATAGAGATGCCATTCAAACTTCTACTCCTGTGTTATGGAATAGATGTACATTATCATACCAATATGCTTTGAAGACACACACACTGATTTGCTATGCAGCAAATCATCTTTCCTAGTTTCATAATCTTCTGGTTATTAAAGTGTGTGTGTCAACACATACTTTTCTGTTTTTCCTGAAATTAAAGTGTGTGTGTCAAGACACACTTTTTTGTTTGTCCTGAAATTCTTTTTCTTTCTTTCTTTCTTTCTTTCTTTCTCTCTCTCTCTCTCTCTCTCTCTCTCTCTCTCTCTGTTTCTTTCCTTCCTTCCTTCCTTTCTTTCTTTCTTTCTTTCTTCTTTCTTCTTTACCAGCAAATTTGTCCGACACTTTTCGCGAACACTATTATACATAGAAACTCCAAACTTGGCATGATTGTACCTCCATACAAGAAGATTGACCGTTTTATACAAAAGAATGAAGATGTTTAAAATTATGCAAATTAGGGGCATTTGAAATTTTAAATCTTGAATATCTTCAAAAGTAGAATAGATAGAGATGTCATTCCAACTTCTACCGGGGGGGGGGGGGGGGGGGGTTATTGACCATTGCACATCTAATGAATTTAAAACAAATGCTGTAGCAATTTAAATTATGCTAATTAGCAGCATTTGAAATTTTAAAATTTGAATATCTTCAAAACTATTACAGATAGAGACGTCATTTTAACTTCTACAAGGGGGTTATTGACCATTGCGCATCTAATGAATCTGAAGCAAAAGTTGTAGCAATTCAAATTATCCTAATTAGCAGCATTTAAAATGTTTAAACTTGAATATCTTCAAAACTATTATAGATAGGGATGTCATTTCAACTTCTACTGGGGGGTTGTTGACCATTGCGCATTTAATGAATCTAAAACAAAAGTTGTAGCAATTTGAATTATGCTAATTAGCAGTATTCGAAATTTTCAATCTTGAATATCTTCAACACTATAATAGATAGAGATGTCATTCCAACTTCTACTAGAGGGTTGTTGACCATTGCGCACCTAATGAATTTAAAATAAAAGTTGTAGCAATTTGAATTATGCTAAATAGCACCATTAAAAATTTTAAATCTTGAATAACTTCAATAACTTTTTGAGAAATTTAAGTTCACAAATGCCAAACTGGTATTCTTCTAGTACTTCCTGAGCCATATACAAGAAAAATGTCCATATGTCTTTCATAAGTATTCTGTATTTCCAAAATATTAGTAATATCCCACTAGTTCCCCATGGTACCGACTCGTATCTCGCCATATCTCACCAAGCGAGACTAGACAATTAGGTATGCAGTTGGGGTGGGAACTTAATATTGATATCTCCCATTTTAAGAAATATCTTGCTCCATACACACACTGTATAAAAGGTCAGTTAAAGTGAACCCAGATGCTAGAGTCTCTGCATGGGCACCTGCATCCACTCTATATGGTGTGCTCCATCTGGGAGCTGCATCTACTATATATGGTAGGCTTCATATAGGAGCCAGCAGACACTCTATACAGTGTGCTCCATCTGAGTGCTGCACCTGATATATAGAGTGCTCCATCTGGGACTCAGGAGACACTACATGTATATATGGTGTGTTGCATATGGCAGCCATGAGACCTTATATGGTATGCTCCATCTGGGAGCCAGCAGACACTATATATGGTGCATTTCATGTGGGAGCTGCACCTGATATATATGGTGTGCTCCATCTGGGAGCCAGCAGTCCTATCCAGCAGCCCCTCCAGACTCAACGTTGAAAGTCTGTCAAAGAAAATACTGCTATCATCTGATCACTGCTGTTACTCAGAGGTACTTTGCCAAACATGTTGATAGTTTGCTCTAGTAGTTTGTTGAATTCTTAAGATGAAAATTCATAGATTTGAGTGAGAAACAATGATCCATGCGAGAAACAAGATAATTGTGCACTATGCAAGTTTGTACAAATTTATTGCAAATGTTTTAACAACAGGACCTGCAGATATGCATAAACCCACATGCACGCAATTTTGATGTCCACCAGCAATAAACTAGCAAGATATGATATTAACATGAATAAATACTGGGTATGTACCCACAGACTGCATTATTAAGGAATCAGGGATAGGATCCCTGGTATTTCACCCCCACATGTTGTGTTTGTTTTCCTAGTTGGCATTTCACACACAGAACGCAACAAAGTGAGCTGGACTTGCCATGTGATGAAGAATAATCTACAATATGCACCATTAAACTCAGAAGAGCATTAAATTACAAAGTACATTTATGTCATCTTGGACTGACAGTTCAGGTGCTTCGGTGTGAATGATAACAGTTCCGGGGCTGCATTCTGTTAAATATGACTACAATATGTATGCTAAAAGCAAAGTCAGTCTTCCATGTTGCTTAAAAAAAAAAAAACCCTTACATTTCTAACAAATAAATTTGTTATTCTGCGACTGGTATTTTGCTGGTATCATACAAATCAGTTTATGTACAGACAGGTTACCATTGTACTTAATATTAATGAGCATGTGCATTATACGGTATATAGGACTTCCAGGCCAATATTTACACTCCCTTCCAAGGCAGTACATCCCATACTGTGATTGTTTTCACTGAAGTCCAACAATTGCACACCACAATTTGTTACATAGGTTACATATTATTGGTTAAATATATACCAGACTCCATAAATGAACCATTTCCACAGATCTTCTAGAGGACAGTTCTACTCTTAGCCTTGACCTTGTCCCCACTTTCTCCATTATATCCCACTCATGGCCTTAACCTTGCCCCAAATGTCTTAATTTTATCCCCACATGGCCTTAACTTTGCCCCCAATGTCCCCATTATAGTTCCTTAAGATTTTGTTCATTTTTTCTCAAGATTCTGAGCAAAACACAGCACATGCTTTTTTCATGCGCTTGGGCACAGTGGCTGTCACGTGGTCTGGCCTTCCACCAATGAGATGCTCAAACATCAGCTATTGGGAGCACCAATCATGGGCACTCATTTCCTTCTCAGAAAAATACTTTACTTTTGCCCTGCAGTCAAAAAGCACTTCAGAAATCTTCCAGTGTCGAGTGCTCTCCCCATGAAAGGTTTTCAGGCCACTCGGACTAGTTCTGGAGTCTATAAATAAATATACTTACGAATATTATTGATCATGCAAAAGTAGCCATTGAAAGCTGAAAAGGTGCCTGAAACTGCTCAGGAATGTACAAGGCCCACTCAATGTCATTTTTATAACTAGCAAAATTTCAGTCTTCAAAACAGCAACAAAATGCACAAATGTTCATAAATTATCATCCTGAAATGGTCATCATCATAAGAAATATATGGGGATCCCTTTGTTTAAAAAGATTTCCATTTCCCGTGTGTATGTATGTATACATATCCTATTGTTCATTTTAAGCCCTTTCAGCAACTTGAAAGGTCAATATATTTACGACAATAGCCATCATATCATGAAAAACAGAGGAATATTTTGAATTTGGTAGCACCAGTAGAAAGGACCAGAAAGCCACTGACACTGCTTGTACTATAAAATTTAATCTGTCTGAAGTTCCATGGTTCCTGTGATTTCTAAAGCTACCGTAACCAAGTGATACATACCAGTTATTCACCCACATCAAATCACTGTAGTCTGTTACTGGAATATCATGGAACTTTCAAAATTTATTCACAGGCTGGGGAGTGGCCAGTTAGAAATAATACATGAATATTTCCCAAATCTATCTGAAATACTTCCAAATCAAGGAAAAGAGAGGTGCAAAATGGCTGAACCAATGTGAAATATGAAGGAAATGTCATATCAATTCACCTGAATATCTGAAATCTCACATGCCCGATTCAACAAGACCATACATTAAGGTTTTAAAATTCATATTTGTCCCTGCCCAAAGCTCAAGCATCTCAAAATGAAATAGTTTCCGCTCAGTTTAGAGATCATAAAATTGATAGACCTACAATGAAACCTGTTTTGAAAGACCATCCCTGGAGATGACCAAATTGTGGTCTCACTCAGGAAATAAAATAGCAGAAGTACTAAGGGATGGTTCAACATTATCATTTTTGAATTAGTACTTAGGGTATTAAGTATCATGACACTCCCTCCATCCCCCCCCCCCCTGAAATTAGTACTTTAAAAATGATTATTTTCCCAAAAAATCAAAGCAAAATTGCACAAAACAGGCCAAAATTGACCATCATTTTCTATATGCTGTGAAAGTGTACAGACCCATTTAACACCCCCACCCCCATTGCGTACTGGAAGTCCGTATTAAAAAATAGTGAAAATGTTAAACCATCCCTAAGTAGTTTACTGAAACATGGTCTTTTCCAGGCAGGTGGTCTTATTGAAAATTATCTCAAGACAGAGACAGGTGTATTTAGAGTAAAAAATAACATGTGAAGAAATTTTAAAGCTGACCATCCACTGTGAAAACTTCAGACCATCAGTGGCTGAAAGTACTAGGATCAACAGCAAGGTGTTTCATGGAGCAGTTATCACTGGATTACAGGTTCTTGCTCAAGCCTTCAACCCATTTTGGTTTGAATAACACAAGTCATACCACGTAACCAGCTTTGGCAAGTTGAATATTGAGCGTGCAAGCACCTCCACTTAAAACTGGCAACAGAAGACATGCTCTTGGAAATGGTTACATCTGTATTCCTCATTCAAAATACACAATACATCAAGAAATTTAAACAACTGAAGCAGTAAGCACCTTTATGTCCAAGTACTTTCGGCCACTTTGAGTGCAAAAGGGTTACTTGTGAGGTCCTTTCTGATGAAAATATTTCTGACAGGCTGAAGGGAAAGTATGAAATGTCAAGTACTGGGATCCCTGTCTTGAGCTCTAAGGCCAGGCGAGGCCAGGCCAGACTACCTGATTTTAAGACTGCTATGCAAAATCCTCTATTATGAGACTGCTTTGCTACACCCAAATTCTAGTCTTCCAATATTTTTTTGTCCTCTTCAAGGCTTTGTCGGAATAGTGATGGTCTCAGTAAGGGAATAGTGTAGTGATACACATTTATATAAGTTACTGGTAAAGAAAATCCCCATTAACTCTGTTGATCTCACTTCATTTTATTGTGCAACAAGAAGCAATGGTGTTCTATACAGTGGTGAAACAGTACACAGTTATGAAATGTGCTTAACAGCCACATCTACCTAGCACAATATAACAACATTCATTTCTGCACAGTGATTATAAAACAGAACAATTCATATCAACAACTGCTTTCATCCCTTTATTGGTAACAAAGCTACACAGACCCGATACTTTCTTTGTGTGGTTTTAAATACACATAGAGACATTCTACTCAGGAGTTCCTCCGGACCCAAGTCTAGCCATTGCTTGTACAGTTCATATTAATACTCATCTGTCTGCTTTACAGTAACTGAACAGCTGTTACACTACCAGTTATATCAATAATGTTCCATTTCTTGCTGCAGTTATTTAACAGTAGCTCCAGTTGACTGCATCTGATGCAATTTACATACCATCCTATCATATACATATATTAAGTTCTATCTGATCTAATGTTCCCACTGAGAACCATACAAGTACCATTTGGTACCCAGTTTGGAATCGGTGTACCAGGTCTTTCATTACATACTGGTCTAACTTTGTCAACAAGAAACAACCTGGTACATAATATACTTCAAAGGAAGACACTACTTCCTCTGAAAAATCAAATAATAAAGTCTACTTACCAGACAAATTTATTAAGATTTTGTAGAGGTCCTTATTTTTGAAGATAATTGTTTTTTCACTTTTAGCATGTTTAGGGTTTACATGTGTGTCAGGCCTTTTTGTGTGTCAAGTTTCTTTCGTTTATATAAATAACATAAAGTAACATTTGTTTCAATGTCTTAAAGTGTTATGGCTTTACAACTTGGTGAAAAAAATAAATGTAAACCACAAACTAAATGGGACAGCAATTCATACAGTAAGCCATCTGTGAACTTTCATACTTCTCACAGTCTTTCTTGCAGGTTTGTTTTTGTTTGTTTGTTTGTTTTTTTGCTGATATAAATAGTTCTTAAATGTTAACACACAAGCAGCAACATTCAACCCATTATTCTTCACCATGCGTACTTTATTCTGAGAATTGTCCAGTTGATAACTGCTCCCATGTAATAGAGTCCAACAAAAAGTTGTGTTAAGCAAAACTGTCATTTAACATCATTTTCCACCACATAAATATATCCCATGTTACTGTGACAAGCATATTCCCAACAGGCAAAAACTCAAGAGCAATCAGTGGGGGGGGGGGGGGGGGGGGGGGGGGGGGGTATGCAACATGGGATACATTAGTTATTCTATGGTTCCTCCAGCAGTAAAATATATATTTCCCTTTTATCCCTCTGGAAATAAGATTTTTTTACTACTTTTGAGCCATGGAGTAACCAGTACACATACTTCTAAAGGCCTGCAGATAATTACATGTACTACAGTGTAATTTTTCACCATTGCTAAGTTGTTTTAAATAAATGCAGAGGTAAACTCATAGTTGTCATGGTACTGGTCTTAATGTTGGTCTTGAAAATCACAGGCTTCGATATATAAACAGAGCAAGTCCATGATAAAAAAAAATGAACACGTACAAGCTACAAATACGATATTATAATGTAAGACTTCATACACTTCAGCAACTTCGAAATTCAAAGTATTTTCAAGCACTACCCTAGACAAAATCTCCAAAACAGAGCTAGTTTGGAAGTGGAAAAATTTCATGCATCGAAACAAAATATTTACTTCAAAATCAAATTCCAAGCACTTTGAAATTTAAAGACTTCCAAATACGAAAATGAAATTGAAGGACTTCAGAGGGTTTTCAAGGTGCATATCCACCCTGTACAATGCTGGTGGAAACTACATTTAATGCTGAATTGCTGCAGTCACTTTACCATATATAATACCACATTATTGTCCTCCTCCCTTTTAACATTTACACGCCCATGAGCTGAAATTTAGGACCCATATGTAGAACATTATCAGTACCATACACAATCTTTAAGATAAAGGATACTGGACTCGTATGTAAGTGTCTGTGTTTGTGAACTAGGTTTAGATGCATGTACCACGATGGCATGTATCTGCATCAACTCTTCCAATTGTGATTGCGGCTGTAGAACATCTAGCAGAAAAGAATGTTACTAAGATGCTGGAGCAAAGGTGACAAAATATTCTTTGGCATATATTAACCAGAAAGAGAGGTCAAAAGCTGGTCTTATCTATATATTTAATGCTCTGCAATTCAAAATTCACTCTTTCTGATAGTTATTTGTGTTTCCCACCACATGACCTTAAAATGTTTCTTTGTGATTCTTTAGGTTTGGTCTTCCTCCATTTTTACTCAATGGAACTAACATCCAACTGGTTGTACTGCTTATATATAAATACATATATATATATTCCAGACATTACACATACAATTGAATACAAAAAAAAAAAAAAAGAAATGAGATGATTCTGATTAGCAGCATGACTGATGCTGTATACAAGTAACAAGAAATAGTCATGATTTGCACAGTTGGGCGACTGTTACAGGTTTTACTTATCTGCGTTCAAAATCTTTTATTGCAACTGTTTTGACAAGACTATCTTTCAACCAAACTAGGAAGTCAGGTCCCTAGGCATTTCATGTCAGTCTCTTTTTTCAACACCAGCACACAACAAGTATTGTGCAGCAATCAACTTTAATTGCAAAACTCATTTGCCAGAACTGTTCTTTGTTACTCGTAACATGTATATCAAACACTGACCCACAAAGCGATCAAGTTCAATGTGTATGATGAATGGACAGTGGAGAAGCCACCAGGTCTTGCTGATGCTTGTAGCAGCTCTCCAAAGAGCACTTTCTGTAGGTCTCCTTCCAGCTATTACAAACCAGTAGCACTAGGATGGAGCATGAACAGTTTTCCAATCAGTAATTTCGCTCTTTTTTAAAAATTTATTTCTATCATAACTATGATTTGTGCAAGCCTGACGGGGAGATCCTCAATTTCCCTACAACATTGGAATGCATCAATCTAAGTCCATATCAGCTGCACTGGTAGCTTGCTCTGACCCTTGTTCGGGCTGTTCACTGTTTGTTTGCTGGTTGGCATCTCCAGCGCCTCCTGCTTGGTTTGCAGACTCCCCCTCTCCCTCCTTCTTCTCATCCTTCGGAGGCTCCACCTTTGGCTTTGGCTTGTTCAGGATCGGGTTACACAATGCTTCCAGTGACTGCAAAAATAAAGAATATTGTGCCAATTTTTTGAGGGCAGGTGTACTTTTCTCGAAAAACTGTCACACTTTCTATATAGTGGAATGGATTAGCCTTTTTCTCAGAATGAACAAGCTTCCACACAGGCCCATCTTTCTTTGTATACTGATCTCAAAATACAAGCTGTAATGAAGGATTTCTAATGTCTTTCATGATAGGTCATGTGATTTGTGATTACACCCCATACGAAAGGCCCGGCAAGCACCTTCTTTGTGTTTTTTCTTTATAGTGCTCCACCTTGCACTTTTCTACCATCCGCATGTCATCTATGTAGTAATTTGCTGGCATGGCTTATACCTATGGTCAAAATTGTTTGATTTTGGTTATACCTATGGTCAAAATTGTTTGATTTTGGTTATTATTTTGAGCTTTACTGCATACTTTGAATTATATTGTTTGGATGTAGGCAAATATCGAGTGTGCTTGATATAATTTTAAGCTTCCAGCACAAAGGGGTTTCATCCTATTTGTGGTGTGGTTATGGAGCGACTTACAAACAGGCCACTGGGATGCCAATTTAGGTGGTAAGTTTTACATAGAGTGGAATTTATATGAATTATATACCTATAACCTATTGCACACAACAATTGCATTCTATTTTTAACACATGATTTATTAATATGTAGCATTATTGCTGCATTAGGAAAAAGCTGCACTATTTGTGCAGAATTCAACATACACTTTTATAAACACATAAATTTGTTTGTTGTGGTATGTATCTGCGGCTGCTGAAGTAATATATATGTACATAAATCTAAGCGCAAGATATTGCCAACGTGAGCAATAATTTATGATTATGTGTGGATATATTATACTATCAAATCCTTGGTAATAATATTGTATAATTATTTGTGCATATACATGACTGTGCTCATTATGTTTCTACGCAGTATTGAAATTTATAAGGTCTGCAGTGCATGTGTTATACATGCACAAATGTGACTTTGTAATGGTTAAATATTATGTTAATTCATAAATAAGAGCAGAACACTAGTACAGTGGTCCCCCTCTTATAAGGCCCCTCTCACCAGAGGCCACCCCTCTTGAAAGGCCAGCATTTCCGTGCAGAAAGTACGGTATTTCCATTATATTCTCCCCCTCAAGAGAGGCCACCTCTCTTATAAGGCCACTTTTTGGCTGCATTTGGGGTGGCCTTATAAGAGGGGGACCACTGTATTTTTTAAGGAGTAAGAATTTGTTGTGGATAAACATGCACAAAAACCAAATTTAACATCACAGAGAAAGTTTGTGCGTGGCTATGAAGATGAGTTTTTGGTAGTTTATGTTCGTGTCAGTAGATGGCGTTAATATTGAATGTGTACAGCTTGGTATGCTATGATCTACATTGTATTCATAAAATTGGTTTGCGACCATTTCATTAGGGTATTAAAATGTGATGGAAATTTGAAAAGGTTTAAAATGTTTAATATAAAACATGCATAGGATAGTCACTGTATAAGTATTATGAGATTAATAGAGTCTATATTGTCAGTAAGAATTTACGGTATAAATTTTTTTTAAGATAAGGTATATAGTAGAGCCTGACCAAACCCGAGCAACTGAACCCGAGCTTACTGGGCTTCAGGATTGAAGCCCGGCTCAGGTTCGGCTTTTACAGTCACTAAACATTTGGGTTCGGTTATCACTGTCAATGTTGGCAATGAAGTTCAATAAAAATGTCACTGAGGTTACTTTTCATACTTGTATACACTTTAAACAGTCCAACAAATGATACTTTGCAATTACGTGTGTCATATGGGTTGCATTAATCACCTTAATTACATAACAATAGTAATACCCCTGTGCATAAGGGTAACAGCTATTAACCCCTGTCAAACGTTTTCATGTTTGAACTGCATATACCGAACCAGAACGGTGCCCGGTTTGGTATCAGTAATGTGTACCGAGTACTGAGTACTCAGTTCTCTTTCAAAATGCATGCTCAGTCAGGCTCTAGTATATAGTATAAAGGTTATAAATTGTAGTTAAAACGGCTGTACAAGGTATATAAATTGTGGATACATCTAACTAAAATTGTGACTTGATTGCAGTAAATATATCCTGGAGTTGTTATCTGAGCATTTCCGGATGAGGCAGATTCATGTTCGCAAAGAAAGGATTCAATCAAACCAAACGCTAACAGCAAAAGGACTGTTTGTATTTATTCAACTTGGTGTTTCCTTGTTAATATCCTATTCCTCCATATGCTGCGTCACATCCATCCATGTGTTTCTTTCATTAAATCAACATGGCAAATGTACCTTGATGACCATTCGACACAAAACCTCCACTTTGAAAGGATTCTTTTCTGGCTACTCTATTGGATTTTGTGTTAAAATTTTGATTTACCTTTACTGAAAAACACAAAACACCTTGTTTTTATATATAATCTGGTGATCAGCCATGATCTGTCAAGATGCTATTGACTACACATTCAATCAAGTTCCCCAAGCACAGCAAACATGATGTTTTGCGTGTAGTCTTGCAGAATGCATACCTGTTGTGTTTGCGTGATCTGTGAGACGAGTACCACGGGATTCTGGGTAATGGGCGTTTTGTTCTGCTGGTTGAGCTGCTTCTCGTACCATTCGGTCTTTTCTTTCAAATATTTTTCGACTTTTTTCATCTCATCCTCTTCTATGTGCACATACTTCTCATCCTAAAAATGAAAGACAAATCTGTAAAGAAGCTGCTTCTCATACAATTCTGTCTTCTCGTTCAAATATTTTTCAACTTTTTCATCTCATTCTCTTTAATATATATGCACATACTTATGATCCTAAAAATAAAATAAAAGTCTGTAGTGACACAAGTTACAAGAAACATGCAAAGTTGATGCAAATCAGTGAAGTTTTGCCCATAAAACATGGCACTTGTCATGTAATTGGCAAGGCTGCGCTGTGGTTGCCATGGAGACATGTTAAGAGTGCTTTACACAGCTGGGTAGTGTGTAATAGTTTCAACATTTTCTACTAGCTAGCGGGATCAATGGAAAGTGTATTTTGACAGGTTAACCTGTATATACATTTTATATAACTGTTTGATTGATTGCTTGCTTCACTCACTCATTTATTGAGTATCATTAAATATAAACAAAGCTTGCTAGCCAGTCATTCCCGAGCCTACTAATTAATAAACAATCATTCCATGAACTCCCATAGTATTTTGCATGTGTTCCATTACATGAAAAACTGAAAATTTAACCATGCTCACTTACACTTCTGTACTGAATGTCTCATGTAAAGCACACACTATAGTATTTATTACATGTAAAGCACACACTATAGTATTTATTAAATAAAGCACACACTATAGTATTTACTACGTGTAAAGCACACACTATAGTATTTATTAAATGTAAAGCACACACCATAGTATTTATATTTAATAAAGTCCCCTTATGCTGTTGTTGGTCCTAACCACAATTCGGAGTTTGAATTAGGTATTTTACTACTGTTGCCAATTTGGCTCAAGCAACATTCAGCTCTTCAGCAAAATGCTGATACTCTAACTCAATTATAAGTCTTTAATTCAGGCTCCTTAAATTTAAATAATGAAGTAAAATATCATGTATATGTGCATAAAAAAGTTGCAACTATGAATATGGGCATAAAAAGTTTACACTTTGAAATGACCTTAGCAAATTTGGCTCAAGCTTACAAAATCGTCAGCCTGATCACATCTTTTTAGCCACTGGCTATCAGTCTAATGGCCAGTGTAAGCCTACCAACTTGTACAGTATCAGTACCTCTAACATTTGCCATTCCTTACCTTCTGTGCATAGGCATCCAGTGCTTTGCGTATTCTCATCAGGGCAGTTCCAAGTTCCTCAAATGCCTTGGGTCTGTGCTGGGCCTCTTTGTGCCTCAACTCCACAGGATCACCAAGTTTCTGTTGGAGGAAAAAAAGGGGACTCATTTATATTTGGCATCTCTCTACTTCTACATGTTTAATCACTTCAGGAAAGTGACAGATGATCAGTTACATGCAATAATTGAATGGAATACATCCAAAGTGCTGCCAGCAAGAAACGGCTGATGACGCCCAGTACCCACAATACCTGACAAAGACGTCTCCAATTTGTGCCTAATATTGCATTTTGATCGAGATTTTTGAGATGCAAAATACAGAATACCAACAATTACAGAAGAGAAGCAATCAATTATAAAACCACAGGGAAAATACACATGGTTACAATGATAGATTACTTGGCCTCATATACATACTTCACAGATTTAAATGGATACAACTTGGGTCTGAGGTATGACAAAAATGGAAATTATACAATTACTACAGAAAAAAAAAAAATAAATAAATAAAATAAATAAATTCAAGTAAGCTCTGGGTGTTAAAGATTTAAATCAAGGTCATCCATTTCAAAACTTGATCTAGCTCTTACAGAAGGCAATATTCATGTGCAATATGAAAGCCTTACGTGAAGCACAAGTTTAGTAATCAAGCAGAAACCCAGTTAACTAATAGGACTAGGTGGTGACCTTGGCAATTTGGTCAAGGTTATCCATCTTCTAAATTGACGATGCCCTAATTGACTATAACCAGGTGCAATATTAAAGTCATAACTTAAATTATAAGTTACAATGCAGAAACCAAGTTTACCAAAGTGCCCCTCTGACCTTTCATTTTAGGTCAAGGTCACCCATCTTATAACTCGACCTATCCCTGGATAAGGACTATAATTCTGTGCAATATACAGGTCCTATCATAAAAACTTTAAAGTTATCGTGTGGAAACCAAAAGTTACCACAGTACCTCCAGGACATTGGAAATATGGTCAAGGTCAACCATCTTCATACTTCACTTAGCCCTTATACTGGAGTATATACCTGGGTACTATCAAAGTCCTATCTCACAAACTTCTTAAGTTATGGTCCAGAAACCAAAGTCTCTCTACCGACCCACATGAGCAAAGTTGTATGACCCAGCTTCTTCCAAGGGGCATACTGTAGTTCTAGAAATTTTCGCACGTGTTTAATTTTGCACAACTCAATTTTTCTCAAATTACAAAATTTTCGCACATTTTAATTTCGCCCAATACAATGTAGTACAACACAATGCAACTTATTTTCATGCTTTGAGTGATAGTGCGAAAAGCGCGAAATTAAATCGAGCATGAAAATTTCAAGAACTACAGTAATTACATCATTTGTTGAACAAATTAAGATCTACCAGTGTCTAGAAGCATTCCTCTGCAATTTCAAAGCAATTATCTAAGTGGTTTTGGAGATGTATTTTGTCTAAAAATGTAAAAAAAAAAAAAAAAATCTTTGTAATTTTTTTAAAACCAGAGCCATGCCCGCGGGCATGAATGTCTCGCCAGCATAATTCAAGCCACTCCGAAGTTTTTCTACAATGTCTCATTGAAGCATGATGTAACCAATGAATAAAGTGCGACAGTGATGATACAAATCTGTATTGACCATCACTATTAATCATTTATCCAAGTATGAAAGCCCTACCGAGTGTACTTAGTGAAATAATGCCACTCCAAAGTTTTTCTACAATGCTCATTCAAGCATGATGTAACCAATGAAGTATGACAGTGACGGTACAATTCTGTAGTGACCATCACTATCAATCATCTACCCAACTATGAAAGCCCTATCCAGTGTGGTAAGTGAAATAATGCTACTCTGAAGTTTTTGTACAATGCTCATTCAAGCATGATGTAACCAATGAAGTAATACAATTTTTAGCACCATAAAGTTGACTAGAAGTGTTATGAGATAAAGTGTACTAAGGTATTAGCTGGAAGCCACCTCTTCCACTAAACTGGATGATGGTTGAAATGAAAGAAATCCTGCAAAAAGTGAGTATGATCACGGTTTTCCGACTTAAGATGGACTAGAGAAAATTCTCTAGGTGGGTTAAGTATACTTTACCCTGGGTACTTTCCCTCTTACTACTCTAAACACTTTGAGAACTACACTTTATCATTTCGAGCTCCATCTTGATAATGGCACCTTACCTTTAATTCTTCCAATTTCTTCACGTACACGTTCTTCTGTTCGTCCTCTCCATCCTCATACAACCAATTCTCTGTGTCTTCTAGTAACTGTTCAAACTTCTTCTTATCCTGAAACAACCAATCTCATCATTCTAGTTGTTTCACAGTACCCACCCATTCTTTGACACATCTGAACTTACTCAGTATGAAATTTACACACTGCATGTGTCATTCATTGCATAAATTCTTTGACACATCTGAACTTAGTGTAAAATTTATACACTGCATGGGTACATTCTAAACTTTTCGATTTCAAAAACCCTTAGTTAAATCCACCATCAGAGTTCTTTTTCAATGTTTATACCTTTTGTTTGATGTTAATTTCAGTTTTTGCGACAGCAAGTGCACCTTCCGCAGAAGACAAATTACACAATATATTTAAATCAGCTTCTTCTATTCATACAACATGCTAAGATAAGAAAGTAGTGTTCTCTCTATTCCACGTTTCAGAATACAGCTGAACTTTTGGTTTTAAAATCACATGAAATAAGCAACAATCTGTCATAGGGAAAGTGAGTGGTTTGATGTAATGTTCGAAACGATTCCAACCAATGTTAATTTCAACAAAATTTTGCTAGGGCCTGCAGTGTTAGGTGGGAATACAGTAAAACCTCCCTATACCGAACACCCTTGGGACCGGAAAAAAGTGTTCGGTATACTGAGGTGTTTGGTATAAAGAGGTTTGATAACATTGAAAGTATATATTTGTCACCGAGAAATGGTGTTCAGTACAGAGAGGTGTTTGGTTAGAGAGGTTTTACTGTAATACAGTAGGTTTTGTTTTTAGTATTCTTCACATCAAATCTACTCAGGGTACCATACACAAGGCAATCACCACACAAAAATGACCACGAAACTAGTGTACATGCCTTTTCTGTGACATACTGGGCCAAGTCATAGCTCATCTTGTCTCTCATTTCATAGACATATTCCTCTACACTGTTCTTTGAGTCCTGTCTGTCCTTCTCTAGTCGGTCTTGTGCAATCATCTGACCCTGAAAGATACACCATTCCAGTTTTACCACATGGAAAATTTGTTGGAGTACATAAAATCACACACTGCAAACTACGATCTTTAAAAGTCTCAATTTGAGGACCCTACACAGGGATGAAAGTGACTTTGCTGGGGGGAAAAAAAAAAAACCTCATCCCTTCATTTTCTAAAAGATTAAGGCTTTCTGGGCAAAAAAGGACATTACTTTCTTCTTTGACTTTTGAGAAAAAAAAAATGAATTCCTGAAAAAAAAAGAAAACTTTCTTCCCTTCCAACAGCAGATATATCAACAGATTGCCATCTTAAGAATTGTATATTCTTTCTTGTATCCTCTGGCAGCACACTGGGCAGCAGGATTCTTACACAAATGGTTGAAAATGAGGCATACCTCCATGGTAGCTCCCTCATAAAACAGGCAGTGCCACTTTAAGTCATACAGGTATCTTATGCTGCATTATACAGTGGTTCAATCAGTACGGTCAAAGACCAAAGCTGAGCTTGCCTAGGCCAGCTGCAGTCAGATGACTATGATTAGAACACTACATGAAACAACAAATATGACCTCTCACTTTTATGTTTTACGACTTTATTGCACACATTAAGTGTTATATGTCAGAGCCAAAAAACTACCCCTTCCTACTAAGCATGAGCACACTGGTCACGCTATCCAGCAATGAATTTGACTGTGGATGTAATCTTGTATAGCAATGTTACTGCACCTCTATTGAGAGACCACTTGCCTTATATGACCACTTTTGGCCTGCCCTTGGGGTGGTCTCTCAAAACAGGTTTGACTGTACTGGATACATGGATTCTTGTACATACCTAAAGATAGTCTTTACTTACCTCTTTTTCAATGAGGAGATTGAGCTGTTCCTTTGTCAACTGAGGTACAGAGGGAACAATTGGTAAGTCTATCATCTTGACTTTGTTCTTGGCTTTCTTCTCCTTTTTGTCTTTACCATCTTTGTCCTTTTCTTTTTCCTCTTTGTCCTCTGTGGAATTCTGGGTAAGACAGTAACAGTAAATGCACCATGAAGCAATAAACAGATACATTAGTTGTATTTCTCTTCTCTCTCAGATACATTCTACAGGAACAACATAAGCAATTCTCTCTCTCTCTCTCTCTCTCTCTCTCTCTCTCTCTCTCTCCTCTCTCTCCTCTCTCTCCTCTCTCTCTCTCTCTCTCTCTCTCTCTCTCTCTCTCTCTCTCTCTCTCTTTCCCTCCCTCCCTCCGTCCCTCATTTTCATCAGTTCACAAAAGTTACTGTGTGAATACATATACATACATACATACAAGTACAATGACACTATATATATGTGTATATACTGTATAATCAAAAATTTTTCGCGAGGGATAAATATTACTGAATTTTCCTGAGGAAATTGATTTCAGGAATATTACACTCGGGAAAATTGTAGCAGATTGAATGTGTAATGAAAGACTGCACAAAATCGGGAAAACAAAACTCTCGATACTCTGATGTGGAGTGTATTTCGGAAATTTTGTGTCTGGAAATATACAGTATATATGCAGATATATAAAAAAACATAATGGCAAACGTTATTTTGACCAAACTTTCTCTCTTACAAGAGACCACCTATATCAGAAGACTGTCTTCTTTTTTTTTTTTTTTAAATATTCAAAGCAGATGGCTTTGTATGGAAGAGCCCATAGCAAACTTGTTGAGCATAAATAAAACTGTAATTTTGACCAAAATGCTCATCAAACTACAACTTGCGCAATATGACTTGACATTTTTAAGTGTCATAACTCATGACAGTGATCTGGATCAAGTTGTTAAATGTGTCCTCACCTTCTCTTCTGTTGTCTGACCTTCATCAGTCTGCATTGGTGTCTGGAAAATATTGCAACATACGCTCATCTTGATTGCATGAAGTGGCAAATGTCACTGATCTCCATAAAAGCAAACACAATGAACTGTTCATTGGTGCGAAAGAAATGTGCCATTCAACCCTTTCCCCCTTGAATTGAGACTGAGTCAACAGCTTTCCTTGGCATGGGTTGGGCAGTAAGTGCCCAACCCATGCCACGGAAAGCTGTTGACCTGGGGCACGTGATCTTGATAGGTCTCATCTGCAATTCTCAGTCAAACTGTTTTTCATTACTGTAGAAATTAGTTGAAAACGTTAAAGCAGACGACATTTGACCACCAGACGGTTTTGCCCGGTTTAAGGGGGAAAGGGTTAAAACCAGATTAACTCAGGGTCCAGTCAAGTTTTCCTTAGCACACCCAGGGTACAATTCTCCTAGAGTGCAAACAGAAAACCCATGGACTAATATATATATATCAAGAAGAAGCAGACAATATATGACACTTCTTCATTTCTGTGCCAAGTCCCACAGCTGAATGGTGATACATCAGTGTTCAGTCCATCACAATTAATTTTTACATTGACATTTTTACATTAACAGTTGGTTCACACTCCACACTGAGTGTCCTACTGAGGTATCCACTGCTGTAAAGTACTCAGGCAGACATGTTCACCTGATCAACAGTACAATGTAGGTCTTCTCATGACACATGGTCCACCGAGTCAGTATTTTTTCACCAAGTATTGCTGAAGCTGATGCATGACACTACTGTTTGATAGTGGGCACCAGCTAGCTAAGATCAGTCATAATTCCATGTGACAATCCCTGTGTGCAGGTAATATCCTCCATGCAAGGTGTTACAGTGACAATACTTACTACTGCTGCAACTACATGTTAATGTAAAAATTAACTTTACATAGAATGTGTTTGTAGCACACATTGTTTCTTTTTAGGCTTCCACTGTCTCTTGTTCATGTGTCAATGTACAAATGGTGAAACAAAATGGTTGATCTCCAGATTTCCTCACATAAGTAAAGCTGCCTACCAGCGTAGTTGTTACATTTATGTTTATGCATAATACAGAGAGTTCATGTCAAGCGTCAAGAGACTATTTCTATTAAAGGCCAACTACCTAGAAAGATGCTATTTCCAGGATTTTGTTCTTTGTCTTATCTATGCTTCTATGGACACAAAATTTGAAAGAGCATGGACTTATCAACCCAGCCAGCACTGCTCCCATGCTCACTGTAGGGCCTGATAGCTGATTCACACAGCCAGCACCGCTCTCATGTTTACTATAGGCCTGCTAATTTCTATTCCTGACAAATAGGAACGACTGGTTTTCTTAAACACATTACTCAGGAAAATTTTGGTTGAAAACAAGACATCTCTTTTGTCAAATTTCCCATCATTTTGTGTTAGTATCTGCCACAAAATAAGACTGGTTGTGATAAGATCACGATGGTGGCAGCTACGTGTAACTAATTGTTTCTGGGGAGGTGTTCTTAATCTGTAAATGCTTCTGACCTCTTCCGTGGAGTCCTTCTTGTCATCAGCCGCTGCCTCCTGCTCCTCTGGCTTGACGCCGTTGTCAGCACCCTCCTTGCCACTTGGGCCGTTCTCCACCTCCATGGGCTCCTCCTTGGTATCTTCCTGTACTTCTACCTTTTCTACTTGAGATGCTGATGCTATAGTGAAGATGCCATGGATGTTTATCCGAACCTTGACCTTGACTTTTGAACTGTCACCTGTTGACTGTGCAGCCACTTTATCGACTAGAAATCCACCTACAATAAAAGATGTGTTACAAGTCAATTAAATTTCTGGCATTATGAATATACATGTACTTGAAAAGAGAGCAACTGTACCCAAATAAAGTTCAATCATGCATAAATTTTTTGGCAAGACTCACGATTTAAAGAATGCCATCAAATACATTTGCAAGATAAATACATGTAATTTAATATTTCATGTACTCTACCATTAAGTGAACTTTACAATGAACATTTATATAACAGACCACTGTAACAAGCCACCCACGTCTAAGGCACATTTTTTGGGGCTTGCCAGAGTTAAATGAACTGTAGCCCTGCGGTAGCTATCCCCCACAGATGGGATGGCCATCATCTCTGTTGTGCTGGGGGTAGCTACACTCCACAGAGAGGGTGGCCATCTGCTGGTAGGCAAGCTCTAGATTAGGTTTTAGGCAAGCTCTAGATTAGGTTTTAAGCCCAGAAACACTGGCAGTAGCCTCTGAAATTGAATACACTCATCTTCTACAATGCATGGGTAGGTTTATCATGAAGCAGACTTGAACTCCCTGGGAGAGAGGTATGTATTAATTTGGCATAGATAAGTGAGGTAAAAACTCTTGCCTATTGTGCTACTGGGGAAGGGTAGATCCTGGGGATGCGTGTATTTGGCCTCCAACTGGAAGGGCTCTTTCCTGTAGAATGTCAACATCTTGGAGAACGGAATCTGGTGGAATTGACTGAACACCTCCATGTCACTGTAACACAAAGCACAGAGTAATGAGAGTTATGTCATTTGACAATTTACTTGGCACAGCCTATCATGTATATAAATCCATTTCAAAGGAAGCATTTCAGGTCAAACGCATTGTTCTGTGATTGAAAATGAAAATATTTTGACAAATAATCTGATTGATCTCCTCTGTTGGTACACAATGGATGACCTATCAACTGTATCCTGTCTGGTCCTCGGTACTGCTCCCCTTTTGTTCCACATGTCGCTGTGTTGTTCGGTAACGTCCTGTTTGTACAGTGGTGTCCACCTGGTGAGAGAGGCTGGTACCAGGCTTCCCATTCACTGATTGAACTTACTTATCAAAGAAACACATTTAAACATAAAAGTGTCTTATTGTACTGTGTGACCAATTTCTGCTGTGAATGAATTATCACCACAGTATGAGGGGCACAGACACGACGTGTCATTGTGAGTAGTAACAACCATCCTAAACACATGGACCGTGGACTTCAAGCACAGGCTGGAACCATGAAAAATTGGTCTAGGTGTGATGTCCACCTTCAAAAACACTTGCACAGGTTGTTGTGGTCACTAAAAAGCTAGGCAAACCAATTCAGACTGATAATTCCAAGAAATCCAACCCTTCCTACACTTCATATTAAGGATCGTGTAGCTGTGTCTCGTGACTTGGCCTGAATTCAATCTACACTTAAAAGCTCCATCCCTTATATAAGGATACAATGCATTTCTTCCTGTGTCCCTGAAGAGCCCCATATAGGGCAAAGGATGTAAGATATTCTAGCAAACTGTGCGCAGCTTTGCAGCATGTCCTACTCTCCCTCTTATTTGTCTGGAGACTCCAGTTTCCCTGTGCCTCGCTACCTACCTTTCTTCCTCGATGGGTCCCTGCCAGCTGAGAGTGACAGAGTAGGGCTGGCAATCAGTGATTGAAAAGTCTCGCACTCTAAATGCTGGGGACAGGATGGCACACTGCAACAATGGAACATAGCAATTGGACTCTTTTCACGCCGACTGCTCAAAATGCACAGACATGGAATGTCGTCAGCTTCAACCAACTTCAATTAAATTTGTTAAATAAAGTAAAATTCTAAGAAAACATGAGGAGATGTACTGGGTCAACATACCGCAAGTTGACTCCTTGATTTGAGACAAGTCACTATGAAATAGCTAACCGGCACCACAAGAAGCTGTTGATTAGGTTTGATTCTAACCAGGAAACAACCGAAAGCTATTTTCTAAATCTTTGATGTGTACACCTAATAATTTAGTTTGGATAATCCTACCCTAAAAATCATGCTCAATGTTTAGATTTTAGTACATTATTTGCAGTGAGGCAGATATAAAAATAACAAATTTAATGTCACTCAGTGTGCCTACAACACTGGCTTTAGACCATGCAGAAAGTACATTTGCAATCTGATATATGGGCAGTGACAAAAATGAGCATCCCCCCCCCCCCCGCCCCCAGTCGTTGTAAACACTGAATGAGTTAAGATCCTTGATAACATGAATCCTTATCATTGTGTCGAGGTTGAGTACACACCTGCAGAGCACAGCCTCGGGCTACAGCCTCATCGGCATTCAGTGTTGTGCTGGGATCCTTGCCAAACACCTGCTTCACAAGCTGCTTGATCGCTGGGATACGACTTGAGCCTCCTACAATCTCCACAGCCTCGATCTCATTTGGCTTCAGCTCTGCAACCAAAAGTATTACATGTGTACTCTTTGCCAAATACTGTAACTTTTCATTTCATCTCCAGATCTCCCAATGGTGGTTCCCTTTTATTGATATTAAAGAATAATTAATATTTTTTCCTGAGTTGTAACACTTTGAAGCACAGAGTACTTGGTTCCAAATAAAGTATTACAATCTAAAGAAATCAATGAAAACTACAAGGCAAGGCAAGGCAAGGTCTTACATCTTTGTAGTTTTTAAACTGTGAATTAATAATTATATAGTATTGGGCTGAATTTTCCTGTAAAGAAAGTTTACATGGCTTGGTAACTGTCGCAATTTTGAGGTATCATAATTGGAGGCTTGACTTGAGCACTTACTGGTGAAGTCAAGCAGGGCTCTCATAGTGGCTTCCGCCCTCTGTAACAGGCCTGCCGCCATCTCCTCCAGTGTCGCTCTGCAACCAGCAAGAAACAAACCACATAAATGGGTATTTTAGGATGTGAACACTGCTTAACAGTTTTGTGCTGATGACCCATTTATAAATTCATTTGGCTGTTAAAGCACTGAATTTTATAAATTTACATAATGATGATGATGACGACGACGATGATAACCCTTAATTAAAGCATACGTTTAAACATAGACATTGATTGCCTTGAATATGGAGTGTAGAGAAATTTTGGGGGGGTTGGGGGTGGGGGATGTCAGAATTGCATGGACCTTTTGGATAACAGAAGAGTACAGTTCTACTTTCTGGAGTGATTCTCCTTGTAAGCTGCAAGTGACCCTTCCTCAATATAAAGGCGGTGAACTCGATTGGTATCACGTTATACATTGTCTGCTTGGACTGTGTTCCATTTTTGATGTTCTTTCACTGGTTGCCAATTAAACTGACATGAAGCCTCTCACAATTCTTTAGAACTGTCTGCAGGTTTTGTTGGCATGTTTTGTGCACTTCTTGCCCACAGGAAGGCTCCACATTCCTTGCAGGAATCAGAAGCTAAGTACATACATGTACATACATGACCTACTATTATAAGATGGGACTCAAATACACTGTATATGCCATCAGAAGTGGTATGGAAAATGGCCCAACCTTTGGAAGGCCATTTTGCATACTATGAAAGGGCGAATATGATGAGTCCATTTTATTTTTCATAACATTCTTTATGCATACTTTATTATGGAAAGATGTGCAGTCCATATAATATATTGGAATATATGAACTTTTTATGTTCTAATTGAATTTCACTGTAAGCTTCCCACAGGTATGTGATAAATAAATTTATACAGTTTGCCTGACAAATCCTTGGCACATAAATGTTTCTTGTTTCAAGTTTGACTGCAAGATGGCAGCACCACCTATTCCTGTATGTTGGAGGATCAATGACACAGCTAACCAGCAGGAGGCTACAAGTCATAATCTGACATCCCATGTGCTCTGTAGGCCTGGTGAGACATTCATACACCTGTCATCACAACTGACATCAAATTTGTAGTTTTGTTTCTGGGCATAGGGGTGTGACCCTTTCTAATGTATGTGAGCACAGTTATGGTATAGCATGTGCAATGAGGACAGCACAAGGTTACCCAAGAACTCAATTAATAATGGTAAAGCCCTTGTGCTTTGAAGGTCCCTTATCTGCTCCTCGGCCCCTTTGCAAAGTTTTGGGAGTCTTATTTGGTAAGATATGCTGCATAAGCTGTCCTACTTAAAGCATACAAAGTCACAGCAGTCTCTGACGTACCTCAAAATTTGTATAGATGTGAAGCTCTCAAAGTGCAATGTACAGTTAATATTAGGCTACAAATTGACACCTGTTTTGGATAGGCCCACTAAACACTTTCTTAGTTGAAAGTTAAGAAAATAAATGAATAATACATGTACTAAAGATAACCCCATGCAAATATATACTGAACCCCCATGCCCTGTGTAATCCTTAGGTGCAAAGTTCAATGGACATAGGCCTTGTCATTCTGCATGTTGTTGTTGATGAAAGACAAGACTACAATACAATGCAACACTTGTGTTTGATAGGCCAATGGGCAAAGGATTGACATTTTTTTGCCAAAAGTCCCATGTTTTCAATACGTACTATTGTCTTCCTCACATTGAAAGACGAGACGTGGCCCACCTATCCCCTTTTCCTAACCTTTCTACATTTTACCACCTTTCCTCTCTCTCTCTCTATATATATAAAAAGTATGGGAATCAAGTTATGTTAACCCTAGTGCTGTGCGGCCTGTGTTTATATGGTCAAAAATACAGGTTGGAAAAACAGTTCCAGCAGTTCTTGGATGGATGGATGGATGGATGGATGGATACATACATACATACATACGTATGTACATACGTACGTACGTACGTACATACATACGTACATACATACATATGTACATACATACATACATAGAAAAAAACAATATATAATTAAACAAAATAAAATTTCTAGATGCCATCCTATTTATCAACATTTTGTTTCAAATCCTGGGAAAAACCCTGTGTAAATCTAAAATGTGAACGGAACAGGTTTTCAACCCCGGAGTGCTTAGCCCTGGTTATATCTACATAACTACATTACATGTTAGCAGGAGGCCCTGGTAATATCTATATTATATGTTAGTGCAGGCTGTGTCTTTAAATGCTTTGGTAACTAGACAGAATGGTGATGTTATGCTTTTTTAGGCTAGTACCCATTGCAAAATATTTATACAATCTAGCTTTAGCACAGAATGGTGATGTTATGCTTTTTCAGGCTAGTACCCATTGCAAAATATTCATTCAATCTAGCTTTAGCATAACAAGTATAAGGGAGAGCCTGGTGTGTTATCAAACCATAATGCGTGTTCTGCCCAGATTCCAAATAAGCTGCACCCAGCTGCCTTTATGTAACACTTGAACATACTGGGCAAATCAGTTTCTGGTTGTTTCTCTTAATTATATGTACTAAATTTCTTGTCATCCAGCAGAAAAATTAGGAGGAAAATGTAAATATAAGCAATGACGGACACTTTTGTGTGTGTTATGCCATAATGAGGTGCGTCATGGAAGCTGGCATCTGGCGAGGTGCACCTGTGTGTGCCATGCCCATGATGCCAGCTTCCATCACCTGTGTCATTATGGCATAACACACAATAGCAACCCTCATTTCTTAAATAGACAATCTTATATGGCTGAGAGTGAGTTGCTATTTTTCTCTCATGAGGGATCGTTGTTGGTGTATACTCCCACTGCAGTGTAGTGTGATTTAACAAGCACTACTCATACTCCTACTGCAGTGTACATGTAGTGTTGTTTAACAAGCACTATTTATACTTATACTCCAGTGTAGTGTTGTTTAACAAGCACTACTTATACTTCTACTCCAGTGTAGTGTGGTTTAACAAGCACCACTTATACTCCTACTGCAGTGTATTGTTTAACAAACTTCACTTCTATTGTTACTGCAGTGTGGTGGACTTTAACAGGTACACCTTGGAGTCCTGCAGCAAGCGTAGTGTAGTTTTAATAAGCAGCACTTCTACTCCTACTGCAAAGTGGTGTAGCTTAACAAACTTCACTTCTACTGTACAGCAGTGTGGTGTACATTAACTCTTTCAGTGCCAATCATGTCTAAAGTCGATCAACTTAAGTCAGACAAGTCTGAATTATCATTAGGACCCCAGATTCATACTCTTTGTAAAAAGACCTTTCATTAAAGTACCAGTTTGCCTATAGTTCCAGAGAGAATACCCCATGTCAACAGCTTTTCTCAGTACACATTGGGAGCATTTGCCTATAGTTCCAGAGAGAATACCCCAGGTCAACAGCTTTTCTCAGTGCCCATTAAGCGTAATGCGCCCAATGCACGCTGAGAAAATGTGCTGACTCAGTTCAAAATTTGGCACTGAAAGGGTTAGCAGGTACACCTCACAGTCCTACAGCAGCGTTGTGTAGTTTTGATAAGCAGCACGGCTACTGCAAAGTGGTGTTGTTTAAAAAGCACCACTAGTCCTCCTAGTGTGGTGTGGTGCAGTGAAGTGACGAGTACATGTCCTGATAGAGTTTAACTCTCAATGAGTTCTGCTACCAATGTATCAGACCTATGCAACTTTCCCCACACTACCAGGAAGCACATGATGTCATGAATGTCGACTGCTTCAGGTTTGTCATTAGCAACAGGTCATCAGTCCACTCCCTTCCTTGGTGCACTCTGAGCACATTGTGCCCAGAGTGCACCAAGGAATGTCTTGTCTCAGTCTCCACATATCAAGGAATGCTGTCTCAGTCTCCACATATCAAGGAATGCTGTCTCAGTCCCCACATATCAAGGAATGCTGTCTCAGTCCCCACATACCAAGGAATGCTGTCTCAGTCCCCACATACCAAGGAATGTTGTTTCAGTCTCCACATTCCAAGGAATGCTATCTCAGTCGCCACATTCCAAGGAATGCTATCTCAGTCTCCACATACCTGCCCATCCTGCCTTGAACGTCTTTGTCTTCCATAAAACATTCGATGCCCATAGGAATATCCTGGGAGTTTGCACTCATCAATTTCTTTAGTTTCTCACACTCAGTCAGTAGTCTCATGACAGCTCGAGGCTTTGATGGTACATCAAGTTTGTATCTCTGCTTGAAGTCCTGCATGAAATGTTCCACTAGTAGGCGGTCAAAGTCACGCCCTCCTAGGTTTGGGTCTGTTGCAGTGGCCAATACCTGAAAAATTGATAGCAATGTAAAATTATACTCTCTCTTTTTACATATGTGCCAGCATGTTTCTTATCTGCATTTACTGCCACCTCCTTTCAAATGTCTGCAGCTTATTGTGATAAAAAAGCCCATTTAGGTGACACAAGTTATGGAAAATGAAACTATTGACATAACATGACCAGAGCCATGCCCAGGGGGCATGAATGTCTCGCCAGCATTCAGTAGCAATGTAATTGTAAGACCAAACATTATAATGGTATTTAGTAGATGTTGAATGTATCAAGTAAATCTCAATATATGTACTCAGAATATACCACTTTTTTTTTAAAAAAAAAACAAAATGGCCAATAAAGTATATAACATCTTAATACAAATCAGAGCTTGACATGCCAGTTTCAAGCTTCGTAGTGAAAGATGTCATGTAAAGCACTTAATACCCCTTGGCCAATATGACTTCATATGTTCAGTTACCTAAGTTTGACCTTCAAAGGACACTTCAAGATAAATTTAAGAACACCAAAAATAAAGCATAGGTACTTTGCTATTCATGTTAAATAGTAACTAGGGACCTACAATCAACTATACCCAAGACACACAAGGAAAATAAGATTTGTCGAGTCAAAAGTAGGTCAAAGTCATCCACTTTCAAGAGATTTCTGACGTTTTGTAAGATGCAAAGCTAGTATAAATTTGGTGAACTTGGTTTGACTCTTGGCCATGAATAGCATTGTACATTCGAGGATGCAATGCATCTGACCTCCAAAGTAGGTCAAAAATACATCAAGGCCACCCACTTTCAATAGACTTCTAAAGCTTTCTTAAGAAGCAAAGGTGGTGTAAGTTTGGTAAACTTGGCTTGAATTCGTCAAAAGTTGCAGTGGTAACGCCACGTTTTGCATTTCACCCATGAAAATACATTTAGGTCGTTGAAATCAGTTGAGGTCATCCAATTTCAACAGGCTTCTGAAGCTTCTAAGTGTGACAGTGATGACCCTCATCTCTAGGGATGATTACAATGAATCATCCACCCAAGCATGAAAGCCTTTCCTAGTCTAGTTAGTGAAATAATGCCACTCAGAAGTTTTTCTCCAATGCTCAATCAAGCATAAAGTAATCAGTGAAGTGTGACAGTGATGACCCTCATCTCTAGGGATGATTACAATAAGTCATCCACCCAAATGTGAAAGGCCTATGTAGTCTAGTTAGTGAAATAATGCCACTCCGAAGTTTTTCTCCAATGCTCAATCAAGCATGAAGTAATCAATGAAGTGTGACAGTGATGACCCTCGTCTCTAGGGATGATTACAATAAATCTTCCACTCAAATATGAAAGGCCTATGTAGTGTAGTTACTGAAATAATGCCACTCCAAAGTTTTTCTCCAATGCTCAATCAAGCATGAAGTAATCAATGAAGTGTGACAGTTATGACCCTCGTCTCTGGGGATGATTACAATAAATCATCCACCTAAATATGAAAGGCCTATGTAGTCTAGTTACTGAAAAAATGCCACTCCGAAGTTTTTCTCCAATGCTCAATCATGCATGAAGTAATCAATGAAGTGTGACAGTGATGACCCTCGTCTCTGGGGATGATTACATTAAATCATGTACCCAAATATGAAAGGCCTATGTAGTCTAGTTACTGAAATAATGCCACTCCGAAGTTTTTCTCCAATGCTCAATGAAGCATGAAGTAATCAATGAAGTGTAACATTGATGGCCCAAATCTCTAGTGATGATTACAATCAATCATCCACCCAAGTATGATAGCCCTATCTGATCTAGTTAGTGAAATAATGCCACTCCGAAGTTTTTGGTTGACAGACGGACGGACGGACTGACGGACGGACAGACGTCTGGAAAGTGACAGCTTAGTCTCGCAAACAGCTAACGCTGGCGAGACAAAAATGAACCTTCTGGCACCACAGTATGCTCTTAAGTAATCAGAATTACCTGAATTATTTGATAATGAAACTTAATGCCACTGTACTCTTTCTTTCTTTCTTTCTTTCTTTCTTTCTTTCTTTCTTTCTTTCTTTCTTTCTTTCTTTCTTTCTTTCTTTCTTTCTTTCTTTCTTTCTTTCTTTCTTTCTTTCTTTCTTTCTTTCTTTCTTTCTTTCTTTCTTTCTTTCTTTCTTTCTTTCTTTCTTTCTTTCTTTCTTTCTTTCTTTCTTTCTTTCTTTCTTTCTTTCTTTCTTTCTTTCTTTCTTTCTTTCTTTCTTCTTTCTTTCTTTCTTTTCTCTCTCCCTCCCTCCCTGCCTTCCTTTCTTCCTTCCTTCCTTCCTTCCTTCCTTCCTTCCTTCCTTTTTTTTTCACAAAATTTCAAATCATTCGGTTCTAAACCCTCCTATCTATTTATCATACCTTGAGCTTGCCCTTATTAAATGCACATGCTGACAGTTGAAGGTCTGAGTGTCCCATATCCACAAACACCACATTCCTGGGTTTATCCTCTGGGTTGGGCAGGTCCTGTTTGTAGATGCCATATGCTAGTGCCACAGCAGTTGTATCATTGAGTAACCGCAAACAATTAAGACCTGCCATTTGTGCAGCATCCAGCATGGCACGACGCTCTGTATCGGTGAAGTAACCAGGAACCTGCATGGTGGATTGTACAAGCAAGTAACAATTTAACCTTTTTTTGCAGATCAACAAGATAAACTTTTACATTAATAGATAAATGTCTAATCTGTAATCAAACTGATGCTGAATGCTACTTTATCTGTATTCATCAGTAAAACATTGAAACATGTGAAGGCTGTGTGAAAAGCCCATGCTCCGCTGACAAACACATGTATTCACCCAGATGTCTGTCCCAACCTGAGTTGACCTAAGATTCAGCTACAGCTTGAACTGGCCTAGATGATGTGCTGAGCAAAGCTGAACTGAGCTGAGCTGAACTTGGAGCTCATAGCATAATATGCCAAGGATCAAACTGGATTTTTGGAGTTGCCTTTGATGTAATTAAATTTCTTAACTTTTACATAAAATTTTAAATAGCATTCTAAGAAATAAAAGTCAGAATTAGTTTACGGTGTCATATAAAAGAACACAAAATGCTCCATAAGTAGTATTTTAAATTTTGTAAAAAGGGCTTAGTTCTAATTTTATGCCTGTTTAAATTTAAGAAAGTTAAAATTTTAATTTAAACATTCTATAACTTTCAAACTAAACCTCTTATCCACAATTTAAAATATCGTTTTGCTGCTACAAGAGTGCAGTACCCTGCTTTTGTTCCATGACATGCCTTTGGGTCAAGATATGTGTGTATGATGTTTGATGAAACTAAATTAACGAGTTAAGGAGTTCCAGTCCAGACACGATTTTACCAAGATATACCAGATATTTGACCTACTTTTACATCATGACACACTTTAGGTAAATATATATTCATGTGTGAGGTTTCATGAAACTAAGTTAAATATTAAAGGAATTACACCTCAGACATGGAATTTCAAGGATATGTCACTGTGACCCAAATACTTGACCTAGTGACCTACTTTTGTTTCATGATACACCTTTAGATCTAGAAGTGCATGTGAAGTTTCATGAAACTAAGTTAACAAGGAAAGGGATTATAGTAGCCCGGATATGATTTACAAGAATATGTCCTTGTGACCCAGATACTTGACCTAGTGACTTACTTTTGGTACATGACACATCCTCATGTCCAGATGTGCCTGTGTGTAAAGTTTCATTCACCTTATTTGAAGGACACATGATTTATAGCCCTTAGCCCTTAAACGAGAGATGGACGGACAAAGCGATTACAATATGCTGGGGGGGGGGGGGCGGCATAATAATGACTTTGAGAAAGTAGGTCTAAGTCATCCATACTCTGCAACATAAAAACTTTTACATACAATACACATTTGTGGTATTTCATGTATCATTACTCTTATTCTTTTTCAAAATATTGAATTTTATGTGTTCATAACACCTTTTGGTCCAAATTTTCCATAATACTGTAGGTGGTGCCACCAAATTTTGATACATATTTGTCTTTTTGCCTGATTTACATCCCTACAAACTTTCATGATGATTCATGGAAAAACTCTTCAAAAAACAGAATTCTTAATGTTTTCACCTTTTGGCCCAATGTTAAATATCACGACCAATATCAAACTGAATGTAGCCTTTATACACTTAAAAAGTCCTGAAAATTATACGGGACTATCTTGAAAACTGTGGACTGTATTGCATTCACAAGCAAAACTTTATGAGAAGAGAGAAAAGTTCATGAAGAAATTCCAAAATTAACACTGCAAATGCACACTGGCCATTTGAACAAACTAACTTGTCAGATACCCACCCCAAGTAGATTCCCACCAAGTTTGATAATGGTCAGGAGAAAGAAGTCAAAGAGATAGATTGTAGAAAGACAACACATGGAAAATATAGCCTACGCTGACTGACACGTCAGCTGAAGTGAGGTAAAGACTGTATAAACCTGGTTTAATATAAAATCATATGATATTCAGGACTACACATTTTGAAATACAGAAGACCAAATGATCTGGTTAAAACTGTATAAAATATTTACGGGCAAGTCATTATTCTTGCACTTAGAATGAATGCAGGTGTGGACTTGCACCACTAGCCATGAATTAATATCAATGCACACCCAATAAACCTCTAACACTCCAACAAATAATTTTCAGTCGTAACTTTTTTTTTGCTGCACATTTTTTTCCAGATTGATTTTATAATAACACATAATGGGTATTTTGAGACATGCATGAGCAAATTTCTGAAATGCTTTTTTTTCCCTTGCAGTATGAATTTTGCAAGTCTCATTGTTCATAAAAATACACAAAAATTTCTTAAACATTGCATTTTTTCTGCATAATTCTACTAAAACTTCTTATTTACAAGGAGTCCCATACACCGCTCAAATTTAAACAAATGCCCTTTCATAAGTGGTGAAAGCCACAGTGGAAGCCCGCTTACTTCTGAGTGTGACAAGTGATAGTCAGTTACCAATGTAATTTCACTTACCGATATGACCACGTCTACCACTTTTGTATGAAGTGCCTTCTCGGCTGTCACCTTCAGTTTTGTCAGCAACATGGCTGTGATCTGTTCTGGGCTAAATTCCTGGCTCTCACCCAAATACTGCACCTGTAAATATACACAATGTTTCCCTCATCATGCTGTTTTCCTGATGTGTGATGAAGTAAGAAAACAATGTTACTCCCTGCTATATACGCAGGTGCTCACTGCTATTCCAATAGACTTGGAGTCTTGAGTTTTCTACAATATGAAACAGACAGACCTTTCTCCTCAGTTTTCCATCACTAGTCTTGCAATTTCCAATACATATCATAATTTCCCCAAACCAAAATGTTGCCAATTCAGTCTGCTTGTATCAGACCAAAATCAACACAACGTACATTTAATACAGGTTGGGGGGGGGGGGGGGGGGGGGGGGGAAAGGAGACCTGACACTAAGATGTGTAATACCATCACCTTAATATTACACCTTATACTTTATGCCCTAATGAACTCTAGAAGTAAACATTTATAACCACAAAAAGTATACCACACTGTCATACCATTACCTCAATATCACTCCTGATGACCTAATGAATGATAGTCATACAATCACCTCAATATCATACCTAATGACATAACGAATAATAGTCATACCACCACCCCAATATCACACCTGATGACCTAATGAATGATACAGTCAACCATCACCTCATTATTACACTGACCCGACCATTCCCTGCCATCACACTGCACCTGTCACATGTACTTGACCCTGCTATGCACATTTTATTTCCTTCAATTAAACTCATCATCAACACAAGCAATTTTTTTATACATGCATCTGTACAACCAGTATGGCCTACAACTCCACACATGAATGCATTATTACACTTTTTTTATGCCCTCATGTACATTTCAGACAAATCATTTTGCATGTACTTATAAGTGTGTGTGTGTGCAAAAGTTTGTGGAACTAATCCAACATATTTTTCTGATCTGGTTTTCTTTCTCTTTATTCTATTTTTTTTTTTTACATCATGAAAGTTCACACCAACTATAGAACGGATGCTGGACCTGGTTTGTATACATGTGTGCAAGACCTCATAAAAGGTACACCATATGACCAGCCTGCAATTAAACTGATTTGATATGGTCTAAGTACTGCAGTGTGTCAAAGCATTTGTTGGCGAACAATTGTGTGTTGAAGGCTGGGGGCAGTTTCAATACAAAGCAGAATTGTTGCCCCCTTTGATATTTTTTTGACCAGCTAGTTGTAAACATGTAGAGCTGTGTGTAAGAAATTACATGCTGTAACGTATTGATGTGTATTTACCTGAGGCTCTTCAATCACATGAGAAACACAAGAAGGCCATGTGAATAGTCCGTGCTCAGCTGATCCAGAAATATTTACTCAAATATAAGTTTCACACTTCAGCATAAGCTTTCATTGAGCTGGCATGAGCAACCCAAAGCAGAAGTGAAGTGTGAGTCAATAGTACATGGCTATCACTGACCCCAATACTTGAATTAGTAGTGACCTATGTGTAGTTTCATTAACAGAATCAAAGGACAAAATTGTTGGAGGCTTGTCACCATTTATAAATGGATGCAACTGTGAGCCAGGTACTTGCCCTCCAAAAAACCTAGTTTTGCTTAAACATGTTAACATTTACAGTCGTTATGGTCAACAAATTGTGTGACTTCATGAAACAATGATAAAGTTCATGGAGAGTCATGATGCTTAAAATTATACAAATTAGGGGCAATTAAAATTTTAAAAGCTCCATATCTTCCAAACTACTGCAGATAGACACAAAATTTTAATGTGCATGTATAAGTTTGTGACACTTGCTAATATAATGGACAGTAAATGAAATTTGTAGAATTTCAAATTATGCTTATTAGGGGCACTGAAAAATCTAAAAGCTGAGTATCTCCAAAACTATTATTGATAGAGATGCCATCCCAACTTCACTTTATAGGTCTGTGGCAAAGCCACATCCAACGAACCATGAACCAAACTTGTAGGATTTCAACTGATGCAAATTAGGTGAATATGCAAAAGTTAAATCTTCGAGAGCTTCAAAACTATTATAGATAGAGGTGCCATTCCAACTTCATTTACGGGTTTGTGACATAGCCGCATCCAATGAACTATGATCTAAAATTGTACAATTTTAATTTATGCAAATAAGATGAATACACAAAATTTAAATCTTGAATAACTTCAAACTATTATACATAGAGGTGCCATTTCAACTTTAATTTGTACGTATGTGACATAGCCCCATCCAATGAACCATAAACCAAAGTTGTAAGCTCTTATTTTATGCAAATTAGGCAAATACACAAAGTTTAAATGTTGAATAGCTTCAAAACTATTATAAATAGTAGTGGTCCCCCTCTTTAAAGGCCCCCCTTGTAAAGAGGCCACCCCCTCTACAAAGGCCAGTTCTCCATGCAGCAAATATGTACCTTCATTGTGTTTTACCCCTCAAGATAGGCCGCCCCTCTTATAAGGTGACTTTTCTAGTGCATTTGGGGTGGCCTTATAAGAGGGGGACCACTGTAGTGTCATTCAAACTTCACTTTCTCAGTTTGTGACATGGCCACATCCAATGTCCCAAGAACCAAAGTTGTTGCAATTTAATTTATACAAATTAGGCTAACACTACAAAATTTAGATTATGCTGAACAATGGCAAAGTGAAGTATTTCAAACTGCTCTCATTTTGAAAGTGCACACACAGAGATTTACTGTGTAGAAAATCTTTTTTTCTAGTCTTACTTACATCACTTAATAATTCCTTAAAATCAGGAAATGATAGTAGCATCACCTAGAAGATCAATTTGTTGAAAACTAACCTTCACCTGGGATTAAAGTATTGATACTGTTCAAAAATGTGCAACCCGCATCCAGCTTTCCATACATGGTCTGTCTGTTAAAACAGGGTAATAATTTTTTTGTATTATTGAAGAAACACAATAAATTTGACAAGTGCCAAAATCCATAATCATTTTTACGGTGACCCAAAAAGTAGGTCATCAAATCAAGTACGGTTTCACATACAAAGTCATAAGGTGAAATTTTGATCTGGAGGTTCAATTCTCTCTGCCATTAACGCCTAAGGTACACCCTCCTATTACAGTGTCACCTCTTTCAACTTTACAGGCACTGGTGACCTCACAAACATATATCAAGGTCACTTACATTATATGATATGCTAGCATTGGACATGGTCTATATATCATATAGGTTTGGCAAGTGTAATCCAATTATTTTTCAAGATATGGAATTTTGTATCTTTAGACACATTTTGGCACATTATTTCCAGCAAATTATAGGTGAACCCACTAGTACAGTTGTACCTGATGTATGCAACCATACCTATGCCCCCCCCCCCCCAAAAAAAAACGGTCACATATTACAGGTGCTCATTCACCCCAGGTACATGGACATGAGCTTCGCTCGGGTATCTTTCCAACACATGTGTGGCACATACTAGTGTTGGCCCAGCTACTGGACTTTCTTGTGCACACACATACATGGGACATTCATGCTGGAAATAAAATATATTTTTTGTCGCATTATTCTTATTCATGTTCAATGACTAATTAAAAAGAAACTTCATCATGGTCACTGTGTAATTAGTAAAGGTTCAAAGACAAACCTGTGTACTTTCACAAATCTGCTGAGCACGTTAAATCTACTCAGAATCGCCAAGTGAAAGGCTACACAACTGCGCTCTCACTAAGTTGAGCAGTTCTGTCACTTATCCTTACTATAGATCAGAAGTGTCTGAGTTGATAATAATGATAATCTGGGTAAGCGGTTGTCAAAACCATGGAGGACTTTATACCTCCATTTCAAAAACAAAATGTAAGCGGTAAAATTAAGTATTTGAAGCAGCCTGACGATACCGCCGGTTAAATGTTTGGCCGCAAACAAATTTTCACTCCTCCAGTATCAGTTCAATTTAATCACAGTATGATGGCAGTAATGCTGAAAAGCCTGTAATGATTCTTATTTAATTAAATACAAAATAAATGGCAAACAAAACACCATGTGTATACATATCTACCAGCGGTTGAATTGGCTAAAGTTGATCAACAAATCTCAGAGCACCTGCGTGTCCAGGGTTCACCAAAGTTACCCGAAAGTATTACACTTCGTTCAATAATTCAATCGTAATATGACACAAGTAACTCTGAATTTAAGACATGTAATTATTTTAATTTAATCAAATATAAAATAAATGGCTACACAACATCACGTGTATATCTTGTGTTTTTCTAATTGACAAATGTCAGACCAGGTGCATCGCTCTGGAGTTCACCAAATTTCCAAAGTAATATGTGCCCGAATGTAAATCAAAAATGGCGGATTCAAGTGTGCACTTGCAAGATATTGGGAGCGTATTCAATTGATTTCTTACGATTAACAATGAACTTGACATAACCGAGCAAGCAAATTATGGCCAAGATAGTAAGTAAGTAATGTATTCGGAATATTTTTGCAACTGTTCAGTTGTTTTTTTTTTTTTATGCAAAACAAAGGCTTGGTAGACGGCACCACAGGCACCAGGTGCCAGCCAGTTCAACTTCAATGCAACAAAAAAGAGAACTCAGTATGTTCCAAGTTGTGATGCACTTCAAATCAATCCCGATTATTTGAAATAAAGTTTGAAAAAAAGGAGAATTATGATAATTGATTGAACGACAGTTACTTTTTGGTTGTACATGAAGGGGAAAAAATCAGGGTTTGTCACTGTTTGACACTCTCGAGTCTCAGCAAAAAGCGGTGGTTTGGGGTGTTTTTTTTCCAAACTTTCCCAGTCGCTGGTCGGGTTCTGTAGGTGGTCGCTCACGACAGTACATTTAACATTAGAAACTTGTCCGTGCATGGCAAAAATGGTCATTGTGTGCAGGTGCTTGTTGACCAAGTGTGTGTGTGTGGGGGGGGGGTTGCTAATGGCAGGTACTACTGTATCATCAGCAACACTTTGACCTCCTCCACAAACTCACTCAATTTCATGAACATCTATCAAATATTACAGATGCTAGAGATGTCACAAGATTTTCACATTTTGACCCATATATTACATGATACTGTAGGTGGCGCCACCAATATTGAACTCGACTTAGATTTTAATACATTTGATAAGTCCTGGAAGTTATATGGGCCTACCTTGAAAACTGTGGACTGTATCCAGCTCGCAAGCAAAAAGTTTACAGATGGACAGCCAGACAGACATAAGTGATCACATAAGCTCTGCGACCTTTGATCAGCAGAGCAAAAAAAAAAAAAAAGATAAATTGACAGCACTACAGTTGAACAAATTAACGTACAGGGAAGTTTAGAAATGTTCTCATGCAATCTCATAGCAACTGGCCAGCAGTGTCAGCTCTACTGAAGTGTGACCATTTGCCGACTGTACAATAGACCATCACATAAGCCCGAGAGACTGAGAAGTGAGTTGAGCTAACACCCACTGCAACAGGATGACAAGTTGCACAGACTTGGTATCTATGCAAGATACATGTCAATCAAGTTTGCACAGGATCCTCACAGTGTTTTGAGATGTGACAACTGTGACTTTGGACAAAACAGACAAATGAACTTACAATATACAACGACACATTCTATTCTTAAAGAAAATGCCAAGTGCTAAACGTAATGAGTGCAGATCCTGGTTCAGCACATGAGTAAATTTTCCTGGTACGTATTTGGCCCAGGAACATGAAGTCTGTCATTACTGTACTTGTGTGTATTGTATGTTTGTGTGTCACTGGCATGTTGCCCGGTCGTGGCCATGAATATGAAAATAGGTTTTCTCTCTCAAAAAAAAAAACAAAAAAAACAAAAAAACTGTGCACTGATTTAAAAGTCAGCTGACATAAAAATTAAACTTAAGTATTGGTTATTGTCCTTTATATTGAATGGGAAGTACGGACTCTAATTTTACAATGTCGGACTATACATCTTCATTGTACATGTATTAATTGAAAGGTACACACACCACTGTCAAATTAAACTTGACAACAGAATGCAATTTCAGAACATACAGGTCACGTGAATAGGACGGACAATGAATGCTGAACTAAATTAGACTACCAATACATGCCTAAAAGTCGTAGGGTCACCAGCTGATTTGTTAAGGGCTGGGGAACAGAAGTATCCATGTACAGTTTGACAGCAATTGGTTAGGCAGCTTTGGACAAGATTTTTTGAAAATTTGCCCCAAAAAATAAATAAACAAGAGACCCGTGGGCTTAATGGTCTGCTGGCACTGTGGCTATATTGCAACTACATCTTCATTTCAAAGTTGTTGGTCCTCAAGTGGCTTCTGAAAATATAAAGCTTATATGGTTTTCATGTCTCATTTGCCCACCAGATGGCACTTTGCTCCATATGTAATCATAGCTTATTTCTGCAATTCCTGTGACGGATATTGTTGCATGTGCCAAAACAACAATCAGTGAGTCCTTCATTTTATGTCCTCAGTGACCTTGGGACTGAAGATCAAGGACACCCAGATTATGTAATACAAGAGGCCCACAGGCCTGGTGCTATTCTGACATTGCCACTGATGTCCAAGCTACAACCTGTCATTACAAAATCACCTTTCAACTTTACAGGCATGGTGATGTCACAAAAACAGGTCAAGGTCACTGATATTACATCAAATTCTAGCTTTGGACATTGTCTATAAATCCTATAAATTTGGGACTTCTAATCCATTTCATTTTTCAAGACATAGAATTTTATATCTTAAAACACATTTTGGCTCATAATTTCCGCCAAACCACCAGTACCACTAGCAACTTACACTTTGACCTCCCCCACAATCCCACCATATTTGGTAGAGATCTGCCAAAAATAAAACATGCTAGAGTGTTCACAAGATTTTCACATTTTGACTCCTGTATTACAAAATAACCTAGGTGGTCCCACCAATATCGAACGGGGCCTAGATTTTCATACACCCTGTAACTCCTGAAAGCTCTGTTGGGTTAACTTGAAAACTGTGGACGGTATCACGCTAACCAACAAAAGTTTACGGCCAAACATGAGCAGTCGCCTAACTCTGCAACCTTTAGTCAGCAGTGCTAAAAAAAAAAAAAGGAAAATGGCTACGTACAGACTGATTAGAGCGCCCCCATCATATATATATATATATATATATATATATATATATATATATATATATGGAAAACCTACTTATGTGGGCTCAATGGTGCCTAAGGAAGTTGTGCAACGGAATGCATACATACAGACCTCCACTTTATTATATCATGCACACACAGAAGTGCAGAGAAATTGGGTCTGTATGCTGGTAAGTTTGTTTCCCCAATATGTTCATTAAATTCACACTTTCATATACAGTACAGTGCAGGCCATGTTTAAAAGACAACAGCAAACATTTATGTGGGCCTATGCAAGGTCTTTACATTTTGTTTCATTTCAAGGTGTCCAAGGTTAAAATGAGATCCTGCTCAACAGTAAATGCTCCATTACAAGTATGATTGCCGCATGTTTTGTTCTATAACTACTTGCTCATGACAATTATGGATCCTAATTTTCATTTCACTTGGCTTTGAAGTATATTTTACCACATGCTAAGGACAGATTGTGTGCAAAGTAGTGGCAGGAATATGCAGTAGATATTTGTTTCAACACTAACAAACTCTAGCCACATTCAGAAATCAAACCTTGCAGCAGATCTTTTTCCATAAAAAAAAAGACACCAGCTCTTCGAAAATGTTTGAGCATGGAACTCTTTCAAGCCCAGCATGACACAGCTGCTAACCAACTTTCCTTGGTGTGTATGAAATAGAGGTGCTTTTAGCACTAAGCACCTTATGAACCACAGACTAATGAGGCCTTCTATGCATCTTTTAAAGAGGGAAGGGCAACTTGTATCTGCACGGGCACATATAAATGTTGGATAGGGAGTAAAAAGGGCATGCAAGTAATCAATGGAAGCCTAAATTGGCATTTTTACAAAATAACACAACAGAATCTTCAAAAAGCAAATTAGAATCTTCTGCTTTGTGCATACATGTGATTTATGTGGAAACCAAATGTCACAAAAATGTGCAACTTGAGAAAGAAGAAAAGCAGACACCAGAACAAAAGGACAGGGTGCAAAATATAAAGGCAGGGCCCCTCTATGTTGAGATGCACCTTTCTTTCACACTCCACAGTAAATTACATTTTGCATAATTTACAAGATTTAGGAATGCCTGCTGAGCAGATATACTCTGACTTTCTGACTGTGTCACTGGAAACCATCAGGCATAAGTGACAACAAACCACAAAGCAGGTGACATTTAAGAAAACATCAAGCTGACATTTATAAATGCTTAATTCTTACATTAATGCTTAATCCAATGTTTTTTCCCATACTTTTTTAAAATTCCAAATGCTCAATTAGTAATCCTGCTTCATATACTGAAACTTTGACAAAAAACACCAACGGGAAATGAACCGTTTAATGTCAAAGCCAATGCACCCTATTACCAAGACCATATCTAGGAACCAAACTGCATTTGTGTGTCCTGTAGCCTCAGACAGCTTAAATTCCCACTGCCGAACAGAAGATTCAAAGCCCTTGGCTCTGGGGGCTTTTTTTTTGGGGGGGGGGGGGGGGGGGCGGGGGGTTGCAAAAGTTAAATTAACTTTGACCAAGGAGGGTCTCTACCCTCCTTGCTTTGACAAGTAACAAAGTTTAAACTGAACACAGTCTGAAATGTCTATTTAAGTGTTACGAAATTTAAATCATATTGCTTAATTAAATAACTTTAATTTTACCTGTGTTCGTGGAAAAACAAACAAATAGCACAAACACCAAAAAAAAAAAATGCAATTTCAAAGCAATTAGCCATGTGCTTTCAGAGATTTTTCGATCTTTTGCAAAAAAAAAAAAAAAAAAAGGAAAAAAAAATCACTGGATGATGACCGTTTGAACCAAATTGGTAGAGACCCACCCAAGGTACATTGCCACTAATTTGAAGTGGATCTGGCTGATGGTTTTGGAGAAGTCAAAAATGTTAATTGTGGACAAACAAACAATGAACAATGGATCACTGACCATCCTACAAGATCACCTGACTGACAAGTCAGCTGAGATAAAAATCAAATGATTTTATTCTTTACTATCATTTTAAGTTTTGGGCTCAGTTTAAGCTGGCATTTTTGGCACACATTCCAGGTGTATGGTAGAGAATGGGGCACCATGCTGATTGCACAGTGCAAACATTATTTGTCAGCACTCACCAGTGTATGTAAACCAGATATGTGTGGACACAACCAGCGACCAGGTCTTTACCATGATATGTTTACAACTGGTCTCACTCTCATTACACTCTCTGCAAATTAAGTCTGAGCTGTCAATTGCTCTGTGGTATTTTTTTTTTTTTTTTATCATAATGAGCAAATTCAGTCCTATCTGTTCCTCTGAAACATTCTATGATGAGTCTATATTCAGTACATTGTCCCACTCAAAATATTTGTCCATTTCAGCTTTTTTCCATGCATGCTGTACTGTACCTACAGACATTATGGTTTACTGATTTTAATGTGCTGTCTAGTCACTATGTGTCTGTGAACCCATAGCTATGAAAAAACTTCGGGCCCAGAGGGTTAAATGGAACTGTATCAAATCTGCAGACTGCCCAATCCTCTAAACTGCAAGGCTACTAGACATGCTGTCTTCATGAGGTCAGGCCCAACCACAACCCATACTGTGTCAACAACTTTGCTTGCATGAGGTTGAGCATCATGCACCCAACCCACACCTTGGAAAGTTGTTGAACAGGAGGGAAAAAAACAAAACAGATGTAGTGAAACAAGCTTCACACACAACAACAAAGATGCGAAGCCCCTTTCAAGATAAAACTCTGCACACCATCACAGTTATGCACTATAGCATTATTGAGTCAACAGTAAATATCCATTCACTTCAGTATAACTGTAAATCTTTCATTGTGAGCTTTGAAGTTGACAATACATGTACATCTATTTTCACTTCAGGCTTAACAGTAAACTTGTCATTTTTAAGTTTACTGAGGTGACAGTAAGTCTTCTTTCACTTCAGGGCTTACTGCGTCAACACAAATCAAGGTTCATTTCAGTGAATCTTCTTTCATTTTGGAGTTCAGTGAGTTAACATCAAATCTCTTTTTATCTGAACCATATAATAACAGTTTCTTCTAACCTAGACCTGAGTGAGTCTGTGCAAAGGAATACACATGGTGAGGTAAACACATGTACCGCTGCACGGCAAAGGTTCGTTACTTGCTTCTGCAACTGCCTCCATTACAAAGTACATGTATATACCTGCTGTAGTTTTTGTACAGCCATCTTTTTATTAAAGCTGAGCAAGCTTCAAAAATCTGTAGTTGTTTACTTGTTCATAATAAATTAACTGCTTTTCTCTTTCTTATTCGTGACATATTCTCCTATAGCTTGCTTTTCCACACGTTCACTAACTTTTTGGTTTTTTGGCCAAAAATATTGTGTTTGTTTAGTTAATGATGTAATTATTTATTTTATTGTTCAGGTTGTGCTTGTTGCCTACTTGTGTATAAGTCCAAGTCTTTGTTTATATTTGATAATAATAAACCACCTGGAAGTTGACATAAAGGTAATACAGGAGTATTTCTCCCCTCAGGCCTACCTGTTTGTGTACTTACAAGGCACTGGGGGCATGGTGTGTGGGTGTACATGTTATTTGCCAGGCTGAATGACCTGAACATTGCAAGTGGGTTACCAGTCAGACACAGGGGGTAATGAATATTGCAGCTGCATGTTTGATACGATGATACGGAATTTCTTGTTTTCACAATGTTGTCTAAACATTCAAGATAGAAGAAAATCTGCAAAGACAACAGAAAATTGAATCTATGAACATGTGATACCATGCAAGAGAGAGACCTGGATTGTGCTGTGAGTCACAGGTGGGAGCACCCACCCATCCCAGGGATGGCTAACCTCTGAATCAGCTACACTTCCACACTTCTGTCAACAGAGACTGGAAGGCTCAGTGCATGGGCAGACTGTCTGTGTCACAACTTTGCAGATCAACAAAACAAAATCTGTTTTTCAGTAGACTTAACGGAGTAAGTTTACTGAATTGTGTGTGGACTGTGCTGACAACAGCCAAAACATGCAAGTGTTACCACCACCACTATAAGTTATACTGCCCAGGAAATACTGGGCATAGTGGAGTGTAGAACATTCTGTCACCACTCTATAGCAGAGTAACACATATGTATTTGTACTACATTATCCCAAGTGTCAACACATACTTGTGGTGGCACTGATACATGAGACAGTTCACAATGACTTCCTGATAATACACAGTGCACACATACTTGTATTGAAATATATGATACAAAGAGTAATACGGTTTATGTGTACTTGTAATTCCAGGGATAATCATGTAGTGTGGGGTTGTGTAGGCCTGTACTTGTGCTGTGATACACTGTACATATACCAGTGATACGCCGTAAATATACTTGTGATACACTCCAGGAAAATAGGCCTATATTTATACTGTGATACACTGTACATATACCAGTGACACAACGTAAATACACTAATGATACACTGTACACACACTACTGATGGATAGTACACATGTGCGCTAGTGGTACCATACAGAAGTCCATATCTTGAGAGAACCCCTGCTTTTAAAGACCACTGCACTTTGTACATGTACTTTATGTTCATTTACTTTACGGAAGACCACAATTCAGTCATCTGTTTGGGTGGTCTTTCCAGCTGGTTTCACTGTAGTGCATTACCCACTTGCAGAACAAACATCCACTTCAAAGTGAAGTGTCCATTCTTGCAGACAATGCTCCAAAGCTTGCACCAGGCGTCAGCTAGCACAGACAGACTTGACCAGGATATCAATCACCTTTGAGCTAAACTGACAAATGAAACATAAAATGCTTGATAGTCAACTGAAAATGAAAACTCTTTCCTCAATAAACATAAAACAGGCTGAGCTACCAAAGTGAAAAAAAATTATTATTGTAGCAAATTTGGTTAACATGTTTAAGCCAAATTTGGTTTCATTGGCAAACAAATCCAAACCTTTTGACATCACTTTACTCATTATGCACCAGTTATGTATTGATGTTCAACTTTTAACCTAAAAATGCAAAGCTAAAGCCAAATATCATCCATTTTTCCCCATGACAAACCCAGCATTATTTCTTCTTCTTCTTTTTTTTTTAATTTCTTTTACTAAAATACTGTTTGAACCAAACTGGTCAGGATTTTATCATTGATGGGACCAGCCCATGCAAATAAGATGTCCGCATGGTAATCAATGTAAGAGACAGAGCCAGCTGCCAGCCTGTCCCTTGTAACATAATAAGTGTCTGGATTTGCCTGCCATGCCCCATCTGCTGTCTTGAGCATGATACACACAATCGCATCACACACTTTAAGCTGCAGTTCTTGTCTGGCCAGTCTTCTCTCTCACCTGCAGCTGTGCAGGTAGGTCTGTCACACCTGTCTCTAATGCCATGTGCCTACACAGCAGTACAAGCTTAAACCTGCAGTATTCCTGACATTTCGGCAGTGTGGATGCAAAACTGACATAATATACACTGCACCTGTGGAGAAAGTGCATCTGGCATGGCGGAGCCTCTCCACAGAGGCATTTCAAGGATCATTTACCCACTGCCAAGATGGTGACACAGATACATGTTCAATCTACCTGGAGAGTAGTTGGTAGCTGATGACAGGCAAAAATCAAAAAAAAAAAAAAAAAAAAAAAAAAAAAAAAAACAAGCAAAAACAAAAAACATGAGGCCCATGGGCATAATGCTCTGCTCACCACCAACACCAAAAAATCATTTTCTGAAATGTATTCAATCACAACCATGAAAAAATTAATCAAGGTCAGGCAAAAAAAAAAAAAAAAAAAAAGATTGTTTTCCCTAATCTGAGCCTATCTCTAAACCCCCCTACTGACCCCATGTTAACTTATTTCTGACCCAAAAATAATAAAAACACATACCTACGCCAAATTGTGGAATATTAGGCAAAGAAAACATACCGCCCACCCAAAATGTCATTTTTTTTAAAATGCCTATCTGCCCACCCACAAAAATTTTGGTCCATTAGAGGAAACACCTTTTTTTTGGCCTCAGCATTATTATGCAATATCAAACTTCCCCAAGACACACATTTGTGGTACATTTGATATCACTCGCCTTATTCTTTATCGGCATAATATGGCTAACCTTGATTAATTTTTCAAGGTCGTGGAGGGTGTACACGTCAGGAAATGTTTTGTCATAATGGTTAGCAGAGCATCAGGCCTATTATGTTTTTTTTTCACTATTTTGGACTTGCTTTAAGATTGAGCGGCCACACAGATGGGGTCCTGTGGACCTAAACTTGCGTGACATGTGGCACTGTAACTTTTTCAGTATCTCTTATGGGTTTTACGTTGTTTTTTTTTACTATTTTAGACTTTTATCAAAGTGCATCTGGGACCACTCTCTCCATTAGCCATTTAGCCAAATGCTAATGTTTCTTGAAGTTGGCAAAAAATATGAAAATGACTAGAATATTTTAAAATTGAATTATAGCAGGACCAATACCATTTTTTTCTTTTTTTTTTGTAAATTATGCCTGTATTGCTAACTTTGGAAACAAATATTTAAAGTCTAGACCTGTCCCTGTGAATGCTGCACTTTTCTCAAACTTGGTGGGAAAGCACCAGGACTCAATCTGCACAGTGCTTGTTCACAACATGGTGCTGCTGGCATTTCCTGATTTTTAATGTATTATTGAAATAAGGAATTATTGATGAGGGTACATGTTTGCATTGTTACTGTAGGAATATCAGCAACTGTGATGTATTGGCTTGTGTCTTAGTAATGCTGGGTCCTAGGCCCATGTTTAGTAAGTAAAAGCTTTAATATATGAGAGTACCTACATTGTTTCTTCTGGTGTTATTGATTTTAACTTTATAAAGGTCACACTGACATCTTGGATTATAATATCTTGGTAATGGTGGGTCCTTGACCAGCACTAAGAAATTGACTATCAGGTTTCTTGTGGTGTCAGTAATTTTGACTTGGCAACACCTTGAAAGGTCAACTAACCATACTGACTTTTATCATGGTAATGGTGGATCCTGTCACTTTTCATCCAACACTGTGAATGTGTGGAATTCCGTATCTCATAGAAATGTTCAGCTAGACACCCCCAATTTGCAAGATACACCAATCATATTCAATGCTAACATGTAATGTAATATCAGTGACCTTGGCCTATTTTTTATACGTTGTGTCAAGTTCACAGAGGTGATTTTGTAATGATAGGGTGTAGCTTGGACACCAAAGGCAAAGAGAATCGAGCCTTTGCATCAAAATTGCACTTGATTACATTGCACATAAAACTGTACTTGGTGACCTACTTTTTGGATCAGTGTGACCCAGTAATTTGGAGTTTGGCGTTTGTCCAAATTTATCGTCGTTTTTCTTCTGTAACTTGAAAAGTTATTACCCGATTTGAACAAACAGCAAGGCATGGAAAGCGGGATGTGGGGCGCACATTTTGAACATAACAATTTTTTAATCTGAGTTGAAGGTCAAGGTCAAAAAGCCAGTTTGAATATCATGATCATCTCATGAATGCTCTGCAAACCACTTTTTTTTTTTAAGTTAAGCACATATAATGTTTAGATACAAAAAGTGTATGAAAATCTTTGTCAAAATCAATGATGGTGGCATCACCTACACCATAAGGATTGTAATATACAGGTTAAAATGTGAAAATCTTGTGACCAGTCCAGCATCCTTAATTTTTGATGGATCTTCATGAAATTTAGTGACATTGCAGAAGAGGTCAAAATTTTGGTTGGTTATGATAATATGGTGCCATCTATAATTTGATGGAAATCAGGAGTTAAAATGTCAGGAAAGATACAAAATTCCTTATCTCAAAAAACAATTGAATTAGATACGCCAAATTTATAGAATGTAAGATCCATGTCCAATGCTAATATATTATGTAAGATCAGTGACCTTCACCTATTTTTGGTAAGGTTACCAGACCCATTAAGTTGGAAGAGGTGATTTTTTTTTTCCAAATTGTAGAGTGTAGTTTGGACATCAGTGGCAAGTAGAATATCATTGGGCTTCTGGATCAAAAAAGCACTTAAGTACATTACATATAAAACTCTACTTAGTGACTTACCTAATTGGTCACCGTGACTCAATGACTGTGTTACCTTGATCTAGTTTTGAGGTGCAATTTCGATCTGGAGACTCCATTCTCTTTGCCATTGATGTCCAAGCTATACCCTGCCACTACAAGATCACCTCTTCCAACTTAACAGGTCTAGTGACCAACCAAAATAGGTCAAAGTCACTGATATTACATAATATACTAGCACTGGATATGGTGTATACATCCTTTAAAATTTTGCATGTCTAATTCAATCACTTTTGAAGATATGGAATTTTATATCTTTAAACATATTTTGCTACATAATATCCATCAAATTATAGGTGAAGCCACTAGTATCACCTGCAGCTGAGATTTTGACCTCCACAATCCCACTCAATTTCATGAACATCTATCAAACATTAAGGATACTAGAGCGGTCACAAGATTTTCACATTTTGACCCATGTATTACATAATACTGTAGGTGGCACCACCAATATTGAAATCCAACTGATGCCCATACACTTGAAAAGTCCTGAAAGTTATATGGAGCCATGTTGAAAAATGTAGACTGTATGGTGCTCAATAGCAAAAAGTTAAGGGACAGAGGGAGGGAAGGACAGACATGAGCTGTGTGACCTTTGGTCAGCAGAGCTAAAAAGTTACAGCACAAGTTCAGGTCTACGGGACTCTAAATGTGTGCCTGTGCAATTGGCCACACTTTTGGCGAGGAACATATCCAGTGTTGCCAACCCTCCCTGATTCCCCAGGAGACTCCCGGAATTTTATGCTGAAAATACTTGAAAAAGTGTGGATTTTTGACAATTTTGAGTCACCTCCCGGAATTTCATCAATATTTCCCTTCTATATTTCATATTAATTTATTAACCTCCCGTAATGTTACTTTTTACCTCCCAGATTTTAAGTTTGGCAGGTAGGCAACACTGCATATCCCCCCTCCCCCTAAAAAAATAATAAATGAAAAAATAAAATAAAAAACTAGAGGACTGTAACAGTCCTGTGAACTTTTGAATGATACCATCTGTTGCTTACATGAACATATATGCTCTTAACAATTTTTCTGAATTCCAATAATTTGTAAAAAAAATCAGAAAACTACAGTAGCAAGCACCATGTAGTGAATAAATCTCTTGGAGATCAAGTCTCCTTATATTTCTCATAACTGTTGAAATTTTTTTTTCTTTAAATGGAGCAGACATTTGACCACCATCTGAGAATGTTACACAATCGACATGAATAAGGATGGCCATAAGATCTAGTTGTCCTGTTTTACAACTCATCAATAATATCCATTCTAGGGCCCCTGTCCCTATCTGCTAATGATTCATGAAATTTATAGAATGCAAAAAGTAACTAAAAACTTCTTAACTTTCGCAATTATAATTCTACAATAACATTGTCATAATATTCAACACATAGGTCTGAACTTCAGGCTCACATTCTGAACATGGAGTAAGTGGTTACTTTGAAGCTCAGGTAATAAAAACTATATGAACATCTCAGCTGTACCTACATTCACCCTGACAAATTCTACACATAGTGGTTTTAAACTTTTACCTTCAATGGACAGTAACAAGAATACACAACTCCACTCTTCTGACTGAAGTGCTATCCACAGGATGGGCACAGGAACATTGCATTCTTTCTCTTCCCATATTATACTTAATACTTTACAGGTGTGCAGTCTACCAGCCATTCTGGATTCAAAGGGTTAATATGATTTACCCTGACCCTGTAAATCTACTTTCCTTTGAACTACAAATGCTAAATGCTACAGGCAAATTCCTGATAAAACTGTGTGGCACATGCACCATCTTCATCTCTTCACCCCATACCCCACCCCCACCCAACAAAAGGTGGGTGGGTGAGCTACAAGTGGCCAGTGTTCCAACAATGTCATCTACTTCAGAATTTTTGACGATTAAATTATCAATGAAAAACAATTTGACAACTACACATTCATGATGAAGCCTATCAGAATTGTATGCCCCAGGTCAACAGCTTTCCTTGGCACATGTTGGATTCTTAACACCCTAGGGGCAACAGTTTAACAAATTCCATTTTGTGTACATGTATTTTCTTGGACACAAGATTTCACTTACGCTGGAAATCACAGCTGAGTTACAGTGCATCTGTCAAATCAACGAATTAATGAATATACACATAAAAACAGGATCACAAGCATACTCTAAAGCATTGACAAAATAACTGTAACTGACACAATCCACGTGGTCAGACCAGGCCTCAAGAAATGATGACTGTTTTGGTTCTTTTTAGTCTTCAGTGTGCACACTTTATCAGCTCTGTGTAAGTAAATACACTTCAGCTTAAAAATATGATCCTACAGATCCTGTTTATGGTTGCTGTTCCACTCCGGTGGCTACTTATAATACTCATCTGTAGTTTTTAGTACAGCTGTACAGACTGAACCAAGGAAATCAAACAACTAGGGCATACTGTAAATAGAGGAAAAGGACTTTAACTCTTAATTTATGCCAGTAAGATGTCATGGTCCCTTCTTATTTTTGGTCTTGTTGGCTGCCATGGAAACCAAATTTCAAAGGTTCTCCTTCTCCAAAAAGAGGCAATAACAATGTACACAACCTATGACAAATCTGTTTTACCATGGCTGGGAGTGGTGAAATACCCTTTTCTCTGCTTTTCACCCAGCAAGTATGATCACTGGTCTTACAACTTCCGTGTAACTTTAACAAAGATAACTCCAATAAGAAGTCAACTAGTTTCAAAGAACATGTGCTCAACACACATGGTCTTTAACCTTTCAATTGATGACCCATGTTTTATGCAACATGTGGTTGGTCTTTTTTTGTTTGTTTGTGTTCTTTTGCTTCCCCACTCCAAGAAGGACGATTGCATTTATATCAGATTTGTCTTTGCTGCAGCTGATTCATGTGAATATCATGACTATATCACAGAAGCCTGACCATCATAATAAGCAATTTGTAATGTTGTTCACATTGGAATTTAAAATGAAGACCATGTTAGAGGTATAAAATAAAGTCCATAATGAACTGGGGGGGGGGGGGGGTGTCGCTTATAAATAATAATAAATAAATAAATACAAATTTTTAAAAAGTCTTGGTTTTGTAACCCATCTTTCTGTGGAGACAAAATCATTAAACAATTAATATAAACATTCAAATCAAACATACGCAAAGACAGTTCCCTATGGAGAGCTATCCTGGCGTAGTGGCTATATTTCCGCTTTATGTGCGGGGGGGTCTCGGGTTCAATCCCGGCCCAATCCAAGAGACTTGTCTCTGGCTCTCAATTACACCAGTGGTCCATGACTGGTTTATCAAAGTCCATGATATGTGTTGAACCGTCTATGGGAAGTGCATATAAAAGACCCCTTGCTGTTTGTCGAGAAGAGTAGCTGCGTCAGCGGCGGCAGCAGGTTTCTGTCTGCAGAGAGGACCCCACTCGAACTAAGTCAAATCGACTTTCGTGGGTTATCCTTGCACCCTAGGTGCTAAAATGACACACACATAACAACATGCTACCCACTGATCTCCAAAGTACAGCTCCAGATGCCAAATGTTGTATTTCATGTAATAAAGTTGGGAACACACATATACAAGCATTATAAATAAACCGCTTACCCTTATAGCTGTAGTACCATTGGGACCCTTTACAACTTCATATGGTAAGATTTTCTTTTCTCTCTGGACTTGTGGGTCATTAAAGTTTCGGCCGAGGAATTTCTTGAACCCCCATACTGTGTTTTTTAAGTTCGTAACTGCTTGGTTCTTTGCTGCCACTCCCAGCCATCTCATCTTTTCTCCTAGCCCAACAAAGGACCTGAAACAATCAAATATACACATGTACGTCACATTAAGACAACATCTAGCTAGGTCCTCAAAAGACAATTTTCTCAAAAGTCTACTTGTCTAGGGCAAGCGCTCCTGTGTTTTACATGCACACTGTAATTTGTCTCAAATTGTATATGCCCTGCATCAGTTTTCACTTTCCTAGACAATATGACATATAAATTGATGAGCCCTGTAGATTTTACAATGTCTTTAAAGCTTGACTAGTAATGGTAACACATGCAACAAGTCAGCTGGGCAGGCAGACAGACTGAATGATGGACAGACTGACAGAACCTGTGCAATACAAAAGCCCTGGCTCAAACACTTCTCAAGTTATCATGTGGAAATGAAATTCACTGATGTGGCTCTGTGAGCTTGACCCAGCTTTCACACAGAACTATAACCCTGTAAAATATGAAAGTCCTAGCTCAAAAAGTTCTCAAATAATCACACTGAAACCAAATTTACTAATGTAACTGTGATCTTGGGAACTAGGTCAAGGTCATCCAACTTCAAACTTAAGCTAACCCTCAAAGAAAACTATAATCGCCTTAGGTCATAGAGAGTTGAAGAGGTGGAAACATTATTGACAAATGGACAAACAAACATAGGTCACACATCTCCCACCCTGACCTAGCCCCTATAGAGAACTATAATCCTGTGCAATATGGAAGCCATAACTCTAAAATTTGTCAAGTTATCATGCAGGAACCAAATTCATTAATGTGGCTCTGTGACCTAGGCATTTGGGTCAAAGTCGTCCATCTTTGAACTTGACCTAGACCTCACAGAGGACTATCACCTTGTGAAAGTTCTGCCTCAAAAATGTCTCATGTCAACAATGGAAACCCCAGATCACAAAGTTCTCAAGTTGTAGTGTGGAAACATTGTGGACAGACAAAGGATGGACTGCCATATGCTTCTGGCGGAAGGGGGGGGGGGGCTTAATCAACAAAGAATTATCATCACCAAGTATTTTATTGACAAGGAAATTAATTTGGTAACTTACAAAAGCAGTGGGTTTAACTCCTAGCTAACATGCTGAATATTTGTGGTTGCCCTAATTGAAATTCTAGTTTCCACAGGCCACCGGCTACCCTTTATGTTGAGCCCTGTTCCAGGATTAACCTCATGCCAGCCTCTACACAGGTAAGTTAGCCCTAACATGTACAAGTATGAGCAGGTTACACCAGGACTTTCATTGTAGGAACCCACAGTGACCTTCAACATACTCCATCAGTATTAAAAATACATGGAAGTGCACTGTGACCTGGAGACTTAAACTGCATACAGTGAGGTCTTACACACTAATCTGTACACCACTAGGTCAACCAAATCTTGAAACACCACACAAACAAGAATATGACCTGCAGGATTAAACTATTCAAAACATGATGCATTCTGCATTGGGATGAACACATGATCTGAGCCAACAAAAACCTGTGCTGCCAATGCCACATTTTCTTCTGAACCTATGTTCATGGAGAAGTGCAGTTTGTCTTCTTATGGTAAAGTCATCAGGTACACGTCACTGTGTGTTTTGACTTGCAAGCCTAAAACACAATCCTCCTCTTCCCCAAACTATTGGGAGTGGGGGAGGGTAGAAAATCTATTTCTGTGCCTTAAAGACTGCACAAATTAAAATCCTACACTACCGACTTGGGTGTCTACAGGCTGTATCTGCAGCAAAACATTACAGAGCATGAGAATCACATCAGCAGTCTTTGAAATGTTGGAACTCATGCCCGACTTGAAATAAATAACTGATTTTCCATGGGAATACAGAAGTTGGCTGTACAACTTTATCTGCAATAATTCTGCAGATACATGTACAGTGAAACCTCCCTATACCGAACACCATTGGGACCGGAAAAAAGTGTTCAGTATAGTGAGGTGTTCGGTATAGGGAGGTTTGAAAGCATTGAAAGTACACATCTATATTTGGGACCGAGAAATGGTGTTCAGTATAAAGAGGTGTTCAGTATACAGAGGTGTTTGGTTAGAAAGGTTTTATTGTACATGTATTCAACACTTAAAACAGATTTACATAAACTGAAATCCCGCAAGTTTTCTCGGCTGTTTGTTGGATGCACCAGTTTCGGCAAGAGAATAAGTCCTCTACCTATACATACTATGAAAGTTTTGATGATATTCAACATCTCAATTGCTGATCACACAAGCTAAAATCCTACCATTTTTACTTTTACCTCATTTGATGTTCCCACAGCATGGACAGATGAATTCAAGTTGGCATGGTACCTCTACCTCCAATAATTTTGATTATTTGGAACATTTAAAATGTTCATGTATTCCTAAATAAAATTCTGCCAGTTTTGTTTGTGGTTTATTGGATGTGCTACAGCACAAACCTTGGTACTGAGGTTGGAATGGCATTTCTACCTACAATACTTATATGAAACATACAACATCTAAAATGTTTCAAGTGTCATTGTTTACCCTATTTTGCATACATTAAAATTCTACTTTTGCTTGCAGGGTATTTGGGTGCACCAACAGTACAGGCCTATAATTAAAGCTGCACTGGCACATCTACCTGTACATGTAATAGCTTTGAAAATATTCAACATTTGTAACTATTCAAATGTCCTTTATTAACATAAATTACAGCAGTGCGACTTGGGTTTCTCATTCATAGGATGCACCCGCAGTATAAACCCACATATTCCAGTCAGAATTACATTTCTACTTTTTGGAGTAATTTTGAAGATATACGTTTAAACTTTTATAGGTCTCTAATTAACAAAAATTGAATTACTACTTTTGTTCATTGGATATACTGACAGCGCTCACCAATGCATTCACACTGCATCTCTACCTATAAATACCTGTAATAGTTTTAAGGATATTCAAAATTTTAAATGTTCAAATGGCCTTAATAATTATCATAAATTAAAATTATACGATACAACTTTTGTTGATGGTCCATTGGATGTGCCTACAGCACAAACCTAGATATTTAACATCTTAATATTGTTCAAGTATGCCCGATTATAATCGACTGAAAACCTACAACTATTGTGTTGAAGTTTATTGGTGCACCCACAGCACAAACCTTTTAACTTGAAATTGCACCTTTACCTATAGCAGTTTTGAAGACATTCAACATCCTAATTGTTTAGGCATCCTTTATTACCATAAACTGAAATTCAACAACTTTTGTTTGTGGTCCATTTAATGTGCCTAAGGCCCAAAGCTAAGAATTGAACTTCAAATGGCACATCCAGCTGCGGTAGCTTTGGACATATGGAAGATAAAAAATATTAATTACTCATAATTTGCAAACTTTTTTTTTTAGGACAACAGCTTTAATTTCTGTGTTACTTTTCTTTATATGCCACATTCACAGTAATTGTATGGAGGCAACAACTCCTTGACAAATGATGCAAGTTCACTCACATTACGGAAATCCAGTCTTCCAATTACATGTGACTACTACACGTATGTATGTAACAGTCTCTGACCCAAAGAGGTCAAAGCGACGTGTACAGAATCAGAAACTGTCATCCCTGTTGGTTCATAATCATGTACCTGTCATCACTGTGGGCTTATTTTTAACATAACACTTACATATATTAAGAACGATTTGGATCTGCTGGTCATTAGGAATTCATCTCAACCTACTGCACATGTTGTGTGCAACTACTGCTGGAACATGGGACAGAATAAAGCCAAAAAGATCCAAGGATGACCTTGGCAATCACTCTGCCACAGCTAGTTGTGCTGAAGGGGGGGGCGGGGGGGCACAGAGAATGTATTAGTATGGGCAACCACACGGTATGCTGCCCCCACATATAGTACAATTGCTGTGTTGATGTGAACTCACCAATGTACACAATAGTGAAGAGACACAGATGCACCCAGCCAGGGTCATCTAGAATCATCCAGCATTCCTAAATACGCAGTCATGTGTTCAACATAGTTTTCCAAGGTACCCCTTATTCACAGAACTTGTGCCATGGTCCAAGCAGACAATGGATGTTTTCCTTAAAATTTTGGTACAATACAGCATGCAATTTGCATTTAATGATGAACTCCATAATTTTAAAACAATTGATTCCCCACTTCTATCTCTCATACTCCATGATGGTGAGAGTGAGAAAGGTTTGCCAATTGTCTGAAGCTAAACAGCAAGTTGTGTTCATCGGTAAATTAGAAACTGAATAAAGTTCACCAATAATATTTGCCTATGTCACTGAAAAACACAGCTAGAGTGAGGTGTCATCTGAAGATGACACAAGCAGATACCCCTGTACCCCCCCCCCCCAAAAAAACCGAATAGCAATACATGTACATGTACAGTGACACCTGTTTTGGGAGACCACTTGCCAAGTCCCTTTTGCCATCTTTCCCATGTTACTGCACCTCAATTGGGAGACTACTTGCCTTATGTTGACCACGTTTCAGCCTGCCCAGGGGGTGGTCATTCAAAACAGGTTTCACTCTATTAACATGTTTAATATACCTAACCATGATTTTGACCTCCTCCACAATCCCATTAAATTTCATGGAGATCTATCAAAAGCAAAGGAATGGATTGAATATGACTGAGGAAGACTAAATTGCAATGAAATTCAATCTGTACAATGATTTAAAAGTCTGACCAATTTTGATGCTCAAGCACCTCATCACAGACTGAGGTCAATGGCCCCCAGCATGTGAATATACCCCAGGGTGTAAACATTCACATCGCCATGAATTTTTGTAACAGCAAAGAATATGATGTTCAAGAAGCAATCTGGGCATGTAATAGCCTATTATATGTCTCGCTTGTTGCTAAGCAAGAATGGATGCAGGGACCTGACATTAGTGTGCCAAGTTTTTATAAATTTAAAGCCTGGAGAGCACCAGGTACATAAAAAGAGAAGGTGTATCTGTTGATAGCATAAATCCCAATTCAGCAGAAGTTGCGAGCCCGTGGTTCACGAACTCAGTGTTTCATTAAAAGGGATACTGTCATGGGGTACATGCACTCAAAAATACAATTTTGGCATAATACTGAACAAGAAGTCCATCTACCCATTACTCTAAGACCCTGTAACAGATCTGTGGTATGCAGCCAAAACAATTCTCTGGCAAGCCCTAACCTGAGTGTCTTTCCTAGGGCCACATGGTGTGCATAAATATTCCAAGATTTGAATGGTCAAATCTGGGAATTCATGGTTAGGAATCAGAAAGTGCCTTTCTAGCTGTTGAGTGTAATCATATGCAGCAGAAGTGCTTGCAATTTCTATCCATCCCCCTCTCCACCCCCCACCCCTCAAATGACTAATATTTACCTTAGCAACCAAAGATTACCAATCAGTGACTGAATCAATTTTGAACTGCTTACCAGTAATAAGGCAGAGACAGGGCAGACAGTGCTGAGTAAGGAATACCTGGAACTTAAGTTTGTTCAGCTGGTAACCAAACTGAAGTTTTCCCCTCGCCTACCCCCACCGCTAAAAATACAGGTTTATGTGATCAGTCATGCCATCCTGCAGGAGACATGCAAATGGATCTAATAAGCTTGCCACTGACAAGTCAGTAGCGCAAACTAAATATATAAATATGCACTGACGAAAAATCCCAAATGTACCACCTGCCAGTTACAGTACATACAAAAACTTAACCAAAATTTACACCTGTCTAGAGGTTCCAAGTCTTCCAACAAGGCTGCAGATCTATTTTTTTCATCACTATGTTAACAATTGACTACCCCTGACTTTCGAGCCAATGCTGTCCATCTGAAATGCATAGATTATCCACCTTTTCATGCCCATTTTCATTCAAACCTCATGTTTTATGTTGCATGCACTGGAGCCTTGTCATTTAGGAAAGGGAATGCTCATGATGTTGTATGTAGTGATTAGAAAACACAGCAAAAAAAAAAACAAAAACAAAACAAAAAACAAACAAACAAACAAACAAAACAAAACAAAAAAAACCCCCCAAATAATAATAGTGATAAAATAAAACTGATCATGATTTATATATAGAGCTCAACATTAAAGATTTCAAGTATGATTAGCTTGAAATGTAATTGTTGTCTGAAGCCTGCAAACTAAAGACATTGGCAATATTTGGTTGCAAATTTTAAAAGGAATAATGGTGAGTAGTGCACACCCTGAACCACAGTCTATACTACCTTTATTTGGAATAACCCTTTTTGATGAACTCGCTTGACCTTACAATTATTTCAGTGCTATACTTCACATGGCCATGTCACAGAGGTCAGTATAAGCTGGTGCTCCACAGACCTGTGCATGTTGGGGGCAGTGACACTGACATCTGCCTCAAGCAAAAGCCAGACAGTGACATAATTATCACCTGTGCAGTTACGATGGTCATGGAGGACATCCAAGCCACAGGAACATGCAGAGAACAATCAACCACAACCTCCAACATGATCCATGTTTTACCATCTAAAGATTAAGCTGGAAAATTTCAAAGTGTCCCATAATAGCACAATTTTAAATTTTGCAACTTTTATTTTCATTTTTGTATTAAATACCCTAAGTACGACAAACAAATGAGTCAACATAGCCACTGAAAATTTCAGTCTGCATTACATTTGAAGAATATCAACATTTGAAGTTTTACTTTCATTTCATTGAATGCACCTATACCAAACATTCCATATATATATATATATAGTATGTTTGGGTTGTGCTATAGGTGCATTCAATGAAATGAAAGTAAAACATCAAATGTTGATATATATATATATATATATATAAAATATCATCAGTATGAGTGCTCATCAGAAGGTAAGCCAACCCGGTTAATCATAAACTGACTTCATTGAGCACTGGGAGATTTTAAACCATACCAGAGAGAAGTGTAATTCAAAATGCCCCTGGTACATAATATACAGCATGGTGCATCTGATGAAGGATATGAACTTGTAGCACTTAAAATCATGTCAATTAGCGGCATTTCACATTTAGAAACTTGAATATCATCATTTAAGTTACATTGAGACACTTCTATACACACAATTCCAATGTTTACTTGATATACAGTGAGTGATTCCTCTTAATACACAGAATCCTTGAGACTGGTAAAAAGTACCTACTCCATGGGAGGTTGGCCCTTTTTTAAAAATATGGATGAGTATGTACATGTCAAAATAAATATTATTTGTACATCCATATATACATATAAAGTGTAGGCATAATATCATAATCTATGGGGAAGCAGCTACATGTAAAACATAAATAGTCTTTGTCCCTATATTGATGAAAAAGAATAGATACAAATTTAAGTACATGTATCAAACAAAAAAAAAAAAAAAAAAAACAAAGGAAACAAAAAACAAAAAAAAACAAAAACAAGGAAAGATGATTTGCTTCTAAACACCACTGGCTGTGTGCCTTCAAAGCTTGCATAAATTAAAATCATATGATAATGACTTTGTGTCCAAAGGCTGTATGTGCAGCATGACATGTTGGGATCATGACAATGACACAAACAGTCTTTTAAATGTTGAATTTTGCACACAAATTGACTTGAAAGAAAGAATAATCTGTGCTTGAGAAGCAAAATGTGATGGGCAAACTAATTTTTAAATAACTTTGAGGACCTATTGACCATTTAAACTGATCAGCATAATTAATATCTATAGGCCTAATTCTTGCAGCTAGTTTTGCATATACTCAATACCCCCAAGTGGTCATTTTGTTCATATATATACACACACACACTAGTTGATAGTCATGACCATCGTTGCATACATGTATTGATGCATATGGCTGTCTTCAGGCTTATAGCTTGTTTGTCATTGACCAAAATTTTCAATATCAAAATACATGTGCAGGATTACCCAGATTTAAGTTCTGTTTGTTTGATGTGTAAATGCTATGCCACAGTCCTAAACAGGTAGCTAGGAAATGGAATGACACATTAAATTTAATATCTTTATCTGGTATGATTTTCAACATTTTCAATGATGCACCTTTTGGTCATTGTTTTTATCAGATGAGTCCACAGCACAATCCGGTAAATTGCAGTTGGCATGGCAATTCCTAGTCTATCTAAAATAGTTATGAAGATATTTAGGACTTTCATTTTGTTTACTTGCCTTATTTAAATAAGTTGAAATGTTAACTTTAAAATGTCAATTTGTTTTATTGGTTTTTAATGTATGCTAAATGGTTCTGCCATGCATCCAAAGGTTGCCAAATGACCTAATACTAATCTAGCTATTTACCAACATATGCTGTGCCACAGTCAGTTTTTATATTATTATTTACATTTCACTGTTACTAGAGTTGCAAATTTACCACATCACAAGATTCAACAACATGCGAGGGCAGTATCAGTTGGTTCAAGTGATCTCCTGATACCCATCATTTCAGCCAAGTTGTTAAGGATTGTGTATTCCATGCCTATTCCATTTACTGCCCTCACCAGTATATAAATACTGGACACTGCCCAACATTAAACCCTCTTCCACATTTTCATTATAGTAACAAGTGTACATTGTACACTTGTCACTATAATGAAAATGTAACATGTGTATACATTGTGACTACAAATTTGATTTCATAATGGCTGCTTGTCAACCAAGGTAGAGTAATCTGGGTTCTGCAATTTGCATGTGTGTTAGCTCAGGACAAGTAAAATTCCAATCAGGGCAAGTTAAAATCTCAAAGCACTAGCACTGGGGAGCAACCAGGAGTTGAGTTTTCTAAATCGAGATCTGTATAGATGGACAGACAAGTTTCAATGAAGGGCCAGCAAAATGCCAAAAATACTAGCCATGAGAATTATAACTGATGAAAAGGAACTGCAGAGTGCACACATAAAAATTGATGTAGCAACTACTGTGGAACAGAATCTCCAAATAAAATAAATTCCATATAGAGATTATTCCTATATTAATTACAATCAATTTGCAGTCTCACATTTGTTTATCCATGATTCCCCCGTCTAAGTAGACTTGTATTAAAAACCACATATTTTTGCTCCCTTAGGTGGTTTTAGGAAGATTCCACTGTATTTATTTAAGTGTGTCAACAGACACTTTTCTGTTTTTCCTCAAGTTCTTTCTTTTTTCTTTACCAGTGAATTTGTCAAACACTTTTCTCAGACACTATTATACATACAAACTCAAAACTTGGTATGATTGTACCTCCATACAAGGAGTTGGGCTTTTTTATACAGAGGAATAAAGATGTTTAAAATTATGCCAATTAGGGGCTTTTGAAATTTTAAATCTTGAATATCTTCAAAAGTATAATAGAGATGTCATTCCAACTTTTACTAGGGGTTATAGACCATTGTGCATGTAATCAATTTTTTTAAAAAGTTGTAGCAATTTAAATTATGCTAATTAGCAGCATTTGTAATTTTAAATCTTGAATAAGTTCAAAACTATTATGGATAGAGATGTTATTTCAACTTCTACTAGGGGGTTATTGACCATTGTGCATGTAATGAATCTAAAGCAAAAGTTGTAGCAATTTATATTATGTTAATTACCAGCATTCCAAATTTTCAATATTGAGTATCTTCACCACTATAATAGATGGGGATGTCATTCCAACTTCAACTTCAAAGCTATAACAGATAGAGATGCCATTCCAACTTCTACTCCTATGTTATGGACTAGTTGTACATTGCCATACCAAAATGCTTTGAAGACACACATACTGATTTTCTATGCAGCAAATCATCTTTTCTAGTTTACACTGTTATTTTTTCCTGCATGTATACATCCAAGTGTTTGTAAATGTGATGAACTTTGGCAGCCACTTGCATGGTTCCTGTTAAACAAGTTTGTCTAAAATCTTATTTTGATTGGATGAGGGTGTTGTATGAAAAATTTGAGAATGTGATTAATAACTGGGAGTCAGGAGACATGTTATTATGACCTACACACTAGGGGATTTCCAAACACTGTGGAAGGATTGGCAACTCACTTGGAGTACTGATGGTAGTATTTGCTCCAATTACATGTATTCTTTATGTCTATTGAGCTTCATTCTGACATGCAAAATCATACCTTGTGTAAGTTACTCCTTTGCACCCTAGATTTTATGAAGCAACACTAACAGTTCTGGCACTCAAAGTTCACAGTGTCACTCTTCTGTGCCGGATAAGGAGCTGCACCATTTGGGAATTATTCTCATTCAGTGCTGCGCCATCAAGGAATTCCCCAGCAGCATACCCAAATGAGAATGCAGCGTCACACAGGTCATAACTTGGCTACCGAGGCTGCATTGTCATGGTAGTGATAACGATATTCTCAAATGGTCCAGGATCAGCCGGGATTTTGGAAAATCTCATATTTTTAATTTATTGGTATGCTCCGAAATGGGACAGGACCAGAGGAATTTTTCTTTCAAAACTTGATTTTTTCCATTTATTATGAAATATTCCCAAATGGCTCAGAACCAGGTGAGACTTTTTAAACAGATATTTTTCATTAATTATGAAATATTCCCAAATGGTCCAGGACCAGGTGAGACTTTTTTAAGCAGATATTTTTCTTTTATTATGAAATATTCCCAAATGGTCCAGGACCAGATGCGAAGTTTTTTGAACGTTTATGATTCATTTATTATGAAATATTCCCCAAGCGTCCAGGACCACATGAGAATTGCTTGAAACTTATATTTTTAATTCTTTTTTTTTTTCATCACATCTAAATATTTTCTAGCTTTAGAAAATTCAATTCATAACTTCACAATTTTCTTTTTGTATGTACAGATGACAAAAGTAATCAGAGGAAGAAAAGAACCTGAGAACAATGGAACACACTACCTTGTGCTCTGACAAAATAACATGACAAAATAATTATTTTAAACCCCTTTATTCAAAGTGAAGTATTGGTGTGGAAGACTGGGAGGTGGAGTGAGGCTGCAACACAGCACTGTGGGGTTCTCATTTGGTGCGACCAAATGAAAATTCCAGAATGCGCTGCATCACTTCCGAATCGGAGCAGATTTCCAATTGGCATTGAACACCACTATTCAACATTTAAGTGGCATATATCCCATTTTCATGTTAAAGTTTTTGTCAAAGAAATGTGAAGCTGACTAGGTAATAATATTAATCATAATCCTGTGGCACTTCGCTTATTTGCTGCAGTTCTGTATCATAGCTGATACTGGTGGCAAAAAAAAAAAAAAAAAAAAAAAACAGACTTTCCCTCCAACCCTATCCCCACTAAGGCTCACGCATTTCCCATGTGACTGTGCACACAGTCATGGGGGCCCTTGATAAGGGCTACCAGGTATCCCTTTCCTTCCCAAACACTGTTATAATTCTAAAGAATTCTGCTCTCTTCTAATTCTGATATTCCATCTCTTTTCTTCCAGCACCCCGTTAAACCCAAAATGTAAGCCACACGCTCATCTTCCTACTTCTCCTAAGCACCGCACTTCGTCTGAGCCCTTACAGTTATGATCCTCATTTTGTGTGTCAAGAGGAACAGTAAAATTGGTGCAGGGCCTATACTCTCTGGCTGTGCAAACGTACATGGAGGGAAAAATCAACTTGCGTGATGTTGTTTTCCACATGTATCTTAACTGAAACAAGAAATACTGCGAGTATTCCTTGTCTCAGATCTAAACCTGACCAACTACTAAGGCAAATGCGGCTGCCAAACTCAAAGCATGTCAATGATTCATGAGATAAACTGAAATTTCTAGAGAGTTCCATCACTTCCGACACGAAATGAGCAGTTCCTTATTCCCCGTACTAATTCTGAGAACCTGGGCATGTCCTAATTCATCGAATAAAGAAACACATGATCACAGAGTCATTCTTACTGTTCCTCTTGAGACACAAAATCACTCATGCTATCACAGCGAACTCGCTTAACACGCATGGTGGGCGAAATTGGGCTAAGTTGAGGATTTTAGAAATGCGAAAAAAAGGACAATAATCGACCGCCTTTCCAACCTTTTCCCACATTGGGTTAAATATGTTTACCAATACTTACGGTGTGTTTCTGTCACTGTATTCATTGGCAATTGTTTCAATCCCTCCTTGTCTTGCTACCGCCACGTAGCAAGATTGGTAACCGAAGTCTATTCCAACCACGGACATTGTGATGCGCTGGTGGGCTTATCACCTTGTCACCTGGGACGATGTGGGAGGCTTCTATGTTCTAAGACCCCAAAGTTCTTCTATATATTCAGCCTTGAAACGGTACCGTGATCAACTGTTTCTTCTATAGTCCTTTGTGTTTCCTTTTCCTTCAAATTCACACCTGTTTTTCGATCAGTAATAGTTCAGCACTGTAATATATGTATATATGAACCTGAAGGCAGAAACTTCTCGATCACACGTGAAGAGCCGGTGCGACTTCACTGTGAAGAATCTGGAATCGGAGCTCCGAAATCATTACGGAAAGTGCCGAACACAGTTCAGCACTGGCAAAAGTGTAAACGTGAACTGGCAACTGAAATTTATACATAATTCTGCGGCCCTCAGTCTCTCTTCTGCTGCTATCCTGTACTCGGATGGATACGATGAGGCTACTCGGGAAAAAGAGTCTTACATTTTATGTCATTTCAACACAAACATTTTAGGTGAAGGTAATCATGTTTTGAGCCAATATCACAATTTTTTTAAAGAGTATTTGATTTGGAAAAGATCATTATGGACCCAACCAGAATTAGGCCTACCAATTATTGGTTTTCAACGATCATTGATCTTATCAATATCATAGTGTCGGATAACGATCAGATCACACAATCTGGAACCATTCCAGTCTGTCTAACTTGGTGACGATTTTGTTACGTTTTGCACAAGAAAAACCTGTAAAGGTCAGTTCAATGGTCATAAAACAGTATAACTTCGCAGTGTGAAGGATTATAACTAAGATACTTTCATTGATATCCTAAAAGACCATGAACCTGCTATCTAAATGGCAGGTCCCTGTCAAAGACAAAGACTGGAATAACGCTTGATCTTGTACAGATGCGTAAACTCAGTCTGATGATATAAATGTTTTACATCCATTTTTATTGAAGTACTTTACATGGTAGCTACCATAAAAAAGTATTAGAATGAAACACTGGAACGAATTGTGGGTTGATGGATATCTTTAAACACTAATCAGCAAGAGAGACAAGGCCTGGGCATAATTCAGAAAACATGGGTCTTCTCCAAAAAAGCTATGGAAAACTTCGAAATGCTTAGGCTTGACCTCCAGATTTAAAGCCCAAAAGAGACATATTTTCTTGAAAGATCCAAACTCCACTGATCTGATTTTGATAGTGCCTCAATCTGTCTCAGAGAGATTCAATATTTTTTTTCTGCAACGTTACAATATATATATATATATATATATATATATATATATATATATATATATATATATATATATATATATATATATATATATATATATATATATATATATGATAAAATAGGGGCAAAACTACCTTCCAAACCTTTTAATAAAAACTTCTACAAATCGAAAGATGCTATAGCCAATTCATTTGGTTTTAAACTGGTAACTGAGGAATAAGTACTCATTTTTCCAAAGCCACTGGTTGTAAGAACATAAGTGCCTGATTTCTACGGGATGGTGCCAGCATTCTATACAGCCCACTATAGGCTTCATTTTTAATTTATCCCTTACATCATCTATTTTCCCAGATGAATTCAAAACCTCTCGGTGGTCCCTTTGTTAAAAAAAAAAAAAAAAAAAAAAAGAGTGAACCGTAGCAGTGAAAATAGTTACGGACCCGTGGCGATTCTACCAGTTGTGTCTAAGTTGTTGGAGAAAATTGTTTCTTCACAACTTCTCTCTTACTTAGACAATAACAGTCTTTTATATCATCTCCATCTGATGCAGATGAATCGGTCTTAGTTTCTTCAGGCAAAGATATTTCTGAGATTGAAAATTCCTTAAACTCGGAAATCACAAAATTTTATTATGGCTTGAGAAGAACAGGCTCTCTCCATTCATGTTGGTAAGACCGAGAGTATCTTATGTGGCACTTAAAGAAAACTAAAGTGTAAAATTATTTGTCGGTCAAGGTCAAGGATACAATTGTGTTATTTATTTATTTATTTATTTATTTATATATTTATTTATTTATTTGTTTGTCTGTCTGTCTGTCTGTCTGTCCGTCCGTCCATGCATCCATGCATTTATTTATTCATTCATTCATTCATTCATTCATTCATTCATTTATATTATTTATTTATTTATTTATTTATTTATTTATTTATTTATTTATTTATTTATTTATTTATTTATTTATTTATTTATTTATTTATTTATTTATTTATTTATTTATTTATTTATTTATTTATTTATTTATTTATTTATTTATTTATTTATTTATTTATTTATTTATTTATTTATTTATTTATTTATTTATTTATTTATTTATTTATTTATTTATTTATTTATTTATTTATTTATTTATTTATTTATTTATTTATTTATTGTGGTCATGTCTTAGTGACAGCTAGTGTAGTCAGAAATAATGGCACATTAATATGAAGGAATTATCTAAAAATGGATTCGGAAATATGGACAACAAAAAGGGAAGATTGCCGAATATTACAAAACGCATGCCTGATTAAGTTTCTTTTTTCTGGTAATTTGCTTTCCTTTGGTGCGTTAAAGCCACAAACATTCCAGCCATGCGTAATGAAAGAATCAAATTGAGATAATTATATGACTGTTTTCTCTCTCTCTCTCTCTCTCTCTCTCTCTCTCTCTCTCTCTCTCTCTCTCTCTCTCTCTCTCTCTCTCTCTCTCTCTCTCTCTCTCTCCACGCCCCAGTCGTTTTTATATAACAGTATAACAAATGATGCATCTACGGACCAAGCAAACTGACGATAATACAGGAAAGATTAAACAATAATATTGATGAACAAATCCGATATTGGACTCTGGAAAAAGAAACAAACAAACAAGAAACAAACAAAAAACCGGGAATCTGTCAGGCCCATATATATGTAGGCTATAGATTTTGTTTACAGTTAACGGCAGGTGTTTACATTTTGCATCATTATTTTCATTTTTACATTTTAGGGCGATTTTTTAAATTTGGCGGCAATGTTTATAGTTAACAGTCTGACACCTAACGTTAAATGTAAATTCACATTTAGGGGTGTGTTCCATCAAACACCAACTTTACCTACATATATACACGAAATAGAAAATTGGCAGCTACTTTCGTATTATTATTATTATTATTATTATTATTATTATTATTATTATTATTATTATTATTATTATTATTATTATTATTATTATTATTATTATTATTATTATTATTACCACTACTACTATCACCATCGTTGTATTATTACGGAAAAGTTATTTATAGAGGCTGAGGAATCGTAATTGCATTATAATGTGTGCATTTTCCTTTCATTTATTATCATGAACCATTCTTAGAATATATACCAATGTAACTCATTGCTTTTGGTCGGTATGTGAAATCACGGTACATCGTCCAGTTCACGTTTGCCGGACGCTGCTTGCTTTAATTATGCTATAGGCCTATGGTGAAAGCACGTTACGTCTGGCGAGGACGATTGTACTCGTAAGTGAAATACTTGCTCCACCCAAATCCTTCGCACGTGGTTAAACCTAAGACCAGTGCATCTCAAGCAGCAAGCGATCTACTTTCTTTATAACTTTGAAAATCTGAAGTGATATTTTACGGTCTTTGTGGTGTTACTGTTAGTTTTCCTTATAATTTTCATACACTAATGTTAAAACATGTAAATGATATTTTCTTATCATAATAAGTGCGCGTATAAAGATATTTTTCATAATGGCCCTTTAGCTTGTGCCGCTAAATAAATGTTGAACAGGAGCACATAAAATATCTTCTTCTTCATCTTCTCTCCTACTATGTCTTGATAGAATTGGACACATTGTGAAATATTAGGATTTTTGTCCTGGTTGCGGAAATGGATCTGCTATTTCATTCACATATATTATATACCTGGCGCAAAAACCACTGTCAACAGAGTTAGCTTATGGAAAAAAATCATTTATCAGATTAATAGCTTTACAGCGTGTTTCAAACATTTCATGACTTACATAACATTTGTCTGCTAAGATTATAAAAAGGAAAATCAAGTGAAAAGTTTTGTTATTATCACTGTCTTTACCATATTACAATTTTCATTCTTAAACTGTCCATTTGCAGAAATATGAAAATAAGCTGGCCATTAACGTTTTTATCCACCATTAATACTACATATGGAAAGACTGACAGAAGGACAGGAAAGTCCGATATCCGCGTCAAATATCCATATTAAATTCTTTTATTATGGCCTGCACAGACAATCCTTGTACGTCGGAGAATTCAAATGATGCGCCCAAGGAAAACAACAAACTGAGAGAGAGAGAGAGAGAGAGAGAGAGAGAGAGAGAGAGAGAGAGAGAGAGAGAGAGAGAAGGAAGGAAAGAAAGAAAGAACGCAAGAAAAAAGAAAGAAAGAAAAGTCACACGAGAGAGCCGAACCCACAAAACTAAAATGAAAAAGGTCGATAAGCTCTATAACTGTATATAAACCATTCTGCCAATTCAACTCGGCTGTTTCAAGCATCGTTTTAAATGTGATAATTGACAAACTTCCCTTGTTTTTTAATCGTCCATTTTTCCCGAATCAATTTTTGAAATAATTCCTTCAGATTCATGTCATTACTTCTGAACACACTAGCTGGCACTAAGGCATGATCACAGATTAGAAATAATTCAATTCACAAATCACTTTTGTCATTCTCGCCCGCCGTTGTGGATATGGTCCCGGCTGATTTCAACGGTCGAGAAAGAGAACTGTCATGGATCCACATAAAACATTGCAGGACATATAGCTACTGCTGGTGCTGTCTTCTACTGCAGCCTGGCGGTAAAACTGAAATGTTTATTGAGCAGTTTGAACAATAAGAAGGTGTAGCATTTCAAATTGTTCTCGTTATGAAGGCACCCAGACTTATTTTTCTGTGAAGCAAATCTTCTTTTCTATAATTTATTCCTTTGCATATTTTGTAAATCCATCAAAAGAACGCGTATGTCAAACTGTTCTCGTTATGAAGGCACCCAGATTTGCTTTGAAGCATTTTTTTTTAGTTATGTATACTTTTGCATACAGTAAAACTCCCATTACACCATTAGCGAGCACCTCCTTACAATGGGCATTTTACTTCAGTCCCGTTTCTTTTCCCTATTATCTACATGTTAATGGAACCTCTCTGCAATGGGCACCTCCTTGCTATGGGCAGTGGACACCTTAAATGTATATCAAAATCTGCTACAGTGGGCACTTACAAAAAAAAAAAAAAAAGGGGGGGGGCGGTAATCAGTAAATGTATTTGGATTGTTTTCTTCTCAAACTGTCTTTTTTTTTCTTTCTTTTTTTTTTTTTTTTGCACCATGTGCTCATCCCCTTAGACAGGTTCTTCACCCCATACAGTGTCACAGTCCAGTGTTGGCCAGCCAGTCAGTATGTATATTCAAAGCATAACAATTTTAGAATCTAACATTGATTCCCTTGACGCTTGTGTGGACTAACACCAGGATTAAGTTATCTAAGGGGAGAGACTTAACAGCTGACTTGTCTGAAACAATAAGTGTGTAGTTGAGTGCCACCTGAGTGATTCGCGCGAGGTTACAGTGAAATACTTTAAATGTTCATCATTTTAGTCTATGAGATGAGAACTGTTCTTTATATGTAGTCTATGGACAGCATCAGATAAGCTCAGTTTGTACTCCTGCCAGTCAAGCTTACACCAAAAAGTTCTCCAGTGTACATGTCACGATGAAACCCAGAAAATTTCTGACACTTATTGAGCAAGCAGAAATACCTATAGAGTAATGCATTAGAATTTGATTTATTTTTTTTACTTCTGGAATATTTAAAGGCACTCAGTGGGAAAATAATGATAAAAAATGTGATACTCAATTCAAAAAAAAAAAAAACAGAACAAAACATGTACTGTGTTACACATCATGGACATAAATTTGAAGACAATGACCGAGCATCAGAGTCAACTTGTGTGCATATTACATACAAATGTACACGTTATTCTGTATGTATTCCAGGTGTAGATTTACATGTACGTTGTACATGTTATCAATTTCTAAAATAAGATTTTATTTTCCTGTTTCGGGTAATAAAGAACAATTTTTGATGCATTTTTGTCTATTATTTATTTCATTTGGGTTTGCAGACCAGCGTAAACATGTACATGTATATGTGCATGTCTTGTCTGTCTTTTGGGTTGTGTACTCGTCCATACTATACTGGTACATTGTAACTGGTAACCTATCTACCCACGGTGGTCAACCCTCTCTGAAATGGGCACCTCCCTACAGTGGGCACTTTTCTTTGGTCTCAAGAGTGCCCAGTGTGGAGAGCTTTTACTACATTTTTAAGTCCATCAAAAGAATGCGTATGTACCTTGTCTACTGCAATTGGTGGTAAGAAGTTTTCATTCATAAGGGCTATTTTATAGTGTATACATAATCGGAATGGTTTTGTATTTGTGAATTTGACAGAAACTTTTGGGGCTGAAAACAGGAATATCTACCAGGGCTCACAAACTTGCATGTCTGCTGTTCTGGGACAAGTCAGATTTCAATCAGGGCAAGTTAGAATTGCAAAACACTAGCCCTTGGGAAAGCTGCAAATATGAGTTTTTCTCAATTATATTTGTATAGATGGACAAGCCTTCTTGGGCAGGGGCTGATACGTGAAAGTTTATTCTGCAAGTAGTTGACATGGATTTCCATGATATGTTTGTGACCACGGAACGGACGGGTCTCGAACCAGCAACCTTCGGCACCAATCACTTGACCGAAAATGGGAAACACACACCAGCTCCACCAAATCTCCATTCCTAAAAACAATGGTTAAATTGAGGCCTGTATTTTGAATGCCATAATCGACACGGCCCAGCTCATTATATTTAATCCAGTCCAAGTATATACTGTATTCGAAGTTGTCCCATATCGGGGACTGCACCTATGTAAATCCACCAGCATCATTAAAGGAACACCGGAAATATATTTGTTTTGTGACTACGGAACGGACTATATTCGGATCGATCATAACACCCAGAAATTTTTAAGATTCAACCTGTTCAATACACACATTTTTCATTTTTAGATTAGGTGTGTTTGAAAGTAGCTCTCATCATTGTCTTGTTCTGAAGATCATATATTCCGTGCTGTTTGTGTCTTTCTTCACATTCAGTGATGTTTTATTGATATTTGGCCAATGTCTAACTTCAGCAAGTTCGTTGTTAGTACTGTCAGACATTTGTTGAGTATTTGATACATTGTATTCAAACTCACGGATTTTGCTTAGTGAATTTTTATTATCTGCGTACATTAATGAATTAAAACTACTGACGGTCGCCAAGTCATGAATATTATTAATCAAGAACAAAGGCCCTAGCATGGATCCTTGGGGTTCACCTGTAGTTAAAGTTAAAAGTTTGCAATACTGTAACTTCAATTTCAATAAACTATGTTCTGTTGGATAAGCAACTATGGAACCATTTAATTCATTATCAGATGTTCCATAGACTCTCCATAGTATATCACTGTGTCAACAAGTATTTCATGATTGTATCAAACGCCCTAGACCCTACCCAAGTTCTAGAAAAATAGCTAGCGGTAATTTCTGTTGTGTAAATCTGTGTATGTTCCATCAACTATCTCTAAAAGAACAGTCCCGGTTGAGCGATCTTTTTTCAAACCATATTGATGCTTGTAGATTATTGTCCACGAATTTATTGATTTAGTTGCAAATGCACTACCCTTTCAAACATTTCAGATACTGTAGGCACAATAGATATTAGTATATAATCATCTATATCATGTATGCCATCCTTCTTGAAAATTGGGATAATCTTAGCCATTGTCAGTTTGAGAAAGTACAATTTTTCAGTGATTGATTAATCACAGCCGTTATAGACGCATATAAAAAGCGTAGAGTTTTAGGAGTATTAAAGACACATGGTGCACCCCGCTACTCCGCTTTGGTTTAAGGTTAGCTATTATCTTTGTAGTGAGTGTCTGTATGTTATCTAAATATGATAGGAAATGTCTGTTTTGAGCCTGTATCAATTTTATTTGCCAAGTTGGGGCCTATGTTGACAAAGAAATCATTTAAAAAAATCCAGCTATAGGGCTTATGTTTTTTATGTAACTTCTCTGTCTCTAATATTAAAATATTTAGGATATTCTTTGTAATTAATGAACTTGCTTAAAACATTCCAGATATACATATATATATATATATATATATATATATATATATATATATATATATATATATATATACACATTTTTTTGGGAACATCACGTTTAAATTTATCAAATTCCGAAACAGCAATTTTTTTTAGCTTTAAGGGTCATATGTCGCAACTCGCTCGTACAGTTTTAAAGTCTCTTAGGCAGTTCTTCATATCTATTGTCGTTTACATGAGTAGATTGATTGATTGATTTTATTTGGCAATATGATACAAACGTAACAAAGATAAATCATACAAAAGGTACAAATAGATATAAAGTAAATAAAAGTCATGATATAACATAAGATATGGATTATATTGCCCAGGATAGCCCAATAAAGTCTAAGTGACTTATTTCCATTGGGGTCCTGTGCTCAGTGGATGAGATGATAATATTGAAATGAGAGATGGTATAAAATAAATATTATAATATAATAGATACATAATAACTAAAAACATATATAAATATGTAGTAATTATAAAAATACATGGTAACTAAAAATACATTGGCTCTTGATATATGCATGTTATAAAACATTTCAAAATACATAAATATATATCCCATGCAAAATGTTCATGGTATGTATAGTTTTGTGTTCATCAGTATAATTATTTATAATTATAAAATAATAGGTAGGTACTGCCAGTTACATAATTTATCAATCTAGTAATATATAAAGGGGCTGTCCTCCTCTGTTGCTGCTTTTTCCAATAAACATTTTTTGACAGCTGTTTTAAAATTTTGAAGGCTCTTGCAGGTTTTCACGCTTTCCGGTAAAGAATTCCATTCTTGAATTGCTGAAAAATAAAAAGTGCTCTTTGCAGGACCAGTTACTTTGGGAACATGGAAGTTTGTGGATCTGTTTCGTGTATTATACCTATGCTGATGTTGAATTGTAAAGGTGTATTGAGCACCTTTTTGCATGCATGGCTGATCCCGGAATTGTATCTTATTAAGACTGCTCTGAGTAATCCATTAAGACTTCTTGTGCTTATATTTATAAAATTTGATACATTTAGGCAAATGTTTGTTTATGAGTTCATCTAGCTCTACCGAAAATATATCGTGATGATTAGGTCTAACCTGTGGATCGGCATTGAAATTCGTGTCAACGAGTTTCCCAATTAATCGTACTCAGTTCATTTATGAAATCATTTACTGTCGAGCCTGTAAAAGACATATAATTTATTTGCTTCCGTTTTGCATGGTTACCATGTTAAAATTAAATGCATGCAGTAGGCCTAGGCCTAAATGTTGCCTTATGATCTGATATTTCTTGAACTGGAATGTGCCAGTTTCAGTGGGACTCAACGAGTTGTTCTGCAATTGTGTTTTGACAGTCCAGTAGGTAGTGTTGTATTCAGCAGCAATCTATGACTAGTAAATAAAATAAATAAAAGGTGCTGGATCAATTTGTACAGACTTTTGTCTGAAATAAAGCTATCTCATCTATAGTCTGCTTGATCAGATGAACTGACCATGGCAACATAAAATCGTTTCAGTTTCTAGTTGCCAGTTTACATTTTAGGTGTTGGCTGTATTCTATCGTTTTCTTATACGCGTTACTATTGGTGCATTTGGGGAGGTGCACGCGATCAAAATTGTCAAAATAAAGTGGTGTTGTGTGAGAAAATCGACAGAAAAAAATAAAATTACAGAAGCAAGATTACGTATAAAACGGTGTTGTGAACTCAAAGGCTGTGAATCAACAACTAAGTGTAATGTAATATGTAATTTATCGTCGAGAAGTCAACCGCTATTTGCATGTAATCAACCAGCGCTTCATCAATAATGACCAATCACATTGAGCGACACATACGCATGAACTGACCTCGTTTTCGTCGGGCGCGTTGTTTAATTTGAATCTACAAAATGGATGCTAAAATGGAACAACGGAGCGATAATGTGGGCCTTGGATGATCTTTTGTTGACATATTTTACCGTTTTCTGCTGGCATAATTAATAAAAAATGCGGAGAGCGGGAATGGGAGATGGTATAAAGGTAAGTTGTTTCACAGCGGTGGCACAAAGCTTCCTCTAAGTTTACTTGCTATGGGGGAGGAAAGTTGATGACAGCCTCAGTTAAGCTGATTGACCTTCCATCGAATGCAAGTGAGGCTGAACAGTGAACATGTACGGGCCCATACAGGGAACACCGTGTCATCGACTTTTGGCACTTGCCCTGAGACACTCGGATTGTCGGTAATCCACGTCAGTGATTAAATGGATTTATACAAAAATCTTTGATGATGGCAGATGTCGCAGTTGGTTGTAGTGGAAGGGGGAATTACCGGCGTAACCTTGGTGACAGGAGGACAACTGTTCAGCAGGAGCAGTGCAGTCTTCAGAGAAATCGCAATATATTTTATGTGTTACCTGTGCAAGTACCAACATGGTGATGGATCATCGTACGCGCTTTTAGGACTTACAAATTTTGTCAAAGGACTTCCATACACACAACTTTAAATAGTTATTTTGGGAAGAGTTCGCCAGTGCCTCCGTGCCAGTGGAAATTGTTGGAGCATGGCACAGTTTCCATCATCATTGGAGGTAGGGAGTATGAAGTTGATTACCATCCATACTTTTCACGGAGACATGAATATAAATGGCAATGCCTGTGGTACAAAATGATCAACACTTAAGAAATTAAAATGAGTGTTTGTTCGGATTTTTAATTTTTTTATTTTTGCTGCTTTAATCTGTTTAAAGCCCAAAAGTGGTCCAAGTTGCATACCCTATTTACATTTATTTATTATCTATTTTCAATGTAGAATGATTATGCTATTATACACAATACCATAAATAAGCACGTGGCAATATATTATTGACATGCTCAATTCATATTTAGCCACACGATGATAAGCTACTTTCACCAGATATTGATCATGAAGGCAACAGTTACTGTTTTGTGACCGTACTGTCTCCAGAAAGACAATTATGCCAGTGTTGATCTGTGTGAGTGTGTACGATATACAAAAGGTAGGAAACTTAGTCAAAGTTGGGAATAGCTTGTCATGTGTTGACATGTTCAGGATATTAACTAAGTATTATTAAAAAGTTCAAGACATTTTGACACTGAATTCATTTTCCTGCCTAGAACTTCACTAAGTTATTTATTTAACCGTCAATTCAAATTTATAACTGAGTCTCTCTGGATCTCTAACAGTGTTGATCCTAGGTTGGGGGAGTGGGGGATTTAACCACCTTTTGACAACTTTGGCCCAGATTATTACACATGAGGGGCCAGGTCCCCCCACTTTTAATGCTTATATCTTAGTGCATTTCTATTGTGTTGGCCCATCATTCCGGTTATTTAGCCCATTTTGGAAAATCAGGTGGGCCAATTTGGCCCCTTTCACACAAATCCTAGAATCAACTCTGTCTAAGGCAACGTATAGTTGTTAACTGCTAAATGTATTATAACTGACTAAGGACCAAATCAAACTACAAGCCAATGCACTGTCTTTGAGAATAATTTTTGAGCATTTTGATGTTGAACGATGCAGTTGGCATATGTTTCTACCCCTGTATGGTATCACCATGTTAGCTGTTTATGCCCACTGTCCACATCAGCATTGACTCTTGTCTTCCAGCCAAGCTCCTTCGAGAATATTAGTTCCCATTTTTGTCATAAAATTGTTTAAACATAAGGGTCCCAAACAGCAGTATTTTCATAATTTAGGGCTTTGAAGAGAATTGCAATGATAAAAGTAGAACTGATTCCTAACACTTGGAACTTTATATTGCTGAACAAAGCCATTGTCATAAATATTGCTTTTGTTTGTTACAGGATTACCAGGTGCTCAATATGCTTGGGCGGGGAGGTTTTGCCTGTGTGTACAGAGCAAGATCTCTCAATACTGGTCAGGAGGTAGCCATCAAAATGGTAAGACTTTCATATTCAGGATGGTTGGGTGTTGCAAGAATTGCCATGTGATCTTGTTAGCAATTATGTTTGTTCCCAATGACATACACAATAAATTTTTTTTTTACCACGAAGAGATTATGAGCAGGGCAGTAGTACAAGGAAAAATATAGAAAATCTTACATGGCTGAGAGTGAGTTACTACATTCTGTCACTCGAGATTGTTGTTTTTGTTTTTCTCACTCAGGATTGTTGTTGGTGGGGAAAATCATGAGTGGCCACAGTGATTTTCCCCTCACCAACTGTATATTTTCTTGTGAGAAAAAAATAATAACTCATTCTTCAACCATGTTGTTTTTGTTTATAACTTCTATGTTTAATTGGGTATTTATTGCAAAAAGTATGCCCTAGGCATACTTTCAATGTTGACCTGATGTGCCATGTTTTGTTTACATTTGTCGTAATTATTGCATGTCAAGTGTGACTTATAATCAAACATGCTGCTTGCACATTTGATTTTCCATATGTAAGTGCAGTACATCACTGTTGTGCATGTGTCACAATTTTTTTGTGACAATGTCTAGGTCATGTGATCTACACTAAGTTACTACTTTTGAATTTCACTCTAGAAAATGATAGTTCACCCTCAAACCTAAAAATCAATAAGAACACTAAAAAATCAATCAGAACACGAAAAAATGTTCCTCCACTATCTTTCCAGAGAGCTATTCCAGGAAACCAGCTTCATTGTAAGGGTGGTCTTTAATGCTTCAGACTTCTCAAAATATTTTTACTTATCATTATTGGTTCCTGGGGTGATATTTTATAAAAAAAAAAAAAAAAGGTACACTTTAACAACTAACTTGCATACATTTCCTCTGATGACCAAATGCAACAATATTGTTAAAGATAGATGACTTTTCAGTTAAATTATGCACAACCTGATATTCATTAAAATTTTAGTGTGGTGCATATTGCCATTAGACTAATGAGATCAAGTCGACACTGGTTACATTGTCAGCTGATGTACAAAAATTTAAATCACCATTCTAGCTGCATATCTACCTGTGTGTCTGGTACATCAATTTATGAATAAGTTGCAAATTACAGTGGAAATATGTACAACCCAAGCCTCCTGACAAAACATGCTAAGGTGACACCTGCTGTATTTACCAGATGGACATGATCCATGCATTCTTGTTCTTCATTGTAACTTTGCCATCAACTAGTCTGGACAGATGAGAACTTCAAAGAACAATGGTAACCGTAAGGCCATGTAAAGTAAGTAGAATTTCCCGAAGCTTTAGTGATCCCAACTGATGAAGCGACTTGATAATGCAAAATGCAACATCTGCAGGCTGCACTATGAGGATTGCCAGTGTAGCAAAAAATTTGCTTTGCTCGCTGACTCAATACTATATGATACATTTGATCATCCGCACACCAACTCTTTTGATTTATTTCTTTTATGTGTGCAAATTATATAGAAAACTAAGAAAGGGGCATAAGAAAGTCTAGGTTCATGGGCAAGTGCCTTTATTAATAAAATCTATACAGTGCTTAATCCATTGACTAACAATAAGCAGCTTTTGTTGATGTCACTCAGGCCTTGCAGCAAGCAATTAAAGAAGCATACCTCCACATTTTCACTGGCCCAATAACTCATTTACTTTTTTAAGCCTGTTAAGCCAGTATGGGCCATCACACTTTACTTTACCAGTCTGGTGGGCCTACTATTACTAAGAAGTCTCAAGACAGCCATACATGTAACATGTAGGCCTACTGTAAATAGTTCCATTACCTGTTTTTTTTTAGGCATATATATATTGTGCAATAAAATTTTCCTAACAGCACTGTGCGCTTATTGGAAAGAATATGGCAGGCTAGCTTGGAGGCTCTGCACATATGATCAATCAAGAAACCAGCCATCAGGTGATACCGTTTTGGTATTTAAGGAATATCAATTCCAGGTTTGAACTTAAGTCATCAGATATTCTTAGTCGTGAAACTGACTATAACATGGTGCTTTGGAGGTATATTTATATTCATGAATGAGTGGGAAAAAAACCCAAACACTTTGTCTCTGCAGCTTAAAATAGAAGGGAGATTTGTCATGCCCTTTTTCTTTCGCTCCCTGTCCTTTTTCTTTGCTCCCTGCCTTTTATTTTGTTCCCTTCCCTTTTTTGTGATGTATACATTATGCTTCTGATGTTTTATGGTATATTTCTTCAATTTTGACTGCAAGTCTTCAGCATGTAAGCTGAATTCAAAGAAAATATATTAAAAGCAGAATTTTCACCATAATTTAGATACATTTATCAACAATTTCTTCAGTTTCGGATGAAAGATATGCTATTTTATCTGGAAGCTTACATGTACTTTTGACACATGTGCCCTTTGTGGTCCCTACCTGCATTGCCAAGTTGCTTTTGTTTCAGATCAAATCACCCTGCCCTTGTGAAAACCTGCAGAGACCACTGTTATATCATCCACTTGTATCTTTTTGTTTTCACCCTAATACTTCCAATGAGTGCACAAGCAGTCAAAAGCATAGATCTGTTGACTTTGGGAGCATAAGGTACTGAACTTGTACATGTACCTACCAAAATGTTATTAAGGGCACCAAGTTTGGACCGATTTCTGGGAATGGTGCCAAAGTGTCCCCTGTTGCCTGAAACACGTTATGAAAATTAAAAAAAATTAATCGTGAAAAAAGAAAAGAAACTACAGAAAGGATTGTGCCAGCAATGGCCTTGATTTATTCATGATTCAGGTACTGGCACTGCAGAAAATGACTGACCCTTACTAAATGTGTATTAATATAAAATTTTTCTTCAAAATTTACAGAAAATGTAAAGCCTCTTCAATTATGAAAAATTGAAGTAATTTTTTGCAAGTGAATTTTGATTTTCATAACTTAGCCGTCTGTAACATTTCAATGAATCGGGGCAAATGCAATTTATGTCCAACAGGCATGCCTCTGAATGTTTGCTAATCACAGAGTTACTATTTTGATTAAATATAGGGCAATCCTTATTAATGGTAAACCCTGGAGATTGATTTTAAAAGTTTTATCGCAGGAAGAAAAGATTGCAACTGTTTTCAAATTTGGGACCAGTACATGGTGGGGCAGTTAATTTGAACAGTTACTGGTGGCTGTTTGAATTGCCACAATAATCTTGGCTGTTTGAAATTGCCACAATAATCTGTCTCTCTCCGTCTATCTCTATCTCTCTTCCCCCAGCAATGTGCTGAACAGGCTCTAAATTAACTTGCAGTGAATTATATTATGATTCAATCACTGTTGCTCATATCAGTTTACTATGTACAATGTGTATCATGGACATGATGGATGGATAGTTGGATATCCTTGTATGTGATCTCATGTGGCATGACATAGAACCATGATTTAAATATTTGATTTAAAGTTAAATATGTTTGAGGGTGAATTATTGTTTTCTAGAGTGAAATTCAAAAGTAATATAAACTAACTGTGAAACACATGACCTAAACATTGTTTATGGGTGAAAATTCTCAGTTTTAAAACAGATTTCTGTTTTGAGCCAGATTTCTGGAAAAAATATTAATCAATATATTCTAAAACATACAAATTTAGCAAGACATGACAGCTGAAAAATTTTAGAGGGGTGTTTTTTGTTTTGCAAAAAATGTTGGCTTTCACCTATGATCGTTAAACTGAATTGTAACGCGCCTGCATCAGTGACGTAGTGTATTAACAAAAAGACAATATCAAATGTGCATGAGGGATGTTTTTTCCACACCAACAATGATCCCTCATGAGAGAAAAATAGTAACTCAGTCTCTGTCATGTGAGATTGTAAGATTCTCTATGGCTGCGTGATCTGTTGCAGCTTTATAAAACATTACATGTATCATTCAAAGTCAATAAGTCAATACCACGATAAATACCATTGGACTCAGCAGAGTGAAACACACTGATCATATTTACACATTATGGCCTCATTTGTGCCATAGATTGACAAGAAGCAGATGCAAGCAGAAGGGATGGTAGTGCGTGTTCGCAAAGAAGTAGAGATTCATAGCAGACTCAAGCATCCATCAATCCTTGAGGTGAGTGGTCACAACATTTGTGTTATATAGAAGCTGTGTTGACCTGTAGCAGCAACATATACAGTGTTTCTGTTTGGAATTTTTTCAGGAGCTCACAAAATGAGAAATTCAGGGAAGAAGACTAGATTTTTACCAATTTTACATGTAAATAAATGACTTGTTACCCTTTAGGATTTTTTCAGAGGGTATTTGAGGTTTTGAAAGGGTAATATACCCCAATTTGGGGGTTAATGGAAACACTGATATATGATTAAGATATCTTATATGTTTGAAAGCAATTTTTATGGAGATTTGATGAGTTATAACAGTGGCTCTGCTGCTGAAACTAACGTAACATAAAAGATTTTTTTTTTTAATGTAAGATTAGCCTGATAGTTTCACAAATTTTAAACCTGAGCATTTTTTAACATCAATACTGTAGAGCAACTATGGGTTCTACACTTCAATTTAATGTAGCTTGTACAAGGTGCACATGTGATTCTTCAGTGTAGGATAAAGTTGACTGTTAATTATTTTACCTGCTAGCAGCACTAGCTGTATTATGTCTTCCGGTGGAAGCCGGGGGACATATTGTTTTAGTGCCCGTTTCTTCCGCTTGTTGTTGTTGTTCAGGTTCTTCAACACTTGGTTTCCGTGCGAGAAGTCTTGAAGGACTTGACAGAATTTGATGAAACTTGGTAGGATTATGTATCTAGGCAAGACCTAGTTTGGGATTGTATTTGGATGACCTTGAGCGAATTCTCGAGGTCACAGGGTCACTTATGTGAAATTGGTTTCCGCTTGATAAGTCATGAAGAACAGGATGGAATTTGATGAAACTTGGTAGGATAATGTATCTTGGCAAAGCCTAGGTTGGCATTGTATTTGGATGACCTTGAGCGAATTCTCAAGGTCACAGGGTCGCTTATGTGAAATTGGTTTCTGTGCGATAAGTCTTGAAGAACTTGAGGGAATTTGATGAAACTTGGTAGGAATATGTATCTAGGCAAGACCTAGGTTGGGATTGTATTTGGATGACCTTGAGCGAATTCTCAAGGTCACAGGGTCACTTATGTGAAATTGGTTTCTGTTCGATAAGTCATGAAGAACAGGATGGAATTTGATAAAACCTGGTAGGATTATGTATCAAGGTAAGACCAAGGTTGGGATTGTATTTGGGTGACCTTGACGTAATTTTCAAGGTCACAGGGTCATTTATGTGAAATTGGTTTCCCTGCAATAAGTCTTGAACTTGATGAAAATTGCTAGAGTAATGTATGTAGGTGAGAGCTAAAATAGGATTGTAATTTTCAAGCAAACTTGGTCATTTGTAATTTGTTATCACCTGTAGCTTATTCAGAGACGTAAGTGTTCCACCGGGAGACATTTGATTTTCTGTTGGAAAATCAGTCTGTTCTAGTTTTAAATGTACCTGTCATTGCTTACTCACATTCATTTTCACAAAGAGATGAATCAATGCAGGTCAAAAAAATTCCATCAGGGGTTTACTTATCTGAGGACATGTGCCCCACTGTTTTACATGTTATTTTGCTGGATTGTTACTTGTCGCGGACAGTAGTACATGTATAAGAATTGTCCTGCCTTGCAGTGGGTAATTGGGTTTTAACTTCAACTTCTGAATATATAACACCAATGACTTGACATTTGTAAATTCTCCAATGAAATTGTCATTATAATCTGCTACAAAATTTCTGAGTAAACGAATTTAGCATCCCATACTAGTATTTGCAACGTTAATATGACCAGTTTGGTGTTTCAGTGATCTGAGTTTACTGTGCAATTTGACTGGAGTTGTCTGGGAAACTGTTATCCCAAAATCTCCAAATTTGACATCGATAAGAACCGCCCTTCAGGTGAAATTGGGCACATGATTTGGAATAGTCAATGTGTCTAACATCATGTTAGTTACATGCAAAGAAAATTTTAGATATTTTAATATCTTCAAAAGTATAAAAGAAAAGCAGAAAGTTCCAGCACATGCGCATGTGTTTGTGACAGTTGTGCATCAGGTGAATATGTGACTGAAGTTGCAGCCTCCCATGAGAGGAATTCATATCTAGGCATGAGGTCTGTTGTCCAATAGTTTTTTTACATAAAATAAATTAAAACCAAGTTGCAACCTTTGAATCTGTGCAAATTAAGATATATTTGAAAAATCATATTTGAATGCCTTCAAGAGTGTTCAGAGATGACATTCCAATCTATGCATGTTGGTACAGATAAATGATAAAGGTTCCTCCAATGAATAGTATGGTCAAAGAAACAGTCTCTAAAATTATGCTAATTAGGGACACTTAAAGAAATTTAATGTTGAATAGCTTCAAAAAATTAAAGTCAGAGGTGCGATGCTAGTTTTACCCAAACATTTATGATATGAATGCAATTCATAGAATATAATTATGAATTACATGTACAACCCAACTTACAATCTATAGAGTTATGGTAATAAGGGGCAAGTAAAAGTTTAAATTTGATTGTCATCAAAAGTATTATAGGTAGAATTACAATACCAACATCTAACAATAGGTTTGCAAATAAGATGCATCCAATTAAAGTCCGACCCAGGCCACCGTCTTCAAATGTTAATAAGGGGGGTTTGAAAATTAAAATGTTAAATATCTCTAAACTTTTCATATGGAATTTGGTGTAATTGGTATGTGTGAACACCATTTCGGCTAGGTGATGGGTGCCGAAGGTTGCTGGTTCGAGACCTGGATGTTTTGTTGTTGTCAGGAAAACATAGATTGATATACCATTTCAACTTCCATTTAATAGGCTTATGATCAAGTTGAAGCCAGTGAAATTATCACCCAAGTTAGTTTTAAGCCTTTCTTGTTAGAATGAGAGTTCAGGAGTCAATTTCATTTTTATGGTGCAGGTTTGGCACAATGCACCCAACCTGTGCCAAGGAGAGCTACATACATATTGACCTGAGGCGTGCCATCATTATTGGTATCATCAAGAATTCTCAGGAAAATGTTTTGTTGTTAAAAGAAAAACATTAAAGCAGATGACAATTTACATGTAGGTGTTTTGGGGTGATTATAGTGAGAAGGGTTAATTTATGCAAATTAAAGCAACTGAAAATTAAAATGTTTAAAATCTTGAAAAATAATGCATATAGAAAGAGATAGGGTTCCAAGTTCCACTGATAGTTTTGTGATATAGACCCATCCAATACACAGTATATATACAATAACATTAACATTATGCTAATTGAGTGAAGTTAAAAATTTAAGTGTTATGTTCAATATCTACAAAATTGTAATTGATGTACATGTCAATTTAACTTTTTTGTAAATGATGTTGATAAAGGTCATTAGGAATAATAAACAGTGTTAATAGCATTTCAATCATGCTGATTAATTAATGAACATTTTGAAATATTTGATACACAGTAGCTTCAAAAGTAATTTTAAAATATAAAAGTTTATGGCACTTGAATGGCTCTCCTGGCAAAACATTGGGAAATAAAATCTGAGACTTTTTTTCCTCCCCCCCCCCACACACACACACTTATAAGTGGCAGACCATTGGGCTTCCACACTTACAATTGTGGTAGTGCAGCATGATTTCTGATGAGTGCCGAAGGCATGACATATATGACATCTGGGGAAGGGCTGAAGCCATACAACTGTTGCATTTTAAGAGCAGTATTTCTGCAAATTGTCACATCCTTTTTTTGTAGCCAGTTTGTCAGCTGATAATGTGGAAGATCTTTGACAGAAGTTTTGGTGACCGAAAGATGTTTTGGTCTGCTTATCATGTTATACTTGATTTGTGTAAAAATATGCCCTGTATTGTATTTTGAAGATATCATTCAAAGATATTATTAAAAATTAAAAGGAAAATCTGAAAATGTCTACATTAGCCTGGCCATGCAACAGTAGAACAACGTCATGTGCCACAGAAATGGAGACTGGTGGCAACAGATGTCCAGTCAGGACATTTTTCAAGCATCATGCATATAAATGCAATAACTTCTTGCAAAATCTAGATACATAATGATCAAGCTGTCACAGATAAATCATATTGTAAAGACCTTTGATAAGTTTGCTTTCTGGTGACCTTAACTTCTCTTTCAAAATAGCAAGCATCAACATAGAAAATTTATTGTAAAACAAAGCCTAATGAGGTTTGTTTGTTAGTTCACATACAAAATCCTTGTAAACACTGTCTTCAGAATAAGTGATGATACAGTCATCAAACCTTCACAGTTGAAACATCTTATGAGAGACTTTGGATGATTTTACTCTTAGGTGATCTCTCTTTTGCAAGGTCACATGCACCAGCATATAAAATCTGTGCAAATGCTACATCTCCAAAAACACATGAAACTGAATTCATAATATTTTACAAGCTCTCTCTCTCTCTCCACTACAGATTGTTTTTTTTTGTGTAAAATTTCATGTTTTCTGTCATGTAGCACAAGGCAAGTCTCTCTCTCTCTCTCTCTCTCTCTCTCTCTCTCTCTCTCTCTCTCTCTCTCTGTCTCTCTCTCTCTCTCTCTCTCTCTCTCTCTCTCTCTCTCTCTCTCTCTCTCTCTCTCTCTCTCTCTCTCTCTCTCTCTCTCTCTCTCTCTCTCTCTCTCTCTCTCTCTCTCTCTCTCTCTCTCTCTCTCTCTCTCTCTGCCTACCTTACTTGAATTATGTATAGTGAAAACTCATTATAATGACACAATCTGTTCCCAAAAAATGTGTCTGATAAATAAATATGTCAGATCAATAAATCACTTCACATTAGAAATGAACTTTTTGTCCCAGAAAAGAAATTTTGTCATTAAGTGAATCTGTCAGATATATCTCAATGTTGTTATAGTGGGGTTTCACTGCACATAATTACATGTATCATTAAATTTGGAGCACTAGTACTTTATTTATAGCCATTGACTGGTCACTGGGACCATCAACATATATTATGTGCCTGACAAAGGCATGTTGGGTCTCCCTCTTTACATGGTAAACATCCTGGGTTATTATAAAGATTGGTTACAATTGTACTGTTCACATACATATACTGCTGACAGTCAAACATGTTAAATATAGCCAAACTTAAACAAACTGACTATAATATGTAGAACAGTTGGAATTGTAACTTAAGGTATTTTGATGATGGTAATGTTGCACATTAATAATATCTTTGTAAATTTGTCAGCAACCTGTTTGTTTATACTTTATTTTTCGATTGTGTTTGCATGAAAGATAAGAACTACAGTGTATTGATATCTATAAATAGGACCTACAGTTGCTAACTGTTGAGGCTTTTTGAAGGACAGGTAATTTCTAATGCCAAGAGCAGCACTTAGTGACCATCACATGCATGGACAGGTCTCTTTCGACAAGGCAGGACATGTTTTCCTGTCCTAAAGAGTTGACTCTATGGTGTAACATGTAAATTTATGTGTATTCTTAGCACTAGATGGTTTGTGCAGAGGGGTCTTTAAAAAAATGTCCCAGATCAAACTTGGTCTTTCCACACTGTATAAGTAAGCCAGAGATGCTGGCTACACTTGAAAGGCTGCAGTGTACACTGTAATCTGTAAGTTCCCTTGGATCTCCTTGTAATGTAGATCAGTTTGATATGTTGTGCATATTCATGGTAAAAAAAAAAAAAAAATATATATGCATGTAAGTAGGCCATGCAAGATGAACCGTTCATGTGTGTCTTGTGATGGTTAAACTTAATTCAGTAAGTAGTGAGATACCAAATATGAAACCTTTCACTGCAATATACCATTAAGTCATTGTACTTAGAAATCATCATTAAAAGCAGCCTAACCAGTTTTACGTGTGTCCATATAAAGCAAACATTTTTCATTGGTACTTTGTATTTAGAACATTAATTTTATTGAAGCAAATTATGCGCACATTTGTCAGTGGGCAATGCCATCTTGTAGACATCCTGTGAAAAAGTAAATGAGAAAGTCAACAGCTACTTGTTTCATGTATTTTTCAGTTGTACAACTACTTTGAAGACGACAAATATGTTTATCTGGTGCTAGAGATGTGTCATAATGGAGAGCTGTACAGTTACCTCAAGGCCAACTATAAAGTTTTGCAGGAACATGAAGGTATATCAAATTGTATGCAGTTAATGTATTAATTTGTTCAAAGGTGCCACAATCAGAAAAAAGTTTGTACATTCATTGCATCATTTTCTGATTTGTTACCCTCGGCACATAAAGTGCCAGGGGGTATTGCCGCCCCCTGCATCATCCAACCGTTCATCTTCTTGACGTTACAGCAGTAGCTCAAAAGATATTCACCTTAGTTGTACCAAATTATTGTCACAGAAGGACCTTGTGATGGGCCAGGTTCCTATTGAAAACCAGCTTCCTCTGATTATTTCAAAACTTTTTATGGAACTTTTAATGTACTTATTTGAAGGCCGTCTGAGTGATGTCAACCCCGATGACGTTACCGTGATATCTCAATAAATATTGACCGCAGCTTTACCAAACTTTTTCGTCAGAGATGTATCTAATGGTGGAGCAGGTTGCTATTAAAAATCAGCTTCCTGTGATTATTTTTTACATTTTTATGAAACTTTTAATATATTTATTTGAAAGCTGTCTGTGTGGCGTCAATCCTGACGACTTTACCACGATATCAAAAAAAATATTGACCGCAGCTGTACCAAATGTTTATCACAGGTGTATCTTATGATGGGCCAGGTTCCTAAGTAAAGCTAGCTTCCTCTTTTCATTTTTAAACTTTTTATGAATTTTTAAAGTATTTATCTTCAAGGCTGTTAAGTAGTGCACAAGGGGACGATGTTACCATAGTATCTCAACAAGGATCCAACACAGCTTCATCAGTTTTTTCAGAGATGCATATTATAGTGGACCACATTCCTTTGGAAACCGGTTTCCTCTTATTACTTTAAAACTTGTTATGAAACTATTTAAGTATTTAAATGATGGCTATCTGAGTGACGCACAGTACAGTGGTCTCTGTCTGCAGAACTTACTCCCAAGAACACATCCAAAAGTGCTCTTTCATCTCATAGACAACAATATGGAAATTATGTATGTATGGTATTCACTGCAAAGTCTCAAAAAAAAATTGCAAAATTGAGGAAAAGAAATTGTGTATAAAGTACGCACTGCAAAGTCTCAAAAAAAATATTGCAAAATTGAGGAAAAAAGACGGTGGGCGCCAAGGGTAATCCGTTCTCTTAACACTATTTCAACAAATTATCAGATTATTTCCCAAAACCGCCAAGCAAATTGTTTCTAAACTGCGTAGGGACACTTCTGGGGGACTCAGATAGCTAAAGTTGTTAAACAGGTGGTGCTGCAATTTATTTTAATTCATTTTCTTTATTTTGTTTTATTTTTTAACAATTTTTTTGCATGTTTTTGCTATTTTCGACTTTCACAGAACATTGTGAATGAAGTCTTTGATGTTGCTAACAGTGATGGTCCAGAAGGCCCAATTTTAGAGTACATGTAGATATTGAGGTCATAAATATTCAAGGTCACATGTATGGCATTTTAGTTACTTGCAGCGTTCTTTTCGTATTGGGAGAATTATTTTAGCTAGAACTTAATGTTGCATACTGTGATGGTCCTGTATTTAAGGGTTAAAAAGAGATGCACATGGTTGATCTTGACCCAATTCCCAAGGTCATATGACTACTTAAGTGAATTTGTTGTTTTATTTTCAGCTTGAGAATTGCTGAGTCCTTGTTTCATCTGCATATGTTTAATTGGTTCCTAAACAACAGCAACAAACAAACAAATGCATTTCAGGTTTTATTTTTATCTCTTGCTGCTGAAGGAAAAAAGTTGAAATTTGCTAAATGTGTTTTGATGTTGATCCAAAAATGCATTGTCTTCAGTTTTGCAACCTTGGATCTTAGAGTATCAGTGTTTACATGTATAACAAGTATGAATCAATTTATGAAAATCTGTGAGCTGTTTCTGGCTTCAAGACATTAATGACGAAAACAGTATTCATGATACTGGTGTGACCAAATTAGGATGATTGGTGCCAGAAAGATATCCACATGAATTTGCAAAGTCATCTAAATTAGCTGGCATGCGTCAAATTTCACCCTTCACTTCAAGAGCAGAGGGGATTGACTGGATTGTCTGATACAGAGTCTTGTTTTCAATGTCAGATACCCAAATTTGTGTCATTATATATTACCTATTCACTACATTGGTATGATCTCTCATATCCACTGCAAAATTTTATACGTGTGTGCGTTGACCCAGGGACAGATTTGGACTTTAAAAATGTTTAGCCAAAATTGCAAATAAAAGCACAATTCATGCAAAGTTCTACACTGGTCCCTTATTAATTTTTTTTAAAACAGTTGAGCCTTTTGCACATTTCTTTAGCCAAATTGAAGAAACTGTGGCATTTGGCCAATTGGCTAATGGTACCAGCAATCCCATGGGTTTGGTGCATCAGAAAAGAACTAACAAATGTGGAAATTATAGTAATAAAAATTAAATGTCCCATATTCATTACTTATTCTGGATATCCAGCCTCCTGCACTCTGCTCAGAACCATTAGTTTGAAGTATTCTGAATGTCATAGAGGTGGACAGTTGTTGTAGCTGTGCACTGTTATCTGTCAGCATATGTGGATGTGCATATTTATTGACCACCATACCAACTTTGATCAGTTTCTAGTTATTTCTTCCATTTGTATAAGGATTAGAACTTCAAAATGTTTTATAAGTGATAGATAGCACATCTTTAGTTTTACACAAAATAGAGGCAATCTTAAAATTTAAAAATTTTGCATTGTGTGTTTTATTCCCATAACTTGTAATTGTAAAATATTGAAAGTGTATCTGCGTGTGACTTCTACAGGTAAGAATCAGTGATCATGCAACTTACCTCTTTCTGTTGATTCACATAAAAAGTAAAAAATTGACCTTCCTAAAAGAAGTTTTACTTCATGAACATTTTATTTTATTTTTTCTGAATTGTTTAGGTGTGACTAAGAAACTGGTTTGTGTAATATTTCAGCTCGTCATTACATGCGGCAGGTGGTTGAAGGACTCCTGTATCTCCACTCTCATGGCATTCTCCACAGAGACCTCACTCTAGCCAACCTGCTGCTCACGCGAGACATGGATGCTGTAAGTTCCGGCAAAGTCTGCATACTCAATGTCTGATGTAAATCCTTGGTTGCTCATGTTCCTGACATTATAAGATGTTTTTAGGATGTTATAAATACTATATGCCGTAGGAATGATTCAACATCATCATGTTGAACAGAGTGTGCAGAATATTCTTGTTTAATCCTCCCTCCCCAGAAAGAGTACTTCTCGCATTTCAAAATTATTAGCTTCCAGTTCAGTTGACAATGAAACGAAAGAAGCAAAGTGATGGAAAAGCCTGGTTAATTTTCTGTTCTTAAAAAGGCCCCACATCATAGATGTAGCTGCCCCATAGTAATCATTATTCAGGTTGTCAGTGTGCATTTGGTTTCCAGATAATAACTTCTGAAAGACTTGTCCAATTTACTTCATATTGTGGCACAATGTGTATCTATGTATGACCTTGCCTGGGATTGATTGTAGGCGACCATGACTTAAAGAGTTTAACAACATACAGGTCTCTGTGTTATAACTTAAGAACAATTTGATGGAAGTTCAAACTTAAGCAAGATGTAAACACCAGGTACGATTTCCCTTGTGGCTGAAATATGGTGTCCTTGACCTCAAGGTAAAGGTCACATGGCTATAAAAATCTGATGCTTGCAGGGCTCTCAACATAAGCATTTCCAGTCTTTTTTTTCTGTTTTTAGTTTTCATTGTCAAATCCAAAGATTGTGATTAGCTGATCTCCATTTTGTTACATTAACAAACGTGCATGTCAGCATTTACCCACTCCCCCCATACTATCTTGTCTATGGTTAAGATATCTAGTAAAAAGGATGAACCATCCCTTATGTCACGCATAAATAAATGTTGGTTTGTTAAACATCAACACTGAAATTTTGGCAGTTTAGTGTACATGTGAGTTGTTGTTGTTGTTGTTGTTGTTCTTATCATTATCATTATCATCATTAGTACAAATCCTCAAATCAAGACAGTAATATGGAATAACTTTACTTCTACCCCCAAAAAAACATCCAGAAGTTATTGAAGTTGTTGGGTTGGTCAGTTTGCAACTGACAATTATTCAAGGATGACCTAAATTAACATGATCATAAAAGGATAATCAACGTGCAAAAATTCCTATGATTCTGTTGTCCAGGACGAGTTAAATCCTTTTGAGGACAAATGACTTTCAAATTTCACTTGTTGTATGGACAAGAATTGCCTCCTAAGCAGACTTTCTTGGGGCGATACACTATGTTGGCCCCCAGTGCTGGGGGGTAGTAGACCGCCAAGAACGGATGTTTAGCAGGCAAAGACAAGTACTGTTAATTGACGAAATGCACACTGTTAAATTTCAAAGTTTGTTGGCATAACAGACACATAAACTTTCCTGATATGATGATTTCCATTAAAAAACATGCTTTTTGAAAGCAAAAATGTTGTGTCACTCGTCCTGCAGATGAGTAATTTCAAAATAATTTTTCTCGCCCTGATAATTTATTAACACCCAAAAAGGTAGCGCACTTTTCTGGTAGTGAGGAAAGGATCAGACCCAAATGATGTAAGAGCTTTGATAGGCCTACCAACTCCACAAGGGCCAATCAATAAAAGTAATAAATTCAGATTTCATTCCTGATGACCTTTTGACCTCCTGATTTGTCTGGAGCAAATGTTCAAGGATGCATTTAATGAGATAACAACAGTGTAACCACTTGTGAAATGTACCACATCAAAGATTTGCAGGCTGAGGACTTATCTAGTGCTCAGCAGGGTGTCAGCTAGGTACTTGTGAGCTTGCTGTGTATGACATGAATTGAACTCTGTGACCTGGGCATAACATACCTGTACAATGACAGATCCATGGCGACAACGTGAACTGCAAACAGTGCTTTGTGCTGCAGACCTTCTTAATAGTTAGAGGTTTTGCATGTTGACTGCAAAAAATCCACTACTTGAGACAAGATCATGCAAGTTTACAAACTTAGCACAAATTTTCAAGAGTCAGAAGCCATGTAATTTCAGACTAACATTTAATGGGAAACCTAACACAAATTTTGAAACCTCGTATGAGTTTTTGAAACTTATTTTATCAAACAGACAAAACTTGCACACTTTTTGCAAGATTTGTGATCTCTCATGAAGATTGTTTAAAAAATTTGTGAACTTATCCCATGGACATAACTTAGTAGATTTTTTACAGTGTTACTGACACATGTAGTAGTAGTAGTAGTAGTAGTAGTAGTAGTAGTAGTAGTAGTAAAAGTAGTAGTAGTAGTAGTAGTAGTAGTAGTAGTAGTAGTAGTAGTAGTAGTAGTAGTCACATGATAAAATAGATAGGGTTAGCATTGTGACCTCACTTAAAGGATTATTATATACAATCAGACTTATCACGAACCAACCCTGTAGTTAACATTCAGCATAATATGGCATTTGGCTAATAATTAGGTGGTTAGATGAGAAGTTTTGCCAGTGAGGGTTCTGCAGAACCCCAAATTCTTAAGTTGTTGTGGCACCAGAGGTATAGTAGGGAGTTGTGTAAGCCATTTATGTCTGTATCATAGAAGCCTAGCTTTTTAATCTTTGATTATGAGAAGATGCAAGAAATAAGAACTCCAGATGTCCCACTACAAAGACTTACAGGCTTACTGTGATAAATGATACACAAACATTGCCTTTTTTACTTGTTAACATTTGTGGATATTTGGTCTCCTGAACCATTTTGTTTAAATGAGACAACTGAAAGAAGCAATTGTATCTTCATTGGTGTGACAGGACAAAGTATTGTGACTGTCTGCTGTCATCAGGTTTTGGCAAGCACTGCCATTATGTCTTTGTGATAGTGGAGTCATGAACTCTGAGGCCAGTGCACATTACATATTGTGAGAGGCTTCTTTCAAGCGCTATTGTAAGAATAAAGCTATTCTATCTGTCTGTCTGTTTAAGTTTTCCTTCCTACTCCACTTTACACAGATATATATGGCCCCATCCCTCGTCACACTGCCTGCTTATCAACTCTGGCACATGCACTTTTGCATGTACGAGAATCGTTTTCATGTTACAAATAGGGATTCTAAAAAAGATTCAACAGCTGTTTAACATGTTAACTTTCTTTTGTCTTTTGTAGAAAATTGCAGACTTTGGTTTGGCTACACAGTTGACTGTCCCTGATGAGAAACATTTCACTATGTGTGGAACACCCAACTACATCTCTCCGTAAGACTTCTTTATTATATTGACCTGATTCACTACAGTACCTGCATGTTGCTCTGTACTTTTCTTTTACATACATGTGTAGGTGAAGCACTTGTAAGCCAACATACCAAAACAGTTGAACAAAATAGAGTATTATAAACAAGCCTTCCATGCATGTTAAATTAATGTTTGTGATCAGATGATACATGGAAGTCAATTAATATGTGTAAATACAGAACATATATTTGGGATTGGATGTACATACAATACATGTTTGAAAACAAAAAGATACTGGGAAGGTGCAAAAGGTGGGTTTTGGCTGACAATGATTTACTTAATTTCCCTAAACTTTGTATGGAACTGAAGCAAATACACAGCCGAAATAACGGATATTTGAAGTCTGACAAAGTGACAAAAGATTGGAGCAAATTGTTGATGTTTTGGATATTAAGGTGCCATTGTGAAAGACCTATCAGGGTACTTGGTTTGTGTTTCAGGGAAATAGCAATGAGAGATGCCCATGGCCTGGAGGCTGATGTGTGGTCAGTAGGATGTATGTTGTATACGTTGCTGGTAGGCCGGCCACCATTTGACACCCATGGTGTGCGGAATACTCTCAACAGAGTCATCGCGGCAGAGTATGAGCTACCAGACCACCTGTCCCAGGAGGCAATGCATCTAATACAGTCACTGTTGCAGAAAAACCCGAAAGACAGGCTTCCCTTGCATCGTGAGTTTGCATTTTGGTCCAGGTAGAGTAGATGTAGCATCTACCATCCATTACCATTTTGTCTTTTGTGTACATGTACGCAACCCATGTAAGTGCTGCCCAACTCATCTGTGGTCTCATTTAAAGCAACGTAAAACATGGGATTCAACATTCAACAAGTGGTGGTATTATTTGTTAAATTCTATATTCCTTCACCTTGTAGATATTAGTGTATACTGGTGACACATTTTCACTGACAGTCATTTGCAGTCATGTATGTTTGTCACACCTGTTGACATACTGCAGTTAAAGTGTGTTTTACATGTTTTAGTCCTGTAGGTTAAGACTTGCTGCTGTTATTCACAGTTGAACTGCATCTTTTACGCCGCTGTGGCAGTAACCACAGGTGTGTTTGGTAGAAGGTGTTGAGGAATCAAGCCCCCATGAAACACATGTATATGACAACATTTTAATGATGTGCTTGCTCTAGTTTTGGTAAATTGTTTAGAACAGTCCTAATTGAATTTAACTCAACCTACAGTTACAAAGGACCACACTGAAATTACATGTACATGTGTGTTTTGGTATATGGGGTAACTCATGGAAAACATTGCTGGGAGGTTTGGATTTGAGCATTGTGTAGAAATAGTGTTAAGCACTGCACAGATTTATGATTTTATTTCTGGTTCTGGGCTATGTTTTGTTTTAAAGTGTTTTCTGTTTTTATTCATTGTTTTTAATGCTTAAAAAAAAGGTAACATGAAATCCACTGAGTCATACATCCTTAAAATCTATATTTTAAAATCCAAAATGCTACATTTGCAAGTTTCAGTAATAAGCAATTTTTTTATGCCTGTTGCTACCAGTAGGTCTTACACAACTCCTATGGTCTGTTCGGTTTTTTTGTTCCACATATGATAGGGAGATGCACACAAAACTGTAAATCTGTCCATCATTCACTTGCTTCTCTTGCATTTTTTTTGGCTGAGCATGTACTGTGAAAACAAACTTAAAAGCAGCTGTTCATTTGCCATTTTTTTCATAGCCTCTAGATGGTGCACTTGAAAATATAAACTGGTTCCTTTCTCAGCACCAGCATATATTGCATATGGTGGCAGACAGGGGAACCTAGCTATCTAAGACTATTAATGATTTTCAGTGAGTGTATGGTGAAGTCATACTGTTCTTTTGTGGCAGCTTTGTCTGCTCATAGGTGATGTTTTAGTTGCTTCCACATTTTGGCACACCTGTGAGTCTATGTGTGATACATACAATTATGAAATCAGACTCAGAGAAAAGACTTGCCGGGCTGATTCTGTTTAGACACATTATTGTCAAGAGAAAAATTTGATATATTTTAGTCACAAGTCAATGTATGTTGTACATTTATGACAAGTGAAAAGAACATTATCCTTTTAAAGGACTATTTTGTGCCAGACTAAACAGAAAAACAAAAACTGAGCTAAGAAAGAAGACCTAGACTAATATCAGATGGATATATCTTTATATTTATTTGTTTTGATATAGGATAGGCTACATATATGGTGTATTTCCTTTCAACTTATAAAAGTGATGTAAATATTCTGTCTGTCTGTCTGTCTGTCTGTCTGTCTGTCTGTCTGTCTGTCTGTCTGTCTGTCTGTCTGTCTGTCTATCTATCTATCTATCTATCCCTCTTTCTTTTCTTTCTTGAAGCAATTTAGTAGCTTAAAAATGTCCCTAAGGAACCAGTTTCTCATGTAACCATCAGGAAAGTAGAGCTAGGACAGAAGCAGCTTGGTATTACACCTTTCAGTTGATTGATGATAGACCTTCTTATTTTAATCCCAGTGTTTTGCATTGATGTCTGCAAGCATCTGACCCACAAGCTACAACTGGAAATAATCTCACAACACGTGCAGTGAACATGAACTAAGTCAATAGCTAGGATATATCTAATCCCTTTGTGTACAACTGAGGACCATCCACATGGAAGGTCGTTTGTACAAACTGTAGCGTTATTGAGACATATAACTGTTAGTCCCATTAATATTATACAGTAGGGACTAGCAGTAAGTGGAATCTGCCTGCATGTGCTGGTTGTTAACAGTTTATAGAGTTTATATTATGTGTGTTTCTGTACTAGTCTGGTCTTGTTTTGAGATATGAACACCTCATTGCTGAACAGGTGTGTGAGGTGTCTAGATAGAGGCCTTTGTCATTGGTTACCTACTTCATCTGTAACTCTGTCGCAAGACACAGCAGCCTTGTAAGACACTTGGTAGCAAACAGTTGACAATGCTTGACACCAGTGTATTCTTCTGCCCAGGTATTCTGCACCATTCCTTCATGAGCAAAACACCACTGGAGGATTATGACAAGGCCCACATCAGACATCAGGTATGTGTGTGTGTGTGTGGGGGGGGGGGGGGGATCACTGTAAATATTTGAAATGAATGATTCTTGAAAACTTTGGTCAGTGTTTTTACATCTAGGACACAAAATTTCATAGTGTTTACGAACTGAAGATTTTGATGAAATAAGCAAGGGATTCTTGTACATACAATGCTTTGGAACTTGCTGGCCCAGCAGAGTCAGCAACTTGACAGCAGGTTCCAATACATTGCTTACATTAAGTACAGGCTAAAGTCAGGGGGGAAAAAAGAATTGTGAAGTTCATTTGGAACTCTTTGCAGCTTGAGGGCATATGTTGATCACTCAAAGGTGTTTTTAGCTGTAATTTTATCTTACATGTAACTTGTTATACAAGAGACTTTTTAAAAAGTGCTCTTTCATTGTACCAGAGTGCAGGGAGGCATGTTCAGTAAGGGATTGTGCCAGACGTCCCAAAGTGTTGGTGGATGTCATGGTCAAGACAATTGTATGCTTTGATTTTCTATGTTACACAAACGTGTGTGGGTTTATATTGTCACAAGGGCATCTGATGAAACAAGCCCGAGGAGTATTTTAGATGGTTTTGCTGCTGGAAGAATATCTGAATTAAAACTTGAAAAGTTAGTCCCTTTTGTTAAAAGGTACTAAGCCGGAATATGACTATCAGATTGGTCAACTGGAACTCATATCAACAGAAACAAGATTTGCAACACTCCTAGAAAACAAATCCTTTTTGGAATTGTCTGTAATGTACTGATGCCCCCTGACTGGTTTGAATTTTCTTACACAGCATGCTAACCATGACAGACAGTGCTTGTGCTCACTGACCAGTTTTATATTTTATTACTTAGCCTGCTATGGAGCCATCCATGGCAGACAGTGGTCGAGACACAATGGCTACAGTATCAACCACCACCACTACAGGGACACCTGTTTCTTCCTCAAGCAACCCACGCATGAAGCCCACAGTGCGAGTGTTTCCCAGTGGCTCAGTTCGTAATGACTCTGGATTGGGGACAAACGATGCCATGTGGGAGAAAGATGTATCCTCAGACTGCAGGCAAAGTGCATTGAAAAAACACCCTCTCTCTCCTCGTAGTCTCAGAGATATGTAAGTTTTCACTTACTTCCACAGCAATGTATGTCATATTTGTATGACTTATCATCTGTAATTTAAAAAAGTCAACGCATAATCAGGTTGAAATTTTCTGATGAAAGACCTTAATAATATTTTTAAAATTCTGTCTGATCAGATTGAGTGTAGGCAAGATTTTAAAGAGATAACCCCAGGCGAGACCAGTGGCGAATAATAATAGGGTCTCTTGCCGAGTCTTATGCAGAAAAACAAAAATTTTTAAAAAGACATAGATACAGGCAGGATTTTGTAGATTGCAGAAAGACAAAGATACAGGAAGGATTATGTACAATGACACAAAATTTCCTACAAAACTTGACAAATATTTAACTTTTACCCAGTGTTTTGGGGTATTTTGTCCCAATTTTAGAACACTAACACCTTTCAAAAGTTAGGATACATGTAAGTCAATATTTGATCCTTGCCTTTAGACTGACCATGACAGGAGACAGTTTGTAATATCACCAACACATTGTTGGGGATTTTGTGTTACAATCAACTGATAATATCCTGTGACATTTCAGGGAGACTGAGCGGCAACAAGCGGACCGCTATGCACAGAAACAAGGATACATGAACCGCTACAGATCTGATACAGACACATCACGCAGTACTCATCAATACTCTAACCATAGTGTAGACACACACAGCAGTCAGTCTCATGGGAGCCACGCTCTCAATACTGTAATCAGTCCCCATCGGAGGGACCAGCCTACCAGTGCAAGTACAGAGTCCTGGCAACCCAGGCTGTATGATGCCCACACTTACCAGGACCACAGGGAAGATATTGTACCTAAACGTTTGGACAATGAGTTCCAGTCAGTGGCAAGTCAAGAAGGTGCTGGAAGCAGCTGTAGTGAACAGCAGACCAATAGGAGTGTACATAGTTCATGTAGTGGTGGTTCCAGGCATCAAATGGGAGCAGAGAGTACAGACAATAGTGTGTGTGACAGACATAGACAGTACCATGTACATACACATAACACTGCAGACTCACAGCACATATACCACAGACCAGTTAAACACGGGCACACAGACAGTACATACAGAAATACCCAAGAGTACAGGGATTCCTACCACAGTCACCCCAATGACCGGGGTGACTATAAGATGCTGCAGGACAGGAGGAACCACAGTTCTCATGCTGGCAATGTACAGGAACAAGGTGTGGTGCTCATACACAGGGAGCAGACAGACACAAGTCAGGGTAGACACAGAGACATAAGTAGACAACAATCCCACCCTCCTCGCGCCCGCTCATCATCTCGCATCAGGCCGACCAAGAGTATGGATGACATTCTTGGAGGTGGGGATGGTGTAGCACAGTCACAGGACATGACACCTACCCAGCAGTCAAAGCCAGCTAGAGACTGTCCATCTCCTATCAACTCACACAGGTTGCGGCCCATACGGCAAAGAACAAGAAATGCTGTGGTAAGAGTTCATAGAATTTAAATATGTGTCGCAGGCTTTGTGGATAGAAAGTATGAGCTGCTAATGGCTCTCCTAAATCTATCCTAGATGAGTTCTCAGGGAAGTTGCACACAGAAGGTTATAAAGTGTGTGTGTTTGTGTGTGTGTGTGGCTAGGTAAGCAATTGACATGTCCCCTGCCATGTACATGCAATTGTGTGGAAGAGCGAGCATGCAGCTGTTTGCCTGAAGTCACAGGCACTGTTGTTGGTGTCATGTCGACTGTGTACCGAAATGAATTATTACATTATGAATTACATCATTATTTAGATATGTGTTGCAGATCAGATCCTGTTACAGTTTGTAGACTCAAAACCAGAGTGCTAGGATGTAGATCACAAATCTTTTCAACTCTCCTATAGGCTAAGGAGCACTTAGTTTATCATTATACAAATAACTTCAGTTATCTCCAAAGGCTTGCATAGTTATCAATACATGTATGGTATAAATGTAATTTGGTAAGTGTCTCTGAAGGCTTATATAGTTATTAGTACATGTACTGTATAATTGTAATTTTGTAAGTAAGTTGTAAAACAAATAGTTATTTATATATACAAGTTCTGTTTTTTTAGGTGAATATCCAGGAGAATGGAGGGGTGTGTCTGGAGTTCATCCGCAGTAAGGATGGAGAGGACAGGGTGCTGGAGGTGCTTAACATATCTGCTGATGGAAACCAGGTACATGAACTAAATCCTGGGGCTTTTTTTTTTTTTATTGTATAGTATAACATAGCATAGCATACGAAAAGACAGATGTTTACAACCAGCCAAGTATTTAAGAAAAAGGAAAGCACACTTTCAAGCAGTTCAATTATTGTGACACATATACAATTACTGTAAGATAAACTGGATAGTGTCACCTGGGTACATTCTGTTTCCCATTACAGTCAGCTCTGCAACTTTTTAGGGACACAGGGTAAAGGTGTGTACATGTAGTGAAAGTGAATCAAAATTGTTTTGAAAAGCCTGTTTTAAAGAAGACCTAGATGACAACTAGATGAGATAAATAGCAGGTATTTTTTGTAGTATTAATCTGTGGGACATTTGTAAATCCACAATCAGTAAACTGCTTCATGTGAGCTCCTTAATCCTGACAAACATCTGTTAAAGGAAATCTATTCCTTTTAAAAGTATTGATATTTGACATTGAAATACAAATCTGCTTTCTTGAAAAATCTAAGTATATGTAATGATGATTGCGTTGTCACTTAAGTTTGTGATATAATGGAACTTCAGAAGGCAAGTCCTTCTGTATTTCAAAATGTACGCTACTTGTGTTACCATGGTGATGCTATCCTTTCAGATTCAGATCTACACGCCAGGTGGTAAAGGCTGTCAGGTGTCAGACAGACCACCCAGTCCAACATCAGCAGGCAAAATCAAGGAATACAACCATGGAGATCTGCCCCAGAAATACTGGAAGAAATACCACTATGCTTCCAGGTAAAACTCCTGTGGTAGACTAGAAATTAAGTTGCTGTTATACTTATACCATATTCATTCAAAGTAGTGCATGTGTTCTAATCAAAACACACCTCTAACTTTTCATTTTGTGGACTCAACATACAAGATCAATTTTCCCTCTTATTTGGAAACAAAACAAAAAAAAAAAAAAGATTGATTTCTGTTGAAAAGACAGGCAGCAGTGATGGAAGTTTTAGCTTGCCAAGCTTTATATGCACAGTAAAGACTTACTCGATTTTAAACTGAGAAGAATCCAAGTTACACATTGTTGCAACCTGTGGGTTTGATCCAGGAAGTTTTTGGATTGGCACAACTTGCTACTGTTGGAATGAATATGCTACACTGTATAAACCCTTAAAGTGCTGATTTAAGACTGAGTCAACAGCTTTTTGCTTGAGACTAGGCTTGGTGGTATTTGAATGAAAGGTATCTTCATGAGGAATTTGAATCTTTTAACCATTATATGTTTAATGGTAATGAGAAAACGACTATAGTAGTTATTAGCACTTTAAGGGTAATGATCATGCAAAAATTCTTTGGTTCATGTTGTGGAGAAGTACAGTGACAGACTCTTAAATGCAGATTTATAGAGAGGGAAAAGAGTTGTCCTGTTGGCTATGAAATTAAAAAACACTGTAATGATGTAAAATAATTATGTACCTCATGAAAATGCAAAAACCAGCATGCTATGCCATGAAAGTTATAGGTACATGTATTTATATGTCAGTTTTGCTGGCTGTAAGAAAATAATTCCATTCTGAGCTCAAAGAGCCAACATAAACATCATAAGTTCATTATGTTGAGAGGGCTACATGTACAAGATACTGGGGCATGGGTGTGTATTACAGCACTTTATAATGCTGTTAAATGTATATATTTCATTGCTGGGAAGGTATGCACAATTACACGTATTATGCTGCTTGATGCCAAGTGGCAATTTTAATTAACCCTTTCCCCCTTAAATTAAGACTGAATCAACATCTTTCTTTGGCATAGGTTGGTCACTCAGTGCGCAACCCATGCCAAGGAAAGCTGCTTACCTGGGGCATGTTATCTTGATAGGTCTCATCTACAGTTTTCAGTCAAATTGTTTTTCATTACTGTTCAAATTAGTTGAATGTACTGAAGCAGACGACATTTGACCACCAGCCAGTTTAAGGGGGAAAGGGTTACTTTACTGATGGGTTTCTGTCAATTTAACAGGTTTGTGAAGCTTGTCAGATCCAAAACTCCTAAGGTTACTTTATACACAAGGAGGGCCAAGTGTATGCTGATGGAAAACACCCCAAAGCCGGACTTTGAAGTTGTGTTTTATGATGGTAAGTTATTGAGATCAAAATAATTCTTAATCTCCACATCTGTACAAAAAAATGGGCATACTTTAATCAGCAGCACAGATTCATTGAAGCCAAGCTTTTTTCTGTTCTGTTTCAAAGTCTATTTCTACATGTGTATGACACTTATACCAGTTACTGAATGAAAATCTACCTTAAAACTTTGCCCTATAATATAATTGCAGGCTGATTGATTCACCAAACTATTGTCTCAGTATGTCATCACTTAATTTTGTGCTGACAGGTGCAAAGATCACCCAGACCAATGACTGCACAAAGATCATAGAGAATGATGGGACGTCTCTGACCCTAGACTCCACGGCAGGCATGCAACATTTGGCACCAGAGACCAGGGAACTCTGGGATTACATGCAGCTGGTGAGCGAAAGTCAAGCACTTGTCTCAGTTTGAAACAATGTAACCTATCAATTGTAATTTCTGATTTGAAATTCTCAGTGAAAATATATATTTTCCTTGATTTAGAAATAACAAGAAATACTATGGATGGCAATTAGATTTAAAACTTTACAAGTATTTTGATAAAATGTAATTTTAGGAGTATTTTTTAAAACTAAAGATGCATTTTTAAAGGTTTGTTCAGAAAAGGTTTATGCTTTTGTTCAACATGCAAAGAACCTGATATGGGTGAGCCAAATAAGGATTTAGATAACTTCTGGAGCTTAATGAAACTTTTGAAAGGGTTTCTTTGGTGGGGGATTAATAGGTCCCACCCTAAGTTCAGACTCCACATCAGATTCACTTCAAGACACACATAATGACACAGTGCAAATGGAGGATAATGATGTACCATGCTGCTGTCAGACCATCAGTCCTCACACAACAGTACAGTCAGACCATCAGTCCTCACAAGTATAATGTCGGACCATCAGTCCTCACACAACAGTACACTGTCAGGCCATCAGTCCTCAGTACTTTCACCATGTATGAGGCACTGTCAGGTCATCAGTCCTCAGTACATTAATTTGGATGGGGCACTGTCAGGTCATCATTACTTTCACTATGGATGAGGCACTGTCAGGTCATCAGTCTTCAGTACTTTCACTATGGATGAGGTACTGTCAGGTCTTCGGTCTTCAGTACTTTCACTATGGATGAGGAACTGTCAGGTCACCAGTCTGCAGTACTCTCACTATGGACAATGCACTGTCAGGTCATCAGTTCTCAGTACTTTCACTATGGATGAGGTACATTGTACTGTCAGGTCATCCAAAAGCAGCTGCATTTTGCAGGACTAAAACATGGTCGGGAGAGAATTGCCCAGCATGATAAAGTCATGGCAGCAGACCAGGGCTGAAAGAACTAAAAACAACCCCAGCATTGTGATAAAACAAGCTGATAAAGGCTTGGCCATAAGAGTGAATAATCATGATTACATTATAGAAACAAATTAATTTTATCAAACACAGATCACTATCAACATTTTTGGCAAACCGCAAATACACAACGAGCAAGGGAGAACTCTACCACAAGAACCTGACATGCATACAATGAGTAAATAAGAACTCTGTTACAAGAACATGACCAATCACACAATGAGTGAGAGCTATACTACATAAGAACATGACAAACACACACAAGTGAGAACTCTGCTATAAGAACTGTTTACTGACCACTGTCTTCTCAGATATTTTCAAAAATCTGTAAATAAAGGAACCACACGTCCCATATTGCTACATTTTGCCAAAAACTTATAAAGATAGTTACTAACCCCTAGGAAGACCCAAAATGTGTCATAATACATTACCCCAAGTTTTTACAAACATACAATTGTAGTTTGTATATTTGATTTTTAGCTGTTTACTTGTATAGGTGTTGTTTCACGTTGATTCAGCTGGCATATATTCAGGCTTGAAGTGCAACTTTGTGTTGTTATTGCAGTGTCGACGTAGATGTGTTCAGCTGGAGTCCTTATTAGCAAGTGAGGAAAGTGTTACCGTGGATGATGAGATATCTTATTTCCCTATCACTCTGGGGAGGTATGTATGCCCACTCATACCATTTCTTCACAAATATAAATAAAAATAAATCAATGAATAATAGTGATGATAATAAATTACAGTGATAATAATATGTGAAATAAAAATAACAGTAATAAAATAAATAAAATTTGTTAATTATTTACGGGTGATTTTTTTAAATGTAAGTCTCTCAACAGTCTACTATGTGTATCATGAGTTAAATTGGGGGGGGGGGGCTTTTTTTTTTTTCACTTAAGAAAAGTGTTGGGTTATGACCATGGAAACAATCTACCATTACTGTAAACACAGGTCACTGCACTGTTCTGTGAAAGCCCTCTTTGGTACTGCTTAGTATGTAACATTTCGAGTTGTAAAGTGACAGCAAAAGTGAGAGTGTAGAAATGTTGACGATAGATTGCTGCTTGCAGGAGGCCTGTGGCCACCGGGACTCCCTGCTCCTCCCGAGGGTCCACCCCCTCTGTGGATCACCCAGCACAAGGCCCAGCTCACACCAGCACTGTCACCTCTCCTACCACCACAGCACCCACCCCTGGCATGGTAAGTACACTGCACAGCTGTCTTTGTTGACCTCTGACACAAACAAGAAAATGTTCTTCCTTTTCATGTGGAGATGATCAAAGGCAAATTAACAAACTTTGATTTCATTTGGGGCAATTGTGTGTTAAGACTACATATACTGAATTCTGAAGTTTGAAGGGACTTTTGTGTCAAAACTGTATGCGTGAGGCAAACAACTGTCACAGGTTGAACACTGCTGGCCAGTTGTATGCAGAGATTAATGAAGCATGAAGTTTAAATGATTTTCTATAAAGATTCCATTTGACACAAACTCCTTTGCTCAGACAGTGCTGGCCACCGTCATATAAAAGATTGACTATAAGTGACACCAGCCAAGGTTTCATACCTGAACATAAAAGAAAATAGTTTCATTCATATTCATCCTAACCTCAAATGACAAAACATACTTCTGTTCTGTTGATATTCTGCTTAAGGTATCACATACTTCGGTTTATATTTTGTACAGATGATGTCATTTGATGGCACAGTGATTAGTAACATGACAGCCAAGCCCAGATCTGAACTACCAGTCAATCACAACTACTCAAGCAGAGAGCCACTGAGACCAGTACGATCCAACAGTCCACAACAGTCTGCTACCATCAAACAAAGGACAGGGGGCACCACCAGTCAAAGCTATCCTGTGGGTGAGCCAGTCCACTCCAGTAGCCCACAGGTGTCACCACACAGCAGTAATGAGAGTCATAAAACAACAGCAACTTCTACCAGCACAAGATCACAACCAGGTGTACTATGCCGGGTGTTTATACAGGGCTTAGGATGGGGTTCACAGGTAATGAATAAAAAGACCTCAAACTCAATATCATACATGCTTTTTGCATTCAAAATGTGATGTGATTTGTGTTAATTCCCTTTTGCCCTTGAACTAAGACTGAGACAGCAGCTCTCCATGGCATGGCCACCCTGTGTCAAGGAAGACATGGACCATGTTATCTTGATAAGTCTCTTCATAGCATGGCCAGCCCCCATCAAGGTAGACATGGACTATGTTGTCTTCATAGGTCCCATTATATTATCAGTTACATTGTTTTTCATTGTTGAAATTGGTTAAAACATTGAAACAGATGACATGTGACCAGCAGCCAGTCTTGGTAGCGGTAAGAGGGAAAGGGTTGATGACTGGAAATACATCAAACCCATTTCAGGGCAACTATTGCCTGACAAGGCCAATAGAGTGAAAAGTATTAATATAAGCATTTGAAAAGTATATGTAAGAGCATGATCCAAAGACTTCAAATCTTATTAAACTACAGTTTTGCAGTCTAACTGTTTGATTAACTTGTATATATGTGGGAAGCATATGAAATGGCAGATACACGTACCTACACAAATATGGAAATAAGTCTTCACAGATTTAATCAAATCATAAAAATTGGGCACAGAGATCAAATACTCGTGTGACTGAAAAAAGGTCTGAGGAATTTCTATATTCATTTCAGTTATTTCAAGCTTTGTTTCTTATAATTAGCCATTTAGGTACACACAAATTTTTTGCACAAATTTCAGAATTTTCCAGCAAAAAGTAGTTTCCACATTTATATATAGGCATGTTAGTTTCAAATGACTGTCGCAAATCTAAAAATTCAGCTCACAAAGTTGGGTTTTGGTCAGCTTTGGAATGTGTGGATCATTCTATTGTACCAAATATATGCTTTTTAAATGTTTCATTTAATACTTTTCAGCCTTTCAGCCATGTTGCATACTAGGTTGTCCAAAATGCCTTTCTTTTACCTCCTGTCCTCAGATCTATATCTGTTTAAAATTTGTAGTACCACTCACATATAATTCCTTCCCTGTAAGTGATATTTTTAGCTCTGGTGACCATAGGTCACAAAGCTTATGTAATCACTCATGTCTGTCTCTCCATCCATCAACTTTTGCTTTTGAGAGTGAAACAGTCCACAGTTTTCAAGATAACCCTCATATAACTTTTGGAACTTATCAAGTGTTTGAAAATTTAGGTCGAGTTTGATATTGCTAGTACCACGTAAAGTATCATGTAATATTTAGGTCAGAATGTGAAAATTTTGAGAATGCTGTTTTTCAAATAGCTTTTCTTTTTTCATGAATCATGATGACACTTGGTAGGGTGTCAATCTGGAAAAACGACAATGCATTGAAATTCAGTGGTGCCACCTACAGTATTATGAAAAATGTGGATCAAAAGGTGTTGAAAATGCATTGAAGCCAATATGTTGAAAAAGAATAAAGCTGATGGTACTAAATAAACTACAAAAATGTATCAGATGTAGAAGTTTTATGTAGTGTAATATGGACAACCTTGGCCTACTTTCTCAAGATCACAGGGAATGCATTTCAGGAAATGATTTTTTGTAATGGTCATTACATCAACCCTTGTGCGCATGTATCAATATATCAGTACAGGAATATTGTAGAGAACAAAAGTTATGGTGTATGGAGTCATGGTGCTGCTTCAAGTGGTATTAGTCAAACTAGCATCATATGTATCAAAAGTACATTATTTTAATTATAAATTGAGATGGAACATGTAAAATTACACCAAATATGCATTAGGCCAGTGACCAATTTTTAAAAAATTTTTGTGACCTTGATGTATTTTTCAAGGTCGTTACAGATGTAGTAAAACACACTCAATTTTACATTTTGAGAAGTAAGGCTAATAATACTAAATGTACCACATATGAGTATCATGCATAGAAGCTTGATATTGCATAATATGGATGATCTTGACCAACTTTCTCAAGGTCACAGAGGAATGCATATTAGGAAATGATTTTATTGTGATGCCCATGACATAATAAATTGAGATGGAACTGCAAAGTTGACACTAAATTGTATTAGGCCAATTGTTCAAAATTTTAATATGTTGTGATGCTTGTGTGATGTTGACCTATACTTTCTTTCTTTCTTTCTTTCTTTCTTTCTTTCTTTCTTTCTTTCTTTCTTTCTTTCTTTCTTTCTTTCTTTCTTTCTTTCTTTCTTTCTTTCTTTCTTTCTTTCTCTCTCTCTCTCTCTCTTTATCTATCTATCTATCTATCTATCTATCTATCTATCTACCTACCTACCTACCTACCTACCTACCTACCTACCTACCTACCTACCTATCTATCTATCTATCTATCTATCTATCTATCTATCTATCTATCTATCTATCTATCTATCTATCTATCTATCTATCTATCTATCTATCTATCTATCTATCTATTCATTTTTTTTTTAAATTCATATATATATTTTTTTTTGGGGGGGGGGGGGGGGGCGGGGCACTGCTGAAAAGTCTTGCCTGTAGTCACCTCAAATTGTTGCAGTCCAACCAGGCCAGGTCTCCAGAATTAAAAAAGACTGCCTGAAAAATTTAACAAAGTGTTGGTTGACTAAATTTCTTTGAATGATGATACAAAACAAGAAATTCAAGTTATGGCAATACAAATATTATTACTTGCTTGTGAGATAGTATAAAGTTATGGAAGCTTTAATATGATCTGTTGTTCTATTGCTTCAGTTGACCAATGGTGAAGTGCTAGTGCAGTTTACAGATGGCTGTGAGTTAAGCATCCAGTCATCTCCAATGGTTGTCAAGTACACAGATGTCAGAGGCAGAGTGTCTTTGTAAGTCTAATTTTCAGCTCACACTTGATCATGATATATGCCAGTCTGGTTTAAGTAGGAAACTACTCACAATCTAGATTTTTCAGAAAGTCTGAGTTTGTACTTATTAGGGCATGTACACTTATTGAAATGAATATGGTCATTTGACAGACAAAAATTTGAAATGTCTTGGGGTCTAAATTGAATTTTTTTTCACCATTTTGTCCTGACATTAAAGAAATAATAACTTTAACTTCCGCTGTAATCAAATGTACATACACAGTGCTTCTAGAAAGCAAATAAAATCAGGATTTATCATACCTACCCATCCCAGGGAGAATTGAGTCAGCTCTCATGCTGAAGAAATCTGAGAAGAATAAGGTATGCAAAAATAACTAATTTAACATAATGGGTGTACTACAAAGGTTTTAGATTCTTTTAATGCAATACAGCATGAAATTTTGCCTGTCAGTAAACATCAGTGTATGTATACATACAACTGTGATTTGGATGCTTCTCTGCCTTTACAGATTTCGTGAGTCTGATCAGCTACCGGTGTACATTCGTAAGAAGCTGGAAACTCTGCCAGTGGTAATGAACAAACTGGAAGCTGTGCAAATCGCAACTGAAAGCAGCTCTGTGGCAAGATAGACACGCGTTTGGTGAAATTTGTTGTTGCCATGGTTACCTGTTAAGCTGTATTACAAGGAGTGCTGGTTGCCCTATATATGGCATATGTTGTGGAAATGAGCTGCAGGGGATAACCCTACACATACTCAGTTGCTCAAAGCAACATATATCTTTGTTGATGTACAGTGTTGGATGAAGTTCATATGTTCAGGACTGCAGAGATAACTCATATTGTTGCACATGGTTGTTGTGTTGTTAAAAGATCAAGAATCAAAACTTCAGCTCTTTAGTCATGTTGCCAGTGATTTCCAGGCTCTGTGAGTCTTATTACAGATGGAACTGTGCCTTAGATCTGAAAGATACATCCATTAAATGTTGAACCAAAAGAAAAGAGGACAAAAAGATATTTGAAGAACTTAATTCATCTGGCCAGTTAGATGCACAAGCACAGTGCATTTCAGTATTTTATCCTTGGCTGTTTTCCTGAGGAGAGTGGCATACTGAAACCGTGTATGTATTATTTTGCTCAAACAAATTAACATACAAAATCAGGCTGAAGATTTCATCAGTACAAGGAATTCCACCATTTCTGTTAACATTTGTATTCCTCTATGTCCCAAGTTTGTATGAAGTGTACAAATCTGACAAAATATGGTGTGGGAAGAGGTCATCTATGTGTACTTGTCATTTTTCATGTACATTTTTGCAAGGAAGATGAAATCAGAACTGCTTGCTTTGTATATACATGTATCAAGTGTTGTGGCTAACTTTAGTAGCATGACGGTCACCTATTTATTTTGTTACAATGAAATAAACTTTTCAGGGCCATGGAAAAAAACTCCTGCAGTGCATACGGCTTGTAAAAAATGATGCATTTTCATGACGAGCACAAGTCTTCCGATGAAATACGACATGCTGTGGCTTTGTAATGAGCACACAAGAGTCCCTGAAATTTTGTGAAAGCAAGTGCAGATGTGGTTTACTCACAGTGTAAATAAAGCTTTGTACAGGTTATTCTCTGTCACCTTGGTTGGTGCTCAAGTTATTTTTAAGCTCTCATGAAGATTTTATTTCTGTATATTGGAGATAAATTATACATGTATATTTTGTACATTTTGTATGAAAACAGATTTATGTACAGAAACAATGGAAGTACTGTAGTTCTTAAAGGAAACCAAGGCAGCTCAGTGTTTGTTTTATTGTGGAATCAGTATTATTCCTGAAAGTTCAGACCACCGGATAATAAATTTCAGCTTTCATTCTGTATCTGTCTGTCTGTTGAAATATCACTGAACAAAATGGACAACAGGACCATTATTTTACACTGTCACTTTTCAGTTGCAAAGTAAGCATTTTAAAAGAAGTGCATGACATCACTTTTAATATAGGTCAGTTTATACAAGACTTTTACATTTTACTTGTCTGTTGCATGATTCTGCAATGTGAGCCTGAAGTCTGCTGCTGCTCTGCCTGGATGACAGTAATACCTTTGTACTGGTACAGAAATAAAAGCATTGTGTATAAAATGGTGTCGTGGTCTTGGTTTGGTTGTTCATTTGCTGGGCAGCTTCAAATGTTATTATTATTTTTTTGAATAATAATTGCAAATATTGGGAGTAGTAAGCATTGTAAGTAAAGTTGACTGACACAAGATTCAATGAAATGTGTGTCTGTGTGTTTGTAGTCTGTCAATCTGTTAGACTTTTTTTAGCCCTTCTGACTTGTTAGTGAACTGAGCTGATAGGATGGGTGGTGATCTGTCATCATTCATCCATCCATTCACATTTTCAACTTCTGCAAAACCACAGGCCATATTTTCTTCAAACTTGGTGGGGATGTATCATAGATGGGTGCCTGCCAAGTTTGATGTGGATCTTCATGGAATTTAGTGAGATTCTGGAAGAGGTCAAAATCTGGGTTGCGTACAATACCAATTGTGCCACCTATACTTTGACAGAAATTATAAAATGTGTTGAAAGATATAAAATTCCGTATCTCAAAAAATCATTCAATTATGTGATGCCAAATTTATAGGATACAGTGTATATAAATCATGCTTAATGCTAGTATGCTATGTAATATCAGTGACCTTCACTTATTTTTCGTAGGTCACCAGGCCTGTAAGTTGGAAGAGGTGATTTTGTAATGGCAGGGACATCAATGGCAAAGAGAATTGAGACTGTAGTTCAAAATTGAACTTGAGTACATTGTACATAAAACTACTTGGTGACCTACTTTTGGGTCAGCATGACCCAATGATTGTGTGACCTTGACCTCAAGGTCAAAAACACTTAAGAAAAGGACATTTAATTCACTATCTTGATAAAGAATAAGGCGAATGATACCACAAATGTGAATCCTGTAGAAGTTTGATATATTGCATAATATAGATGATCATGATTAATTTCTCAAGGTCATGAAGAAACTGTTTTTCAAGAAATGTTTTTTTGGGGATAGTCATCAGATTATATGTCAGCAGAGTATTAGGCCCATGAGCTTCTTGTTATGTTTATAAATGTTTTAATTTATTTCTTGAGAAACAAATCAAAATGTCTTCTCAAGAACAACTTGGCCAATTGCTCTGATATTGCATACAGGTTTCAAATTTGGCCCCTAGATAGTATTTTTATGGTCCTTCATCCATCTTTGTCGGCATCCGAGTCTGTCCATTAACAATTCACATTTTCAACTTCTGAAAACTGTTGGCTGTGTTCAATTGAAACTTGGTAGGGATGTACATTGGGTGGATCTATACCAAGTTTCTTCAAATGGTCAAGGTCCATTGATTTTTAAAATTTTTGTACATTTTACCTCCAATGACTTGTCAGTCAGCTACGGTTATGTGGTGGTTAGGTATCCATCTATCTGTCTGTCTGTCCATCGGTCATCTACAATTCACATTTTCAACTTCTCCAAAACCGTCAGCCAAATTCACTTAAAACTTAAAGGGAATGTACCTCCAGTGGGTCTCTACCAAGTTTGTTCAAATGGTCATGCTCCATGGATTTGGGGATTTTTAATTAATGTGTTTGATTATTTTTTATGAATTTTTTTTTTTTTTTTTTTTTTTACATCTCCAAAAATGCCAAGCCAATGATATTGAAATTGCATAGGAACACTTCTGGGGTCCCAAGCAGGCAGTGCTGCAATTTTCAATTTTAGTTACAAATTTTTTGTTAAGGCTATTTTTGACTTCTCCAAAACTGTGACTCAGATTGCACTGAAACTTGGTGGAAATGTAGCTTGTGGGAGGGTTAAACAAAGTTGGTCACTAGGTGTTGGTACTCTGGATTGCTTTAAAAAAAAAAAAAATCAACTTGGGTACCTGTTTGTTTATGCATGCATTCCTATCGATTACCACGTAACTCAACGTGGGATTACAATGGAAATTCATTTTTGACAATATGTCCGTCCGTGTTAGCACACAAAAACAATGAAGAATTGTTGGAGAACAATAAGTCTGTGTTAGCACATAGACATAAATATTAAATCTAAGAGAGACAATATATTATTTTTTGCATTAATGTATAGACATTGAAAAACACCCTGCATCATTTGAACAGTTTTCCTCTTGGATATGTATTCCAACAAACTTTTGTTTTGTCTTGTATGCTTAACTAAATTAAGTAACAGTGAAATAAATATTTGCATCTTTTACCCCAAGTAACAGGAATGTTAATGAAAGATATGTTTCAGCCTCGGACATGAGTTTCTTGATTTCATGTATGTTTCATGTGTTGGCTGCATTTATGATCATGATTTTACTTTATTTGCTCAACAGGGTATGACAATTTAATTGTGTATTGTGTGTTGTATGTGGTGGTATGATTTTGCTGTGTTTGCATGTTTCCTTGGGGGGTGTCAATGAAAAACCTGATTATCTCTAGCTATTTTCAGTTTCATTCATTTGTTTTACTTCCATTCGTTGAAATGGAAAACATTTTGAAATTTGTCTCAGTCCCAACTGAGCCAAATAAAAGAACAGTGTTCCATGTCTCGGGGCACTTGTCCGACACCATGTCGCCAGGACAGGGCGCCATCTATGGGTAAACTTTGCAAATGAAGACAGGTTCTTACAAGAGCTATTTTGGGAAATGACGTACGGCAACAATGACGGCAAAACAACTGATCACATGATCAAGGCAAGTTGGGATTACCAACATGGTAGCCACAGGGTAGAAGCAGTGTCCAGAAGTTTCGAGATTGGATTTTCATTTTGCTTCCGATTCTGACAAGTAAAGGTGAAAAGCAGCAACTATGTGGAGGCTGTTGCAAGGAATCCCAAGAGGTAGTATATTTTATGCTTCTTTGGTGAAATCATAATATTTTAGAAGGAAGCCAGCAGCCAATGTTACTTAGTGTTACGTCAAAGCTTTGAGTTGTCCTTGCTTAATTATGGTACCACAGGACAGCGTAATTGATAGCCCCCCTCTCGGACTGACGGACCGAGTCGCCGAAGGTAATAAATACCTGGGAAAAACGTGGATGACACATACACGTGGGTCTGCGGTCAAACTTGCCCTTTTAGAGTGTTACGAATGATGCAATCAGTAAAGTCGCTCCAACTTTTAAGCTTGTCCAGGTTCTTGCCGGGGTTGGCCAACCGTTGGATTTCATTGATCTGTTGATTATGTACCTAAATGCGGTTATTGACATTGATACACCATCAAACCGCCCAACGTTAACCCGTGTCAGGATTTTGAGACCGAAATACAGATTTTTGTGGCAAATAGATTGAATTACAAATCAGTACCATGCAAACAGCTGCATACTGACAAATAAAGATGTACAAACAAACATACATGTAGGCCTACCTGAAAAAAAAAGAAGAAGAAAAGAAAGTGACAACATATTGTGTGGCAACAGTGGGGCTGGGGCTGTGAAATTCAAGAGTACATGTAATACAACTCATTTTGTGGTATTAAATATTGCATTATCGTGACATACCTTAAAACATGTCTAATGCTATTGCCAACTGTCATCAGAAAGTAACAGAAATTTATCTTCATTTGGAAGATTACTGAAACTATGTCTTTCAAGTTTAATTTTTAGGTTAATTCTTAGTGTTGTATGCTTTCTACAATCAAGGGAGCTTCTTTGGAATTTTTCCCTATTGTTGCACGCAGAATAAAGCACATTTAAAATGTACCACTTTGACACTTGAGTACACAACAGAGTGCAGGGTTTAATCACTGTTGAAAACGGGGACCCTATTCCTAAGAACTGCCCAAAGAAGCATTCAGAGAAAGGACCTGTCTCAAATTTTGAACAGGTCCATTGTTTACATTAGTTTGACAGTTGATCCAGGAATGTAGAGACAAAAATATACATAACAAAATGAGGACATTAAAAGTTTTTATAATGGCATATTTACATTTAATTTTTACATATATATGTGTCCATGATGGTATTATTTGTCACATATGAAGAGAGTGTACAAGTTAAAAATACAACTTAATTGACTTATGATGATAATTCTCTGGCTGTCTGCTCATCTGCTGCGGTCCTTTACCAAACAGGTGGAAAGAATGAAGCTTCAAAGGCTCAGTTAAATGCAAGTATTTCTAGGGCAGTGAAAACAGACTTTTTATGCTATCGATGCAGCAGGCTTCAGGGCTCAACAGATCCTAGTGCTTTTTTTTTTTTGTTTTGTGTGTTTTTTTTGTTCACACCCTAATAGAATATCTCCAGAACTATATATATATACATGTGGTTAGAGGTGCCATCACAAGTTCTCGTTGTAGGTTTGCGAGTAGGCACATCCAAAGAGCCACGAACAAAAAGTTGTAGAGTTTTACTTTATGCTGATTAGGGACATTTGAACAATTGAAATGTTGAATATCATCTAAAGTATTCTTAGAGTGAATAATGTTGCTGGATCCTGGATTCATCTAAGAAGTAAATTATGTATAATTTACCAGCTCTGGATCTTCTTGTTGTTTATACAACGTTTTGGCACGTCACAGTGTCACTATCAAGCTGTTGTTTTGGGGCTGTCCACATGGCAAGACTGAAGTCAAAATTATAATTTACTTTTGAGTCAAAGGTATTGTAGGTAGGGGAGCCATTTTAAGTGTAATTTATAGGTTTGTGTCTAGATACATCCAATCAGCCACAAACGAAAGTTGCATTTAATTTATGCAAATTAGGAGCTCTTGGAAAGTTTAAATGTTGAATAACATCGAAACTGTTGTAGACCGGATGCAATTCTAACTTCAGCTCAAAGGTTTGTGCTGTGGGCACATCCAAAAAGAAACAAACAAAAGGTGTAGAATTTGAATTTATTGTAATTACAAAGACAGGAACAATAAAAGTGTCGAATACCTGATAGACAGAGGTGCCATGGCAACTTCAGTTCGTAAGTTTGTGCTGTACGCACATCCAATGAACTACAAGCAAAAGTAGTACACTTTCAATTTATGCCAATCAGGGATACTGGAGCAAATTTAATGTTGAATAACTTCAAAACTATTACAGCCAGAGGAACCATCCCAAGGCACATCCAATGAACAGTGGAGAAAATGTGGGATTTCATTTTGTGCTAATCTGTTTAAATGTTGAATATCTTAAAAAAAATATTACAGATAAAGTATCAACAAATGTCAATTGTGATGCAAACTTTTCTCTTTCTTATGAGTCAGATTATGTGTATGAATTCAACATTGAAAAGACCTCTGGCATGATTCCCATGTTCTCTCATGTTTTGCTGCAGGTACAGCCTATGGACATGAAGTCAATGTTGTAGATTTTGATTTATGCATGTTTTAAAGGCACACAGACTGAATTGTTTGTAACAAATCTTCTCTTTAATTTGTTTCAATTCATTATTATTATTATTATTATTATTATTATTATTATTATTATTATTATTATTATTATTATTATTATTATCAATCATCATCATCATCATCATCATATCATCATCATCATCATCATTATAATATTTACTCTTTTTTTTATAATTTCATTCACTCATTTTTGTGATGAAGACAGCAAAAATTCATACCATAGGAATTTTGTACTAAAAAAAAATAGTGCAGTAATAAATGAAACTGGTTCTTCAAGTGAGAGCAAAGCTGGGCTGAGGAATTAGTAAATATCTTCATCCATTACATGGGCTTGTTAGGATGACCAGGTGTGTTGTGTACTGATATATCTATATTTGTTTCATTCATCCAGAAAACAAAACTGTAAGAGCACAGAGTAAGGAGTTAAAGTGGGGGCCTGCATGTGTCATGATTCAGCAGCACTGACAAAATCAATCCATGCAATATTTGCTTTTCTTAAAGTTTAAACAGTGAAAAACTCCTAAGGTAAGCTGATATACTTCAATATATGTCAAGTTAGTACATGTAGAGCCCTCTGTTTGCGTAAAGAGTTATTTAACTGTCAAAAAGGACCAAATAATGTAGTAGACTGATTGATCAATGAAAGCTTGACCCAGAGAAGTTTACAGTCCAAGTACTCTGTTCCGGATTAGCCCAGTATTTATTTGAACATGTGGGTCAGCAAGACTGCCTTTACAAGTTACTGCACAAGTTTGTCATGGGTCATATATGATGCTCCAAAATCTCTTTGTTGGAGACTTGGCACTGTGGTCATATGATTTAAATAATAATAAAATCCATTGTTGATGTCACTGTATTGTTCAAACTCATCATTACATTCCACGTATGATGAGTGGTAGTGGACTTTCCACATTTTCATCCAAAATGGATTTCAAGTCAGTTAATCACCTTAGACTTAAAGTTGAAAAGAATGAGGCTTGCCCTGACAGCCTCAGTATCATTTTCTACAAATGATGTGTTCCTTGGTAATTAACCTATTCTTATTATCAGCTTACAATATGAACTGGAGTAGGTGTTTTGTCCTTAGAACAGGGCCAGAATTTCAGCGAGAATCCGAGAATCCATTCTCATAAAGGTTCTCTTACAGTTGTCTTTTTTCGAAAAGAAAACTAATTGACAAAAATCCAAATAGATTCTCGCAAAATTTTGCGAAATTCTGGCCCTGATAGAATCTTTGCAGCAGTAGAGCAATTTAGTGCTTGTCATGTTAAACAGTTGCAACTGGCTTCTGTCTGTTTGGTCTATACATTTGATAAATTAGGGTAGGGGGTGCCAAAAGGCCTGAAAATGAAACACTTGGGAAATTGATAGGTAATCTGTAATATCTCTTGCTGTATAATCATTGTGAGACCCTGTTGACTCTGCATGATGTCTTCATCTCTTTCTTCGCAGTCATTAGGCAACAGCTCAATGGGTCCTTCCGCTCAGCGCCACAGTCTGCCTGTCATGAGGAGGAGCCCCGAAGGTCATCTGTTACAGAAAATGGTGTCCATCATCCTGGTACTTCTGTGCCTTTAAAACTCGAGCAGTAAGTATGGGCACTGGTTCTTAATCAAAATTGATGTTAATTTGTCCACGCATTCAAAGATTTTGCCTTTCGCTGGGAAATGAGACAAAGTATGAAGTGAAGACATATGAAAATGCAGTGAACTTTTTGTGCCTGTTTCCCTATTCAGTGCCTCAACATTTTGTTGATGGCAAGCTTGATGTGTATGTAAGTTAAAGATACTAAAACAACTGACACATGTTGGCTTGATTTGATATACACTGAAATAAAATCTTTACCCAAAAGTTAATAATTTGTTCACCATGATTCTGAGTTTTGCAAATAAAAAAAAATTGTATTGGCATGTATGTTAATGTTGAAGTTGTACTGCCGAAGTTGGGAGCAGATACGTTCTGGTGTCCCTGTCAGCTTGCTGGAGGATAAAGCCTGTGCATATTTAGTGAAATACATGTACAACTGAAGCAATTGATATCAAATTTTACTATAACTGTATGAATGCTCACTGACTTGGAGGTAAAGGTTAAGGTGTATGCATAATTGCACATAGGACTTGCTATGAAGTCCGTTCATAAAATATTTGAAAGTTTGCCAAATTACATTCATGTCTGTATAGGTAATAATTTCCTATCAAATATGCTAGCGCCTCGGCCAACAAATATTGCTTGGTCAAAACAAGATTGTTTTCTTTTGGAGCACATTTGAAGTGAGTGTCAGGAGATTAGGCTGCATGCCATATTCCCTGCTTGCATGCAAGTTTTTATCGTTACAGGTAACCTATACAATTTGTGAAGTTGGAACCAATCCAAGTACACCTGTTGATATGTAATTATAAAAATATATATTATAATTACATACATTTGTAAAAATGTATTGGGGATAAAAATATACAATGTTGGTAATGTCGTGCAAGAAAACAAAGCATCAGTACACATGGACTATTTCATTTTATACCTAACCTATTTACTTGTGGTATGTTTAATGCCATAGTTCAGTTTGTTTGTAAAATTATTTATGCTGGGTGTAGTACTTTTTGTTGAGATTCTGTTGAGTAGTTTTTGTAACCAGATGTTGGTTTGATCATATTGATTGTAGCCCATGTGCGTCACCAGCAATATGGTGTATACCTAAAAATAACTTGATATTTTTACAGATGTAAGGACTACAAACCCTCAGTGCATCAACCCACCAATGATTGGCAGGACAGAAAGCGTCAGTTCAGCCAGGGATCCTGGTTCTTCTGCCAGCCTCATGTGACTGCTCTGGAAGCAGTCAGTCTGGTATGTGTCAAGTGCAAGATAACAAAGTAACTCAAGCAGTATCATTGTAATCAGAGCTGGATTAAAAGTAAAGAGAGAAGTTCAATTCAGGAGTTGCATGTAACGTGTTTTGCCCCAAAAGTTGTCTTGCATGTGAGGATTTGTCACAATTTAAGAAGTAAATTTATTCTTATTGTAAAACTGGCTGGAAGTCAAATGTCATCTGCTTAAATATTTTTCAACTAATTTCAACAATAGTGAAAAACAATTTGAATGTAGGTGATACATGTCAAGACAACAGGACCGAGGTCAACAGCTTTCCTTGGCATGGGCTTGGCCCATAGCTCCCAAATCATGCCAAAGAATGTTGTTGACTTGAGTTTTAATTGAAGGGGGAGGGGGTAATATGATCTAGCCTGTCCAATCCAGTGATATCTGTTGGTTGGTAGTTAGCACCGATTGAGGAGGGTACGTGCAAGATCTGTGTGACTGTCAATACAAATTTTAAATCACTGTTCTGCTTGGAGTATAACGTTAGTGTCAAATTGCTTATGACATGATTTTTGTTGTATTTTATTTAGTACAGAACATACAATGTAAATTGTTCATAATCGTGAAGTGTCTTCTATATGTGTCATGCAGTCTAAGAAGAGCTAGGCATTGTTCAAGAAGTTTTGACTGTGATGATATTGAAGGTTGAATTTGAAAAGACTGTATATGATGTGGTGTGATACACTTGCAGGGCACAGCAATAGTGCTGGGCATACAGTTGTCTCATTTCTACAACACACATGAACAAGCTGAACAGGAACACAGGCGCAGACAGTTGTCACTGGCTCACTTCCTCTGCCGTCAAGCCTTCAGGTCAATATCTATAGCCCGACCAGTAAATGATGATCACAGCTCATCCAGGGGTGTGACTTATGTTGACACGGGGCAGACGACGGTGGAGAGCGACAGCAGTAAGGATGCTGATGTGCCCCAAAGTGATGGCACAGACGTACTTCACCTGACCTACCCTCACAACCTGGTGTACTCACAGACCACCGTAAAACAGGTACTTGTACTCAACACACATCATATTTTAGTCTGCTTGTAAGTGTGGAAGGCAAAATAAAAATCTACTTCTGTGGGGCCTCTTGTATCATTTTATTCCTTTGTGCAGCAAGGCGTGAAGAAATGCTCAACCACTTGGATCTATATTGAGACTTGCTTAGAGCATGAAATTGTTGGACCTGTTGGACTTACTGTAAATTATTTGCTCCAACTCACAAATCTTTCATGTACTGCAATTGATGTAAAGTCTTGAGGCCAATTCAAACAACTGATGAAAGTACTGTAAATATTTATGACAGTATTTTTGTATGATACAACATTTAGACAGGGAGTGAAGTTATAACTACATGTAATTTCCATCCAATGAGGTACAGGGTGTACCAGTACATATTATCCAATGACAGGCATTACTAAAATGTACCTGTGTTTTGTCTAAAAATTAAGGGGGTTTTCTAGTAGGCTGGGGGACTAATATAGGGTTAGAACCTGGAATAACAGATGATGAAACTTCTGGTAAACAACAGACTACTACCAAACCAGAGCCACCAGCAGAACTCCAACAAGATGGCAGAGTGGAGGATGCTACGGCAGAGTTTGAGAGACTAATCTCCAGTTATACCGGGCTGGCCCAGCACAGAGTAGGGTTGCATCACATGCGGCAGGGGCGTATCTCAGAGGCACTGGCATACTGGTCCCAGGCAGGCCTGGCCGGAAATCCAAAGGCTAACTACAATATTGGACTGTGTTATGAACTTGGCAAGGGCACTGAGAAAAACCTGGAGAAGGTATTTAAAAAATAAAAGTGAAATCCAAATATTAAGTTGGAACTTAGATGTCGCAGAAATTTGTATAAAAATTTGTGTGATTGCGTGAAATGACAGCAGAACTAAAAACTACTAGTACACACAAGCAGATCTGGTCAATAAGAGAACCCCCAAAACATCAGTTCAAATGCACTAGGCTGATTCTGTATTCTTTAAGAAGCATAAATCAGTAAAGAAATTTCTGATTCAGTGTCAGAAATAAAGAGCAAACAATTTGTTGAGTAGCATTGCATGACAACACGAACTGATGTGTTAAATAAAGGAATTACATGAAGTAGAGCAAAATTGAAGAGAACCCATGCCTGTTTTGAAGATAACAGGCATCAACAATACCATTTTTATTGGTAATGATTGACAGTTGTCTCCCTTGTGACAGGCGGTGGAACACTATTCTCTGGCGGCAGCAGAGGGTCACAGTTATGCTCTGTACAACCTAGGTGTACTACACCTGCTGGGACACGGAACAGAAAAGGATCCTCAGACAGCAATGTTTCTACTGGAGCAGGCGGCAGAACAAGGCCTAAAGCAGGTCAGTTTGGTCAAGATGCCAGTCTTCAAAGTTAGGCAGCAATCCTGTGTCAGTTTGGCACAGATTCCAGTCTGCAAGTTAGATGTGAATTCTGTGTTTTTTCTTGAAAGTTGCATAAAATGTCAATGTTGATTTTGTGTAAATAGTGAAAGGTGACAAACTTAAGGATGGGGTGAAAATTGACAACCTGCATCACTGCACCTGATTGTGGCTCTGTCTGTAAAAGTCAGGGACATGTCAGTGATCATGTCTGACAATCCATGCAGCAGATTTAGGATATTCTTGGAGGAAGGGATGGGGCTCCTGGTACTAAGTTTTACCTCAGCTGGGGTAATAGTATGGTGTGTCGTCCATCTGTCCACAGTTTGTGTTTTTGAATTCTCCACAACTGTCAGCCAAATTCACCTAAAACTTGGTGGCGATGTACTATTGGTGAGTCTCTACTAAATGTGTTCAAATGGTCACATTTCCTTGATTTTTTATTTTTTATGATTTTTTGTTCATATTTTGGGCAAAATCTTAAAAAATCGCCGAAACTGTATGGCCAATTGCTTTGAAATTGCATAGGGACAATTCTGGGGACCCCTAGACCTTAATTTGTTCCAAGAGGTGGCACTGCAATTTTTTTTTTTTTTTTTTTTTTAACAAATTTTTGTGTGTCAACACTATTTTTGACATCTCATCCAGAACCATCACTGATATTCTTCTGAAACTTAGTGGAGATGTAGCTTGTGGGTAAACAAAGCTGTTAACTAAGTAGTGATAGTATGGATCCCTAATTTTTGATGGATTTTTTAATTTATCTGTTAATGTATGCATTCCTATTGATTACTAATTGCAATGGAAAATCACATTTTCAACTTCTTCATAACTGCTGACCAAATTCATTTCATGCAATGGAAACTCCCAAGTTTTACTTTTGCTCCAAAATCCTCATCCCCTAGACTAGAGTGGTATTTATTATGGGTTGAATGTCACGGTCAGCTGAGGACAGGTTATTCATACAGCCCTCATGTAGTTTTGGGTTGTATTTTTAATGTTTCAAATATGACAAACAATAAACAAGTTTATTGAAACAGACAGTTATGTTGTGTAGCACAGGTATGTGAAGAGTACTCTTAAATAATGTTTTCTGTGGTTAGATGTTGATTAAGTTGATGTTTAAGTAATTGGATCAACACACAGTCAGAACCAAGAAAAGCTCACTGCAGTGGCTCAAGGCCTTGTATTTGGGTCTAACACTTTTGAAGTCAGCCAGCGCTCCCTGTTGTTTTTCAGGCACAGACACAGCTGGGAGTTCTCTACACAGAGGAGGAGAGAAAGGACATGAAGAAAGCTGCATCGTTGTTTAATATGGCAGCACAGCAAAAGGTAAATTGCCTGCATGCCTTCCTTTCATTATATGAGTGAGTATGAAAGGCAGGAACATGGAGAATTATGTATTGTGTGAATGTACATATTGGTCACATCTCTTCAGTCAATCACAGAGACTTTCAATGGCTTGAATCATAGACTTGTGCCTCAGTGATACCTTGGTGTGACTTTTGACATTGATTTGTATATGTGTGCCCCAGTGATACCGAGCTGGGACTTTGACATGCAATCATAGGTTTGTGCCCTGGTGATATTTACGTTGATTTATATACATCCCCCAGTGATACCTAATTATGACTGTTAACGTTTAATCATAGGTTCGTACCTTAGGAACATCAAGTTGTGACTTGTGACATATATCACGTATGCAGATGTTGTACAAAATTAGGCAAAAACTACAATTTGATGTCTTTTTGTTCTGTGATACGGACCCCTCTAAATGTATCATAGGGGTCACTTTTCAACTTGCTAGTACAATGTCATAAGCCATAAGTCAGTATATATGGGAATTGTACAAAGTGTGAACTTAATAATTTTAAGCATGTATACCCGCTGAATGTTGGTATTTGTACATTGGTGTGTTACAGGACCGCCGGGGTCTCTACTACCTTGGCATCTGCTTTGAGAATGGTTGGGGTGTGGAACAGAACCAATGTAAGGCCGCAGAATTGTATTCTCAGGCTTCGCGACTGGGACACAGAGACTCTACTCACAACCTTGCCGTCTTCTTTGAACAGGGACGCGGTGGTGAGTTCAGCAAACCTCTGTATGCTGCCAGTAATGGGAGATTTTATAACATGGGCTTCACATACTAGCTTTACATCTAGTTTTACAAAACACTGCCCAGGAGGTTCAAGATCTGTTTTCTGTCAACAGAAGTTTAAAAAAGAGAAAGAAAAACCCAGCACCCCAGACACAATCTCTAAGTAAATAAGTAATTGATGGCAAGTGACAGGTAAATTAAATCAATTAGATACCTGTATTTAAACGACCACCTCATTGTAGGTGTCAGTCTTTAATACCATGATAGAGACACGTGGTAAAAAAAACATGATCTAGTGGGAAATGGCAGAGTTTATACATCAAGAATTATCATTTTGTGCAGCAAGAATGTAATGTTTGGAATAGGTCTGTTGGGTATTATACCCATCTTTGATGAGCATCCAACCTTGATGTGTTTCTGCCTTCTGTAAGGTACTGATCTCTGTTACATGTTCCAGGCTTCTGACAAAGTTCAACGACAGCAGTTAACCACTGCAAACTGCTAGTGATGGCAAAATCAGTTAGCAGAGTTAAATTCTGTGATGCAGTGTTATAAATACATTAGGAACTGCACTGTTATCTGATGCCATGTGTATACACATAACAGGAATACCAGAGGACTGGGACACTGCCGCACACTTGTACAGCCAGGCGGCCAAAGCAGGCTGTGTTCAGGCCAAAAAATCACTGGACAACCTCGAAGTCAAGCGACAACAAAGATACTCCTCTATACAAGGTATGTATCATGTCGCCACACAATCCAAACTTTTTATTAATTAATTACCAATCTTAGTGTTGGAGATTTGTCAATTACAAAAGCCCAATATTAAGTATGCTGTTAGATCAATGACATGCTGACAACTTGATTCTGATGCCAAAGTGAACATTTATTTATGAAACTTAAACATCAAGATGATGGCACATAGTAAGCCATAGGGCTGGAGCCAATTGGGTGGCAGATGACCGGAACAAACACCAGGCCTAGATATGGGACAAACACAAAGTGCACATTACCTGTATCTGTCAACAAGATTTTTCTTTGTAGCGCATTCCAGTAAAATACATTCTGAATGGAACGAAAGCCAGCAATATTCAGAGATTATTGACCAATATGTACATTGTATACATGACTTTTTTGTTCTTTTTTTAGAAGAAAATGGGAAGCAGTCCAGTATCAAAAGTAAAGGTACCACTTTATCAGCTCCAGTCCTCACCAAGTATGTTCAAGAACACCTGGTTGACTTTGGTGTGCCAAGTAACTGGGACCTAGAGGACTCGCCAGTGTCAAGAACAAATCCAAAATCTTCAGATTTGAAATTGGACTTGGATGAAGAACTAATTGAAAGTAAGCATCAGAACAGTGACACGGATGGGGATCTAAAATCAGCAGTAAAATTTTACTTAGGAGGTGGATTACTTGCGCGAGACAGTGATCAAGGTGATGAATCAGAATACTCGGGTGCAAATCCGCAGGAGGCAAACCACCTCATCCTTTCTGGAACATGGGGTGACCTCTCTCATTTGAGTCGGGGTCAGAGGTCCTGTTCCCTCACCCAGCTGAGTAGACAACCCAGCTTTAAGGAACTGAACTATGTGACATGTACATGATGCATGTATGGACAGGCTTGTGGAGCTTTCCCAGTGAGCTGTGTAGACATTATGTCACAGTACACTTGGGAAAAGTGCACATTACCTGTCAGGTATAGAATCATTTGTATAGTATATCACATGTGTTGATGCGGTGTCGATTGGAGCACGTGTATCCACATTATAGACAGTTGCAGAGAAACTGGTCCACTGGACACAGTGGACTAGTGATATACATAGCATATTATGTGTAGGAATTCTTGAACCAAGTCATTTTTGCACAGGAGAAAGTACGACAAAAGTTGGAAGATAAAGTCCAGTTTGCAGTTGGACATTTTCTGTGTGACAGGACATGGATGCATAAGTGAAACTAACCCAACAAGAGCAGTCACAGCTCACTTTAGATCCATAATGGGACAGATTTAGCTCTTAAAATTATCCATGAGCATAGTGGAGATGCATACTTTATATGCCGAGGACCAGGCTTGATTAACAACGAGGACATTGAAAGGGTCCACATGGGATTCGTGCTGCTGTATTGAAATTCTCGTTATTGAGAATAATCCTCAATACATGGTTCTGATCAACTTGAAGTGTGCAGAGGGCATCAGTGGACAATTTTGTGTGGAGTACCCTCTGATAGTAAATCAAAGCAGGCTATTTAAATACATGTACATGGATGCTGCAAAATTTTACGCTTAAATGGTAAAACTGGAAGTCCTATGTTGGAAGTAGGAAGTGCATGAGCTGCCCAGCAGACTCAAAAGGGTTTTAGAAGGATGGAAGGTTTTCTGTTCCACATGTTTGGGACTTCTATGTTTATAGGATTATATAATGGAGGGCATTATGAAGTATTAACCAACCACTAAGTTCACCTGATGCAAAGGTACAAGTATTCACCAATCATGAAGTTGGCTTGCTGGAAGGGTGCTATGTGTTCATACAATTGATGCAGTGTTGGGATGTTTGTGGTGTTTCAGTGTTTAATAATCATTGCCATGTAAAGTGGATACTTTGACTTGGCAGGGTGTAGTCGGGTGATCTCACCATTACCTGTCTTGCTCAGGTAAGATCATATCGGTCTGTAAATTTTAAAAAGCCAAGAGGTATTAATTTTTTTTATCTTTACAAACACATTGAAAATGTTAATGGGAACAGACGACACCAATGTCAGTACCGGTGATATGGTACAGTAGTCTGGAATACTAGTACAATAAAACCTCTCTAACCGAACACCTCCGTATACTGAACAACTCTCTATACTGAACACCATTTCTCGGTCCTGAACATGTACTTCCAATGTTAGCAAACCTCCCAATACTGAACACCTCCCCATACCAAACACTTTTTTCTGGTCCCAAGGGTGATCCGTATAGGGAGGTTTTACTGTATATGATTTAAGTTCTTTACTCACTGAGCCACTGAGCAAGGAATTCTTAGATGTTTAAACAATGAACTGTTTCAGTAAATCCCATCAGCACTTACTGGGACAAAATATTTGTCATTCCATGCAATTACCTAGTGACAGAGAACTGCAAGAATAACCAGTTGGTCTTTCTTAAATTCAGATGCAAGATCCAGTTTTATGACAAAAGGGGTCTCATATTGGGTGCACAAAGTATACCAAAGGTGCTTTACTAAGTGTCGGAGTACAGCTGTTGACTTTTGACTATTAAATAAAGTTTTATATTTTTAATACATGGAATTCTGTCTTTACTTTTATGGCAAGCATATTCAAGCCAAAAGACTGTTAACCAATTTAAATAACCAGCAACATCAACATTTAAAGCACTGTTGCAGTAAATTCTGTTCATTGCTTTTGTACGCTCAGTAGATATACAAAGCTAAGCATGATTGTGGGTCAGTAAAATTTCATTCTGAGTGATGGGCCAGACAGTGTGAGAGAACTTGTACATGTGACTTGCAACTTTTAATACATATTTCAAAGGGGCTTTGTGTATAAAATTTTTGCCAACTTCCATGACAAATATTGTACCGGTATTCCCTGTATGGCTTTCATCAAGAACAGACATCAGAGCACAGCAGGTTCCTTATATATATATATATATATATATATATATATATGTATATATATACACACATACATATATAATATATATATAAGGAATCTGCTGTGCTCTCATTTCTGTTCTTGGTCCTCTGCATACTCTCACCTGTGCTGCCTAACATCCCTTTATATATATATATATATATATATATATATATATATATATATATATATATATATATATATATATATATTAGGCAGCACAGGTGGGAGTATGTGCAGAGGACTAAGGACAGCTGCCTCCCACACTCCACTGAAAAAACGAAACCTGGCAAAGAACAGATTATCCTCAGTCGCCCAAAATCTTTCTTTCTTTTATTTATTCACACTGCAACTATGCTTCTTTCTTGAGTTTAAGACAGTGTCCAATCAGTTTGGGTTAATTTTGTTCATGTGTTCAAAGTTAGTAATTCTAGGTCCAATACAATCAGCAGAAATTACCAAAATACTTTCAATGTTAACATGGTAGTCAATGGACCATGTTAACCTTTGGATCTTGATTCGGGACTACATGTATAGGTATCTGCTCTAAAATGTCTGTTTCACATGGATATTTCTCTAAGTGAATACTCTAATTTTAATTAAGTAATAAGAGGCCCATGGGCCTAATGCTCTGCTGGCATCATGGCTATATTACACCTGGCCATTTCAAAGCTGTGAGTCCTCACGTGGCTTCTTAACATACAAAGCTTATTGTCCTCAGTGGCCTTACAACAAAAGATCAAGGACACCCAGATTATGTAATACAGGAGGCCCATAGGCCTGCCTGGTGGTGTGCTGACATTGCTATTGAAGTCCAAGCTGCAGCCTGCCATTACAAAATCACCTCTTTAAACTTTACAGGCATGGTGACCTCACAAAAATAGGTCAAGGTCACTGATATCATATGCGATTCTAGCTTTGGACATTGTCTATATATCCTATAAATTTGGCAAGTCTAATCCAATTACTTTTGAAGATATGGAACTTTATATCTTAACCCTTAAAGAGCTAATCACTGCTGTAGCTGCTTTCTCATTACCGTTGAACATCTAATGGTTAAAAGATTAAAATTCCTTACGAAGATACCTTTCATTCAAATACCAGCAAGCCTTGTCTGAAGCAAAAAGTAGTCTCAGTCAACAGCTTTCGTCGGGACACTGTGCACATTGCACAGTGTCCCGAGGAAAGCTGTTGACTCAATCTTAAATCAGCACTTTAAGGGTTAAAAACATTTTGACTCACAATTTCCATCAAATTATAGGTGGCGCCACTAGTATCACTACCAACTACGACTTTGGCCCCCCCCCCACAATGCCACCAAATTTGGTGAAAATCTGCATAAAATTAAAGATGCTAGAATGTTTACAAGATTTTCATGTTTTGACCCGTACATTGCATAATATTGTAGGTGGTGCCACCAATATGGTAAAGAACCTAGATTTTTATACCCCCATAGGTCCTGAAAGTTGTATTGAGCGAACCTGAAAACTGTGGACAGTACTGCGGTCACAAGATTTTCACATTTTGACCTGTATGTTACATAATACTATAGGTGGCACCACCAACATTGATATCCACAAATTTTTTTATAAACTTTATACCTCCTAAACATTACATGGGCCTATCTCAAGAATTGTGGGGTGCAGGGCATTCACAAGATGACCCCAATATTCAAACTGGCCATTTGACCTTGACCTTCAACTCAGATTAAAAAATTGTGCTGTTCAAAATATGTGCCCCACATCTAGCTTTCCATATATAGTCTCTTTGTTCAAATTGGGTTTCTAGTTATTGAGAAAAAAACAATAAACTTGGATAAGCGCCAAACTCCATAATTACTGGGTCACAGTTACCCATAAAGCAGGTCACCAAGTACAGTTTTATGTATTATATAATCAAGTTTAATTTTGATCGGGAGGCTTAATTCTCTTTGCCGTTAATGTCCAAGCTACACCGCCCATTACAAAATCATCTTTTCAACTTCACAGGAACGGTGGCCTCACAAAGTAGGTCAAGGTCATTGATATTACATGACATTCTACCCTTGGCCATAGTCTATATACCATACAAATTTGGCAAGTCTAATCCAATTACTTTTCCAAATATGGAGTTTTACATCTTAAAACACATTTTGGCTCATAATTTGTCAAATTATAGGTGGCGCCACTAGTATCATTCGCAACTCAGACTTTCACCTCCCCTACCAAATTTGGTGAAGGTCTGCCAAAAATTAAAGATGCTACAGTGTTCACAAGATTTTCACATTTTGACCCCTATATTACATAATGTAGGTGGTGCCACCAATATCGAAAGGAGCCTAGATTTTCATACACTGTATAAGTCCTGAAGGTTATATTCGGCTAACTTGAAAACTGTGGACGGTAATGCACTTTCGAGCAAACGTTTACGGACAGATGGACAGACAGACGAGCAGTCGCATAAGCTCTGCGACCTTTGCTCAGCAGAGCTAAAACCTAATTTACTTTAAATATTCTTCAGGGCATAATGTATTGGGGATTTTGTATCAAATAGTCAATTTTTTTCAGGCATATCAAAATTGAAGAGTCCCACAAACTTTGATTTCACAAAAAAAAAAAACAAAAAAAAAAAACAAAAAAAAAACAAAACACATTTTCCAATTTTTGTATCAGCATAATTGTAAACAAACTGATCCAGTTATGAAAAATCTGTTTTTGCAAATACTTGTGTTGAGATTATAATGGCACATATTTGACCATTTTATCTTGAAACATTTTTTAGAAACATCCTAAATTTTACAAAAATCACATTACCCACAATGTTCATGTTTATATAACAAATTTTGAATTTTAAGTTGCATCTTCAGTGCAGACAGATTCTGCCAAACTTGCTCGCAATTCAGCATATAGATTTATTATGTCAGGTAGGCATGTTTCTGTGATATTTGGCCTAAAAGTGCATTCACTTTTCCAGTTTGGACATTACCTTAACCCTTAAAGGGTCAGGTTATTTTTTGTACCAGTAAAAATAAAGATAACAATTTTCATTGAACACAGTGCAGTAGGAACAGTTTTCTTTGTAGCATACCAAAAGTATATATCATTGTGATACCTGGAATGCCAAGTTTCATTATGTGCAGTAAATTGCTAATAGTCACGTGACTGGTTGCCATGGCAACCACTTAAATCGCAAATAAATGGCAAAAAATCATTTAAAATCTGCTAAATAAGAGAACAAAGTATCTCCTCATTTTATGGGAAGCACCCTTTTCTCCACATATGCATGGTATTTGGATAACTAGAGGAATAAACTTTCAGTAAGCTTTGAAAATAAAACATAGATCACATGACCTGTTTCCATAGCAACTGTTAAAATATTGCTTGTACGTGGCTAAAAACCGGAAAAACTGCATTTTTACACAAATCTGCAGAACCAGTAACAGGCAGTTACTTTGCATAACAAAATAAGTCACCATAACCATTTATAGATTATATTCCAGGTTCAATATTATGTAAGAAAATGACTGAAATAAAACAACACTGCAGTATTTTAATGGGAAATTTGTGGGCCCCCCATTTTAATATGTTTCCATGGAAACAAAGCTTGATTGGATCCACAATCATGTGTGCCAGGCCTTGTTAGTTTGCAAATGTGGAGGACACCATGCATGTATACAGTGTACATGCAATTATAGTCATCAATTCCAGTGCAAAAGGCAAAGTAGGCCCTCCCTATTGGCTGCCTATCACAGTCTTTGAGACTGACAACAATATTTATCATGTATCTGCAACCATGCTCCTCTCTCCCCCCCCCCCCCCCCCCCCCCCCCCGTGTAAATTGAGTGCATGCAGAGAAACAGTTTAGGTTTGAATGCAAGGTTGCATAACTGAGCCAAGGCAAAAGGTCTTGTTCATAAAGTTTATTGATAAACACAGGTTTGACAGGGAAACATATTAGGGGATACTTTGGAAGAGCAGGCATTGCATTACTCAGTGATTGAGTGAATGATCGGCTGCAACGAGCTGAATGACTCTGACTGGCTGTGGGAGCCACAGCGGAACCACATGGTCCATTGATACGCTTGAATTATGTGGGCTCCAGCCTCATTATAAATAAAATACTTACATCCTCACACCCAACATCGACTTCACTGTCCCCTCCTCTACATAATCCCTCCCTGCCCACTCCTGACTAAGTTTAATAGCCTGGGCACTTTTTATAATTGACGGACACCTGCAGCTGAACTGGTGCTTGATGCTGCCCTCTTCGTGACGTCACGCACCTCAAGGGAATCACCGGGAAGGGGGGGGGGTGCCCTTAATGACAAGCAGAGACGCTAGAGGGAGTGGTATACATAAATAGATCGATGTGCTTCTTGCGGGAAACACAACAGCTGTCTGTGTACAGTTTGGTGATGATTTATGAGTTGTTTACACTAGTAAGGCTAAGCTAGTGTGAGCCCAGCATGAAATCACGTGATTACCGGTCGTTAACGACCGGTCTGACCGTTTAAGGGTTAAGTGACCTTGTGATCTCGAGCATTAGATCAAGGTCACCAGTCTGCAATCTTGACCAAATTGTTAGTATGGTACATCAGAGTAAAAGATATTGATACTGAAGGAGACCCTGTAGGTACTTCACTTTGAATGTTAGGTAGTAACCATGGGCCTGGGATCCATCATTACCAATATGTGAGCCAATATCAGTTTGACATTTCAAAGTCCCTCAAGGTAAAAAAAAAACAAAAAAACACAACAACAGCAAACCCATGGATACTTTCCTGGTCAAGGTTAACCATGGGCCAAGGATTCACCATTACCAAGATATCAGCCAAATGTTAGATTTCCTTAGCACTACATGACTCTCCTGCAAGATAATATATAGATAACTAATATTTCCAAGTCCGTAAAGAATCCAAAAATTATCAGGAGCAGCTGGTTTCAAATAGATACATGGTTCATCCCAAGGGCAATCCCTGATGAAATTTGGTGAAGCCATGGTCAATCCTTGAGATATTACAAGAAAGTCATCCACTTGAGCACCATTCACACAACCCTGAAATAAATACTTTGAAACATTCCATAAAAAGTTCAAAAGTTTGTCAGTGCAAGGTGGTCTCGTGTGGGTATCTGGTGCATTCCAAGGACCAGCTCTGATAAAAATTTGGTGGAGGCGTGGTCAACCAGTCTTGAGAATTTTTGTAACATTGTGCCCTTCGGTACAAACCATGCAGACTTCAAATGAATACATGTACTTTAAAACATAAAAAGTATGAAAATGATCAGAAGCAGCTGGTTTTCAAAATAAAAATTTGGTGGAGGCGTGGTCAATCAGTCTTGAGAATTTTTGTAACATTGTGCCCTTCGGTACAAACCACGCAGATTTCAAATGAATACATTTACTTTAAAACATAAAAAGTATGAAAATGATCTGAAGCAGCTGATTTTCAATAGTCTATCCTTGGATACAATGATCGGAAGTTGTTTTTTATAGGGACTTTGACTATACTTTGATACAAAGATCATATCCTGGTTTCAATAGGAACCTGGTCTATCCTTAGATGTACATTTGACAATAATTTGGTAGAACAGCAAGTTACTAATTTTAGTTGTTGTGGTAACATCACCAAACAGACCAACAACTTGGGAGGTAACGGTACCCAGATGTACCTTTTTTTGCTGAGAGTATACAAATCAATCTAATTCTGTACATCAGGAACTCGCAATAGGTAAAGTGGGTAGTTAGGGTGTGACATCAAGGGCAGCATAATTCACATAATAAGGTCCTGATTTTGGGAAGGTTGGTCATGGAAACTGATAAAATATTAGGTGCCCAACTTCCCTACAGGCTTATCATGATGCAAGCTCACTTTTGAGAAGCACATTTTCACCAAACATTCTGAACATACCATGTGGCAATCCAAATATATGCATGCCCCTGGCCAAGTTTAACGAGAATCTGGACAAGAAAAAAATCAGCTAACAAGTGAGTTGCACTAACAATACACCAGTATCCCTATATTAACTAACTTGTACTCCTACCAATCATTATGTAAAAGTTGGTAAATATCAGTAAAAGACAGTAGCACCACCCAGTGAAAAACTTTGAAGAGAAGCCAGCTTGTGGTTTAGAAGGAACAAGGCTTGAAGGCCTATTGCACCACCTGGTGAACAACTTTGAAGAGAAACCAGCTAGTGGTTTAGAAATAACAAGAGGCCCATGGGCCTAATGCTCTGGTTACATATATTGTGATGACCATCACCAAAAAATTCTCTTTGCCATTGATGTCAAAGCTACACCCTGCTGTTCCAAAATCACCTCTTGCAACTTAACAGACCTAGTGACAGACAAAAAATACGTCAAGGTTATATCTATAACACATCAGCACTGGACATGACATCTATATATCCTAAAAATTTGGCATATCTAATTCAATTTTTCCAAGATATGGAATTTCATACCTTTAAGAACATTTTAACACAATTCATAATTTCCATCAAAATATTGGTGGTGCCACTAGTATCATTTGTAACTGAGATTTTGACCTCCTTACCTCCATAATCCCACTAAATTTGATGAAGATCCACACAAAATTAGGGATGCTGGACTGGTCACAAGATTTTCACATTTTTACCCTCATGTTACATAATATAGGTTGTGCCACCAACATTAAAGTCTATGTAGATTTACATACACTTTATAAGTCCTAAAAGTTATATGGGCCTAACTAAAAAACTGGGGGGCGCAGAACATTCACAAGATAGCCCATATATTCCAACTGGCTGTTTGACCTTGATCTTCAACTCGGATAAAAAAATTATTATTGTTCGAAATGTGCATCCCCCCTCCCCCCTTTCAGCTTTCCATTCATACATCTGTTTGTTCATAACTTTTTGAGTTATTGAAGAAAAACAATAAACTTGGACAAGTGCCAAACAACATAATCTTTGGGTCACAGTGACCAGGGACGTGCTATAGCACGTCCCTGCAGCGACCCAAAAGTAAGTCACCAAGTACAGTTTTATACACAATGTGTGCAAGTGCAATTTTGATCTACAAGCTCAATTCTCTTTGCCAACAATGTCCCAGCTACGTGCCATTACAAAATAAAAATAGGTCAAGGTCACTGATATCATATAACATATTGGCATTGGCCATGCTCTATATATCCTATAAATTTGGCATGTGTAATTCAATTATCTTTTGAGATACTGAATTTTGCATCTTTCACCACATTTTGGCACATAATTTCGGTCCATTTTTTGGTGGTGCCACTAGTATTGTAAGTAACTGAGATTTTGGCCTCCTCCACAATCCCACTAAATTTCATAAACATCTGTCAAACATTAAGGAAGCTAGAGTGCTGATAAAATTTTCATATTTTGAACCATATATTACATAGTACTGCAGGTGGTGCTACCAATATCAACCTCGACCTAGATTTTCATACGCTTGACAAGTCCTGAAAGCTACATGGGGCTATCTTTAAAACTGTGGACTGGATCGCACTCACAAGCAAAAGTTTTCTGAAAGGATGGACAGGCAGACATGAGTAATTCCATGAGCTCTAAGACCTTTGGTCAACAGAGCTAAAAACTTATTAAAAAATACAACGCATAAAATTTGTAGAAACAAACAGCACTATCTGTTGAACAATAAAAGCAAGAAAGAATCCCTTCTGTGTTTGAAGATACAATCAACAGGTTTAGGGAAACCTGTACATACCCATCTACATCGATATCCCTATGTTGTGTACATATACTCTGACCAATCCTGCACGACTGAAATTTCATTTCCACCTAAGGTGCATCTCCAATGAATTAGCAAAGAATTGGGCCCACAGTTTCTGAGAACAAGTTAAAACATAATTGTGAGTGAACAACTGATCGCCACTCATATGGCTTGTCAGTAAGCTGAGCTAAAAAAACTTAATCCTGACTATTTGAATATAGTTGATCAAGATTTAAGTTGGATCTTCTTCTGATTTTTGAGAAGGTGAAAATGTGAATTATGGACACACAGACAACAGACCATAAGAGAAGCTCAGCTGTGCTAAAAACTGTGCAACAATACTCTTTGCCTCATTATTACCCAGGTCAAGTGCAAATACAACATAATACTGATACATGTACAACAAACTGTGCCTACATAGTTTGTTGTATTTGCGGTTGACCTGCCAGACTTTTTAGACAAATAGAACAGGCTGCCAAGCCCCTGTCAGTCAGTCTGCATGAGGTGCACGACCAATATTCTGTAGTGATGACTGCATTCGGAACATCATACCAACTACTGAAGCACATGTAAGTTTCCAACATTGAGGAATGCTCTTTCAATAGCTGTGCTGCTCCAACCTTACATTTAACTGCGATGAATGTAAATGCTGATGTACTGGCATGCAACTGTTTCCCATTTGTATAAATAGAGATGGTCTTGTGTGCCTCTCCATTCAACTGTTTTGTCATCAAAAATGGTAAGCCAGGACAGCTTCGCTCAGTACACTGGACAAAATACAGCCACCCGCGGCCAAGGGGGTTGGAGGTTGGCGGTGGTGTCTTGAACATTACACTTTTTCATATTTTTTGCATTACACTGCTGAGTGTCACTTTTTAAAACCCCATTATAGAGATATCAAACACTCTCTCAGTGACAGTGTATGCATAGATCAATACCAGGGGAGAGCTTCAGAGCTACCCGAGAAGCTCAATGATTAAAACACTGGGCTCTCCATATTCAATTTCCTGAAGACGGCATTTACAAGGCTCACTTTTGTCATTTTGAATACACTGGACTTTGAATCTAAATTTACTTTAAGAGTCCATAATCATGCTTTCTTTTCTTTTTTGGTAAGTCCCTTCATATTTTATTGACAATGAGAAAACATCAGCGATTACAAAAGTATATTCTCGTTGTGGTTTGTTCAAGGGATTGTCTGAGTGGAAGTATCCAAACTCCTATAAAAATATGCATACATGTTAATGCATTAAGACAGCTCTATGTACATTTCTTCACGTAGTATGGAGAATCATAGTATATCTGAGTCTTCTTTAGTTTTACAAACGACACTGCAGCAGCATCTTTAGTCATTGTCCTCATTATTTTGTATTTTTTTAAGTCAACCCATAATGGATGTCCAATCAAGCTAACAGTTCTGAAGTCCCAAACACTTTGCATGATCTTCCATTGGCTTCTGCATGAACACAAGTTGGTATCATTTTCTACTATATCCGCTATCAACAGTCAAAGTTCCTCAGAAAAAGTCGGCCATGCCTTCTTCCAGAAATCTCTTGTATATTGACATGAATTTGGCCACAAATGCCTCAAGGTGATAGATAGCTTTCTGTCCCAGTTGCAATCGATGTTCATAAAATGCACAGACCTGAGTAATCTCACACTTCAGTTGGCCATCACAGTTATTGACCAACTCCTGGAGGAGACCCTGAAACAGAAACCATATTTTGTCAGCCAAATCACAGTGCAACTTGTTTCCATGATGAGATATAGAGGGCAACCTCAGTAAATAATGACAATTTCCTTTTTCTGTAAACTCTTGCTATAATTACCCCAACAGCATGTAGGTACAGTGTTTTTCCTGTTATAGGCCCCTATGAATGCAGCCCATCCCTCTGAAAAGACTCCTTTTTATGCAGCAAATACAATACAGGTACAGTGAAACCTCATTATAACGACACTCAAATATCCGACATATTCAATGTAATGACACAGATCTGGAGGGACTTAGGTCTTGTCCCTTTGTTATTTGACTCATTTATCTGACATATTCAGATATCCGACAAATTTTCTTAGGAACAGATGATGTCTTTGTAACGAGTTTTCACTGTATTGACATAAAAGATTTCATTATTTCCCAGGACAAGTTAAATTGAGATAAAGACAAGTGGAAATTAGAATCCCATAGGCACATCAAGATTGGACTTGCCCAGATTTCTTCAAATGTTAACACGGGGGAAGTCATGAAAAATCTTCAATGTTGTCATTTCATCAAATTTGTTGCAACATTTCTAGCCATCTGATTGGCTAATAGCTATTAAATACTGGCCATATTTATTGATAAAGGGTGCATATTGTCACATTACCCTTGCAACTAACTATATTAGTGTAGGAATGGAGTGCAGCACCATCTAGTAGCAGTAAAAGATAATACAGTAAAGTGCTAAATTTTCAGACTACGGCTGTATGCAAAGTGGTGAAGCCAACAGAAATAGTTAACAGGTTTTATTTTTACTGTCACCAAACAGAATATGCCACAAATTGTACAAAAGTAGGATGAAATCATTACTCACTGGTTGACTGGGTAATACAGCAGTCATCTCCCACTCAGGAAACTAGCTGGTATTACCCTCAGCATTTAACAGCTTTGGTTATGCCAGTTCCTTTCATGAGGGACACTCGATGTATTAACCTGTCAACCAATGAGTAACTAATAGTATTTCATCCGCTCAGCAGAGGGCACTCCTCTTATAAGGACCTTCCTGATGCACTCAGTGGCCGGTGGGTGGGGGTTGGTGGGTGCGTGGGTGGGTGGGTGTTGATTACTGCATCTCAATTGTAAACCCTCCTGAATAATCGGATACTATTGACTTCTCTCTTCAAAAATTCCACTTTGTTTAACTGTTCATGGCGACTTATAACACCCAGCATGGTCTCAACAGTTTACTGTGTATATGATTTCTGTCATGAAATCATGTGCATGTGAGAGCAAACAATCTGTTCATTAGTAGTGCATACTGTAGACAATTTGCAAGAGTAGCGTTGGTAATGATACAACAGTATATCATGCTATTGTAGATCCCAGACACAAAGATAAAAAATATTCCACTGCAGCAGAGACCTGAACACAAATGCATACACCTAAAAGGCATCGATATGAAGTGTTCTGAGTTACTGGGTAGCATTCATTGCTCTCTAATATATTTGTCTATTCATATATTATGTGCTGTGTAACTACTTTTTAAATCGTCAATACAAATAATCTTAGAATCTATTAATATCTACACTCTGCAGGACTTTTGAAGGACTATGAAAAGTAGCCAGTCATAGGCCAGACACATAATAATGGGAACAGAATTATGGGTAACAGTAACTGTGAAATATCTTCACAAATGTGTTTGTATAACTTACTTTCATGATCATATCTGCTGGTATACAGTGTGTCAGCAGTTCATACAGCCGTGCCCGTATCTCCAACAACCTACAAGAGCATTTATTTCAGACATACAGTAATCACTAAGAGAACACGTGCCACTTTGATAAATCACTAAATAATGAACCAAAGCCTGTACAAAAGCGTGTTGATTGTTTGCTTTAAACATGTTTAATAAAATACATTTACACCAAGAACATGTTTTTGTTATGGCTTTTAAAGCTAGGTTAGAGAGGAAGGGCACGCTCATTTTCATAATGTATGGTCTACATGCTGACATGTTTGGTTGTGACTATAAACATACCTGTACATGTACTGTGATTGAGTTCTAGTTTTAATTGTTACTCTTTTTTTTTTTCTCTCCAAATTTTGGAGCTGGTACCCTGAAAATCAGCCTTGCCAAGTTTACAGCAATCGAGTACCTTACTTTAACTTGAACCAGGAAAAGTTCTGCCTCGAAGCCAACAAATATCCACATGCATGTCTTTGGAATGTTCTTTTAAAACTATAAATCTTTTGTCCTGTTCAATAAGTTACGCCAATCAGCTGTGGCTGTTTTCCCATTAAAAAAACTAAACAAAACAAAAGAATACACAAACACACGCGACACTTGAGGTTGTGCTCCTTGTGACAAATACATACAAGACATTATGTTTTCAGAAGTGATAAGGACTTTCTCTTACATGTGGGTGCATTCAATTTGTTCCAGACTGACTTGCAACTTGTCAAATTTGATGAACAATATGGCAACATGAATCCAGTTATTTTGTACTGTATACCTGAGACCCTATAGCTGAGTCAGGTACCTACCTCTTAGGACTCTGTTCCTGTACAATAAGATTTGCTGTCTCCCTCAGGTACATCTCCCAGTCAGGCTCTGTAACTTCTTGATCTGCACTGAAGGGGTACCTGCAAAAGTCTCTAATGTTACCATGGAAGTTCGATAGACATGGTTACCCATTAACAATTCTAAAGAGGTTCCTCGTGTTTCAAATTCTAAAAAAAGGACTACAACAATACAAGTACATGTCCAAATTAAAAAAGAATGAACAAAATTGGTTTTACCATGAATAAAGTCTCAAATGATCATCCATACACAGTAAATTATCCTAACTTGGCCTACAAAATATGATCTCTTGATAGCATCCAGAATTAAATGGGATCACCTGACATCTCTTGACCATTTACATAAGCAGAAGTGTCAACTGATCTGCCTTGTAGTACCTTCTACTTCAGTTTTTATGAAAGGCTTACATCTCATCAGTACACAGATGGACTACTTACTGTTGTACTTTGCAGGCCTCACACATAAGGACAGCTCGGCGTAGATTCCTGTTACTCTTCACAGCAATTTTTTTGGCCAAAGAAGAGGGCAGGGTCAGGCCTTCCTTCTTGCATATATTTTGTAAGATCTGGCAAATCTGATAAACAAAATTGAACAACCTTTCTAACACTGTAAATCGCTTTATTTTGTGCAAATAAATTGTGTTTAAACCATTGAAAAATTTGCACAAAGCTCTCCAATATGTTGCAGATAAAGATATACAAGTATTGAAATACAATCACTTGCAAGAGAAAAATACTAATTTGAGGGGGAGTTTTTTGAAACAATTTAAAGTGCTAGAATTTCATGGTATTTTGTAAATTAACAAATTTACTTTAAGGATATATAATACTGTATCAATGATTTTTGTGGAAACTGATATTTTCAAAAAAAAAAAAAAATCTTAGTTCTCTAATAAAGTGCCATGAAGTAGGGTAACAAACTTAAGATTCACTTTATTGCACCACAACATTTATTCTTTGCTTTCATGTGTACATAGCAAGTTTGAAAGTGTACAAAAGTTATTTTCACTCTTCTAAAACAGATCAGGGTTCAACTGCACTTTATAGGATATTGACATCAGATCTCAAAGTTTGACCTTTCACTGTTGTTCGAGATACAAGTGTTTTACACAACCCCTTTAGTTTATTTGCGCTAATACAGCCTATGTCAAAATTTTACAGAGGAATGTGTGCAATATGGACAATCGTACTTCCATATGTATATATGTTACACAGGGATAGATTAGCTTATGGAGAGTAAAGAGTTTTGGACTGTGGAATAGGGTAGTGACTACTAGGAAGTGGTTCTGGCCAAAAAGACACAAATACAAAACTGAAAAGATGTCGCATGAAAGGGGGCCCACCTAGGAATAACTCAGGTAAGAGAATGGAATCAAATTGAAGAAAGCCTGTTTTAAATGTTATATGTTAGGTTAGCAGTAATTTCACAGGTGACTTACACCTTTCTTTAGATAACACTTTAAATTTTCCTATAAAGGCCAATAAAGTATATATTTTTGAAAGCATATAAACTAAAGATTCATGCTATGACAATGTGGTAATGTTTCTTGCAAGCTATGTTCACACAGCAGTAATAAAAGAGATCATCATTCTTTGATACAAATTTTGATTGTCTGCAATACAAGTGTTTTACACTGAAAGTCTCTGCCAACCTAATGCATATCTGTGAACTTACTACTATTTGTGTTTTCAGGATTTCATTTTTTGCTGGCAACTGCTAAATTTAGCTTTACATGTACTTTTTTTTCCAAATTGTGTTTCTCTTGTAAAAAAAGAATGCACAAAGCCTTCAAAAATTATGGAGACAAAGACTGGACAAGATGCATGCATATTGCCACCACAACCCTTTCCCACTCAAACTGCCCTGTTTATGCAGCTGATCTGGGTGCCGAATTTCACCTGGTTTCCTGTCTTTAATTCTAATTCTTTACTCAAAAGAAAAGCTTTTGAATGAGGACAGCACAAAGACCTTTCAGGACTGCAGGACCCGAGTCCATGACTTCCTTGTACAAAGAAAATCCAGAGGTTCAGTCTTATTCTAAAAGCAAAGGGCAACACGGCCTTGCCAGGTCTCACCTCCTCTACTGAGGGTGCTGCAACTCTGATGCCCAGACATCTACTGCGGATGGCAGGGATAACTTTGCTTGTTGAGTTACAACACAAAATCAGGCGACATGTGGCCATGTACTTTTCCATAGTACGACGTAGTGCGTGCTGTGCATCTTTGGTCAACTTGTCCACCTCTGTCAGTATGACCACTGTAATCATGCAATCAATCTCCAACTGACAGTGCACAAAAATACGAAGGACAGCTTTCTGTTCATTTGTATTACTTTAAAGTTTACAATATTTCACCGTTTTTTCAGTTTTGGTGAAATGGCTAACACTGTATAATTTAACAGTTTCCATAACAATTCTATCTTAGAAATAGTTCAGTTTGAGCTTTCAGTTACAAGTACTTGTCAGAAATACCTAAAAATGTTCCTTCCAAAATACACATATATATGCATCAAACTATAGAAATCAGTTTGATGTATGTTTCAAGGTTTCAAGATATGAAACATCACTGTGTGAAGAAGGGCTTTACTTCCACCAGTATGAATTTCCTTTGATATACTGTTTCCACGCTGACACCCCCCCCCCCCCCCATCAATCATCACAGACTTAATGCACTGTTTTTTCAATCTGTGTATCCATTTAATTATAACTTCGGTAGTACCTTTGTATAACATTAAAGTCAACTTTATAACAATCAATACAACTGTCAGTACCTTTAAAATCTTTCTGCTGAGATGTTTCAAGTTGGTTGGACTGAGCAACAGTTTTCAGTAACTCTTGAATTACAACTCGATCGTATGTTCCAACGTCACTGCAGAGTAAGAAGTGAAAAATATGATATATATTTAAGAGTAAGCCATGTTTGAAATATCTGAGAAAAACTATTCTAATAGTGTAATGATATCAAAACACAAATGTTATCATTTATACTGTTTTGTATGCTTCCAGAACTGTGCTGATGCATTGAAATGTGTATCCAATATTAGGATTTAGAAGTATACTTGGAACTCTTTGGCCTTACCCACAAAACCACCAGTTTAATCCTTCCTCAAAAGGCCTTGAAAACTGTGGCTTTGAGAAGACAAAAACAGTTGACTTTATCTTGAAATTGAAATCTATTGGTGACTTCACTATACTGTACTAATCCATCATTATTTTCAATGAATGCTGAGGCCCAGTTGTGGTACTACCGTACTGGACGCCATAATAGTCGCAGCTGGAGGGGTAAAATAATTTTTTCAAAGCCATACCTGCGACTATTATGCCGACTACAGTCTAAACTTCCCGGGGACTTAGCCTGGGAGGAAGTTTTCTTGACGATGGAAAAGACCGGTGGCCATGTTTGTTTACATTGCCGGTGTATATACATACATTGTGATCGTCGTCAAAAAGTCTCAATAATGCAATAAAATGTATAACTATAGGCTTACCCTTACTATAATCCACGTATTCTTGTTCATAGTTTAATATGCAGACAGAAAAACGGGGGAAATACGCTCGATCAGTGTTCATAAGACAAGCATGCATGTTTGCCATGTGTTAGTCACATGACACAGTTGTGTTTATGCAATCTCGCGAGAGTCTCGAAAACGAGATTAGTCATGGCGGCACCCTAATGGAAACGCATGTGGATCATCCACGATGTTTTTGCAGCGAGATTTAAGAAATTTAAATGACACAATTTTAAAACAAATACCAAAGTTTGATAACTCATAATGTTTTTAAGTAGCTGTATGATAGCATTTACCCGCTGATAGCGAGAATCTGACACAAAACGACAGTTTCAACATGAAAGTGAGGAGCGAGATTCTAGTTCACTTTTCACATACCGAGACAAAATAAAAAGGCAACACAGGTGGATGTTTTTAAGTTTATTTACTTTCATTTTAACTTTATTCACCAGCTTTAAATCATAGATTTTTGTTCATTCCTTGTCATGACCAGCCTGATTATACTTCTTCATGGTGATATCAGGGAGACCGTTTTTTTTAAATTTTTGGGGGTGCGACTATTGTGCCGCACATACCTTGAGGTGTCTTATTCCCCCTCCACAGTTGGGGGTGCGACTTTTGTGCGGGTGCGACTATTATGGCGTCCAGTACGGTATGTGATTTTCTTTTCTCCAAAAAAGTCCCTCTTAATTCAACTTTCATTGCAATTCTCACTTAATCTGCATCATACATCGTGATTTTGTACCCATCATGTTGTTCCACACATGATGGATACAAAATCATGATGTATTCTGGGTAATCAGTCAATTAACTGCATGCAGAAGTATTCCAGTTCTTGACACTAGAAGCTACAGATGACAGGCCAATGACATTGGCATATCTTTTGCAGCCATATTTATGAGTACAGGTGCAAATTTCTTTGAATTTTGTATGCCATGAAAGACTATTTGCAGACAGTAGCAAATAAGCAGGACACTGGCTATTCACATCAAGACATGACACAATCTCTGTACCTGCATGAGATACAGCTAAAGTGTTCTTTAGAGTTATGAGAGGCTACCGGTTCACCATTACAATAACTCAGACGGTAGTATAGAGGCAAGTGTGATTTTTTTCCACAACAGTATAAGAAAAGTATGAAACAAATAAACATTACCTGGGATTAACTTCTATATGATAGTTGCTTGAGATTGCAGAAATCTCTAGCTTTTTTCCCGATGGTGCCTGCATGTTATGGTGATCAATTCTCAGTTTCTCCACTCCAGCTCCATAGAGCTCCCTCAATAGACACATAATCCTGGTCTTCTTACCAGCCCCAGACGGCCCATAGACCATAAGGTGAGGAAAGTCTCCACATTGTACCTGGCACATAAAAAGGGGGATGTGGTGGTTTGTCTGTTTTGTTTGTACATACATGTAGTAATACTGTAAATAGTGGTACCTGAGTATGCAACCACTGATGTGAGCAGCCGCATTGCTTTTTGTGGTCACTAGGCTTAGACATAGGAGTCAATTTCTTTGTAAACTTTACCTGTGGGGACAGGTCACCTGCTGTATGTAGCCACTTTTCCTTGGCAGAAGGGGTGGCCACATACAGCAGCTACCAATGTATTCTCATCAACACTTGCCTATTCTTCTCATTACCATTGTACTGAGTTGCCATCTGTGTTGGGGGTATCACTGGGAAAGCTTAACTCTTTCAGTGCCAAATTTTGGACTGAGTAAACCACTTTTCTCTGGAACTATAGGCTTACTGGTACTTGAATGAAAGGTCTTTTTACAAGGAATACGAATCTGGGATCCTAATGATAATTCAGACTAGTTTGACTTAAGCAGATCGACTTCAGTCGTAATTGGCACTGAAAGAGTTAAGACAACTAAGTCAGAGGGAACTGGCAATACCATATCACATCCATTGACAGAGTTCACTGTCTTTCCAGGAAATAAATATTGGTAATCATATCACTTCAAGGAAGTGTAAACAACTGAGGAGTAGTACTTAGTAGTTTATTGACATAATTTGTCCAACATAATACAAAAGCGGTAGGAATATCACAAGATCACAGTTACAATAAACATTTTGAAACTATAAGATATGAAAAAGTCATTGTCATAATGCATGTAATGTAATTTCTAACAAAAATATGAAAGTAGTTCCTGAAGGTTATTAAAGTCAGATATATCTTTTGCCTCAATTATGAAATCAGAGAATATAAGTCCCTTGCCACAGTTTTCCCTGATGGCGTGCACAAGAGGACAAAACTGAACCACACTGGATTCATTCTATACACTAGCCATCGAACAGTGGCACAGTCTTTGATCTCGAGGGATGCAAGACCATCTCCCTGTCTCTATCGTTAATTTATGTGAGGAAAGACAAAGGTGTGTGACAGTGGAGTCAAGATGCTAAAGTGTTTGCCAGATTTTCACATTTTGACCCCTATATTACATAAGATTGTACGTTGCACCCCCAATATCAAAAGGAAACTAAATTTTACCCTATAGGTCCTGAAAGTTATATTGGGCTAACATCAAAACTTTTAAAGTTATTGCGCTCACAAACCAAAAATTTACGGACAGACAGAATGACGGACGTACATGAGTGATGCTATAAACTCTGTGACCTTTGGTCAGCAGAGCTAAAAAAGAAATATAAACAGACACTTCCTAGGGCTATTTTTTAAAAAAATCTATCTTAACAAAGTAATTTTATTAAGAAAACACAAATATAGTAGGGTACAGAGTTTACTGTTCGCTCTTGCTATTTACCAAATTTTGGCTTCTTATATGCAGTAAATTCAGTATTTGTGAGCAACTTTGCAAATTAGTTTCACTTCCCCATTTGGCTACAAATTTTTTTAGGCTTGGCCTTGGGTCCTTCACTGTGTTGGTATTACTATTGTTACAGTGTATAATTATTGTGTGTATTTATGTACATATGACATGTATTTGTACGATACGTACACACACAAACACACACATATATATATATATATATATATATATATATACTATAACATAAGGATTAAGGCCATGCACGCTTTTTAAGGTGCTAACAATTTACATATTAACCCCTAACATGCAACTTACATATATTAATTTTTACAAATGTCTCTGGGAGCTTCTTGCACATGTGTATATTTTTTACACTTAAGTACACAACTGAGTGCAGGGTTTCACTGCTGAAAACCCAGAGTCAGACCGTATTCCAAAGAACGCCCATGTCTGATCCTGTTGCCTTGCAATGATGATATTGATAATCAATATTCAATCACCTAGCTGTCACGTCACAAATCACTAAAACTGGCTGCTGCCAAACTGTCACTTCGTGTATTTAGCTAATTCATTTCCCACATTCATATTTATTCATTATTAGGTGGGTTGTCTTTGCTGAATATTTACCTAGCCTGGCTTCAGTCAATGTGCCACTACTCAGAGACATGTTCGGGTATAGGCTCCCAAAACATGTTCTGGGTAGTTACCCAATGAGGACCCGTTAATTTATTTGGGCTAATTCAGTGTATGTCAAAATTCTTTTAAAATGGAGCACCGACTACCAACATGGCCAATTTGAACAGGCGCACACAACTGTTGTTTATGGCGACAAGAAATATGAAATGAACTTATTATCGCTCAAAATTTGACATTTCAGCCTCCATGCAAAACTTACAAGCTTTTTCAACAAAGACGCTTGATCTTTGTGGTAATCCAACTTTGCCAGGGATGTAGGGCGGTGTTTGTCAACCCACAGACTCATTTTTGTGGCTCTGTTATCACACTTGTTGAGGAAAGCTGTTGAGAGAGGTGGTTTCACCAATTTCACACAAAAGTTCCCGGCAAAATTTTGCGTCACTGATCACGTGGTCGTTTGAGCCCGTTGCACGAACCGACACAAGCAGAGGCATTTTAATTTAATTATATAAACGTGTGGAATGTCCCGTTTTTATACTGCACTGTTATATCATGTTTTATAGATTTGTTAATTATGATCATTAACCATTCTTACGATATGTCGTAAATTAGTAGCTCTCTAATGTCCAAGGCTCGAATTCAGGATTGGGATACCAACATTTCCGGTTGAGTTGCCAGGAACGCCACACTGACAAGGATTCCAGGAGCAGTGGCAGTACTTGTTGAATCTTTTGATAGTTTGAAGATACGACAAAAGAAACACAGTCACTGGAAACCGACAGCGTATTCAACATTTTGTTACTTTAACGTTTCACTTTAGATTTAAGATTGAACATGATCACAGGGCTATTTAAATTTATCACAGAAACTCACTAACTGATAACTGCAAGTCTGCATGGCCCAAGCCCCAAGTTACTGCACAGTGCCACAGGGAATAGACAAATGTGGATAGTCTAAAGTGTGATTGTGACATATTAAAATGCGCTCACCACAGTCTCAGCTTCAAAGCTGTTTGAACCTGTCACCGTCACTGGTTTCCAGCCTAAGCAAGAGAAAAAACAATTATAATGTGCGCGGCATGAGGTGGCATGGACCCCCATGGGCATGGTACATACATATTTCGTCAAAATTGACAAATTTGGCATGACTACCATGAGCAAAAGCCAAAGCATACTTGAAAGCAGTGTTAGTGAATGATTTTCAAAAGTCAGTTGCAAACTTTGCTTGTGACTTGAAAGGCGCTTCTTACATGTTGTCCCATGGGACTTACACTGACCGACTGAGTCAGTTTTGCTTCTTCAATTTAAATTGTTATAGTATCTTCACAGTCAAGCCAAAAATAATGTGGACAATGTACAACAGTACACCTAGTTGTGAGTTTTTCAACAAAAGTAAATATAGAATTTCTGTTCTGCATATATATCTATGAGCACAAGCAGATGGACCATGTACTGAGGCTGATTGGTAAAATCACAAAGTGATATCTACGATTGATTGATTGATTTTATTTGACGAATCAACATACAAATAATAAAAGAACACAGTGTACACTAACACAGTACAATAACTGAAATGTTTAAACATAGGAGAATTACATAAAATAAAATTGTAGATCACAATAAAATAACATACATCAAACTGAAATATACAAATGTATGTTGAATTCGCCAGGATTGCCCAATAAAGTCAGTATTTCAGACTTATTTCCATTGGGGTCCCTTTGAATATGATGAGTGATGAATTCATGAGAGGAGATGGTATATAAATAGAATAAATGAAATAACTAATATAGATATAATCCACAATGTAACTAAAAATATGTCCATCTTTATACGTGTATATATAGAAATTTAAAATAAAATATGTAATGGCTGTTTTTAAAAACCAAGACACAATAGATAATTTCCTTAAAGGACAAGATGAGGAAAGCTGGGGGGGGGGGATGTAATGTATTAATAATACATAAACTGACTTGACTCATCAGACAAACCCTTAGTTGCTAGGTGTTTTTTACTGATAATGATAGATTTCTACTCGATTTTATTGTATCAGGTAAGGAATTCCAATCTTTGATGGCTGAAAAGCAGAAAGTGTTTTTGCCAAAATCGTTTGATACATGGGGGACTACAAAGTTATAGGCCCTTTTTCTTGTACTATGTTTGTCTTGATTTGGAATTCTGAAAAAGTGTTGAGATTGGTGTGCTGGAGCAGTGTTATGAAAAATTTTGTAGACATGCGTTAATTTTAGTTGCTTCACCCTGTCAGCAGTGTTTAACATAGATAATTTATCCAAAGCCTCTTGACCAACATGCCATCTATGATTTTCTCCAAGAATGAGTCTGATTATTTTGTTCTGACAAATTTGGAGTTTCTTTTTGAAATTTTGGTTGAGACCAGAATACCAAGAGGCTGATGAATAATCGAAATGGCTTTGAATGAGTGCAGAGCAAAGGGTCTTCTTAGATTGTACATTCAGAAATTGTGCCTGTTTGTAAAGGAATTTTAATCTCGAATTAGTTTTCTGTATTATACTTTCTGCTATGGATTTGCCAGATAATTATCGTCCAGAATAGTGCCAAGATATTTGACAGATTTAGCCTATTGTATAATGTGTCCATTGCATTTTATTTGAAACTGTGTAACTCTTTTTAATTTTCTTTTGGATCCAAATATAATTGATTCAGTTTTGCCAAGATGGAGGGATAGTTTGTTATTGGTAAGCTGCTCTTGACATGATTTTAATTCTGAGCTGAGAGTATCTGCTATTGTCACGTGGTCCCTACCAGAGGTCATGAGGGCACTGTCATCGGCATATAGTGCTAATTTGACTATGTAGGCAAGAATCGCAGTACAGTGAGATGAAACTGCACTAACAGGGGTAGAAACTAACTTCTTCCTTTTTTCAAGTTGCCCCTGGGCAACCACAGCATTTTTACAAGTTGGCCAAGCCTCTAGAAAGTTGCACATTTTCCCACCATATGAGAATTGGAGTCAGCTTGTTAAAAGACACTGATAATGTTGCAGTTATTAATGAAGAATCAAGACTTGTACATGTTATGAAACCACCACAGGAATAAAGCTTTCAATATGTTTTTTTGCAATTCTTGATAGAATTGGTACCCTATTGTTTCTTCGGCTGTGGCGATTTGTTTCCTTCTTTGGTAACTGGGTCAGAAGATTCTTGGAACTGCATTAAAAGGTTGCCACATTTGTTGGAAATGACATGTTTTGCTGAAAATAGAAAGTTGCCCCACGGGAAACCATCTAATGAACCCTGACTGTTATAACCATATGATAAAGATGATCACTCTGAGTTTTCAATTACTCTTCATTATCAGTGACCCATGTTTACACTGATCCGAGAACGCACCACATTGTACTATATTTTAAACACGCTTTATTAAACAATTAGTAGAACAAAATTTTACCTGTGAAACCTCTTGAACAATTTCATCATTTCAATCTTTATTTGAAATTTTCCCTGCAGATGCATGTCCAAAGACCTCAATATTAACAGTAATATGGACCTTGACCTTTTGTACATTTGTTGTAATTACATCATGACCATTTCCCGTTTTATTTTAAAGCTTTCCTGCTGATACACAAGCCCCAATGTTAGTGGTGTGTCACAACTTTTGACAGCTGGCAGAGTCCTTCCAGGTGTAAGTGTCCAATGCTCATATTTCTCAGTGTTGGGATCCGAGGATACAGTATCATGCACTGAATATCAGCAATGTATTTCTTTCAGATGAGCACACGAGAAGAGCAGCTGCACATAGCCATACGGGAAAATGACAAGAAAGCAGCGGAGAAACTAATCACTGATGGAGTGGGTATAAATTGTGTCTACTATGGCATGACACCTCTCTTAGTGGCCATTGGCAAAGGTAAATATGTATATGTCTCTGTTTTACCTACTTTCTTTCTTTACCCCACAAGGAAAGAAATGCTGCATTAATGTAAACATCAACATCATTTGAGACAGCTTAAGCACTAAGATGTGCACACAATATCACATCTTCATGAGAGTTTTTATGGGATTCTTTTTCTTTGTAACTGTGCGAAATGATCTGTTATAATTTGTCAAAATAAACACAAGCTAGTTATGAACATAAATTAGTATATGTATGTTTTTTCACTTTCTTTTTCAAAGTTGTATTGAATTGACATTGTTTGCTGTTTTAACATACATTCACATGTAATACATCTAGCCCATATAATGTGACACTACATTATACACGTACACATTTATATTGTATAGGTCACACTGGGTTGGCATGCTGGCTCCTGGACGAAGGCTGTGATTTCAGTATAATAGATGTACAGGGTACTACCGCCTTTGAGGAGGCTGTCAACAAAGACCAGGTGCAGGTAGGTCACAGTATGTTAAAGGGTCAAAAGTTGTCTGTAATTATAATATTCATATGTAATATCCAATATGAAGCAAAATTGATATGGTTTTGATCAGTAGCATAAAGGAGATGTGTGGTAATATTAAAATTTTACTGTTCCGATGTATAAGTTGTAATTTGTATTCAACTCTCTTTGACCCTTTATTGTATTTTTAGCTAAATTACCTTTACCACTGGTCAAGTACACACAGGGATTCAAAAATTCAAAATGTTATTTCAGGGACAAGTAGTCAAGACCATCAGGGACACACACTAGTTAACAAAGAATATAGCAGCAAATACTCAATTTTGATGAGGGATACGCTAGTCTCTGTAAAGTGTGTAAATTTTCAGCAAATTTCAGGGATTGTTTCTAATGATGAGGGACAGTTGGCATATCAGGTACACAATGCATATGGCTTATATTTGTTTGGTTTTTGTACTTCAGCAAAGTGCAAGGCACACTTTCATCAGCATCAGTTCAAGTGAATTTGGATGCAGATAATGATAGAAAGTAGGAAAGGGTGAATTATTCCTGTTCCGATTCCTTATCAGAGATTTTCCTAATGCATAATGCAAGAAATATACAAAGAATAATAAAATGATCTAACAAATTATACCTGTTTGGCACAAAATTTAAAGTACTTGTCAGGCAATTCAACATGATGATTCTGACCTGTTTTACTTTTGCCATAGCTTATTTTACAATGACTCTTCTTGTAGGTAGTAAAACACCTTGCTAAGCGTGGGGCTGATTTGAATCAGATGCTCAAGACTGACCAAACAGCACTTTGCACAGCAGCTCTCAAACACCTGACATACCTGGCCCAGGCATTGGTGGATGGTAAGGCATTTGCCAATGGTTTAATAATTCTTTGAATATGTCACCAAAAGTCACAAAAAGTCTTAGTGATAAAATGAAGGCCAGTATTGACTAAGTATAGACTGTAATTGGTTATGATCTTACATACATAACAAAATCCTTGACATTGGAATATCAGATGAGAAATAACATCTGACTATTTCAAGCTTTGGGTATGAAGGCTAGTGGTACACAAAATTAATTGCAAGTTTCTCCAGGAATTTGTGAAGGGGTACACATTTATTTAACATTATTCATTGTTGCATGAAAGTGGTGAAGGGCAAAATAATCTGTAGATTTCTGCACATTTCATTCTTTCTAATTTTGAACTGCAGGTGGTGCTGATGTCAACCTCCCAAATGCTAAGAGTGAGACCCCTCTGTACCTGAGTGCCAGGGAGGGGCACAGTGGAGTAGTGCAGTCATTGCTAACTGGCAGGGTAAATAAGGACATAGCCTGCGGGAAGGACAAACAGACACCTCTCATTGTAGCAGTAGCCAATGACCAGCTTAATGTGGCCAAAATACTCATAAAGGTTCGTTTTGTGTTTTAACTCTTTGAGTGCCAAGTTTTGGACTGAGTATACAGCTTTTCTCAGCATGCATTGGGCAGAATGCGCCGAGAAAAGCTGTTGACCTGGGATATTTTCTCTGGAACAAGAACCATGCTGGTACTTAAACAAAAGGTCTTTTTATGAGGAATGCGAATCTGAGATCCTTATGATAATTCAGACTAGTTTGACTTGAATAGATTGACTTTAGACGTGATTGACACTGAAAGAGTTAATGCACTTTCAGTCCATGCTACAGCTTTGAAGGCTTTTGTCAGAAATTTTGACATCACCAGGTAGCCCCTGCAATGATGAGTAGGTAGGCAATCACAGAACAGCCAACTTCAGACCAGGCAGATTGGTTATGGAATGAAAGCTATTTTGAAGCATTTGACTATGCAACCTTCATCTTAAGTTCATGAAAATATAAAGCAGTTCTGGTATGAAGTGAAACAATGATTTGTTGTTGCTGTGAGTTTAAGCGTGAATGCAACAAGAGAAAGTTTTTTGGTCATCAATTAAAATTTATGAAAATAATTTTACAAAATGGTAGCTTATACTTAATTCTGTGGACATGTCATTTGCATATCAAGTTTTGCTGTACAATTCATTGCATGTAAGGTGGCTTGTAAGAGCACCGGCAAGGTAAGCGTCCTAAAGTGAGCCAGTATACTGTCTTGACAACCAGCTTTTTGGCCACACAAACGTGATCTGAAAAGTAGACAGTTGAACTGCAATGAACTTGAAAGACAAGACTCACCCTTAGAGGCTTCGATCATCAGGTGCAACAAGAACATTCATACAGTACAACAACGCTGTTTTTAAAACATTAGAGTGGATGTCACCATTCCACACACAATTCACACTACTACAGTGATATTTTATTTCAAATTTCACCACTAAAGATGATTCATGTTTACACCATACAAGAGGCTATGTGACCGGTGCTAAGCTTATTGTCAAGAAAGTTTTACGCTAACACAACACAAAAATTTGTGCTGGTTCTGGCCCAAAGAAAATCTTTTGAAACTGAATTGAATACCAACAGCCAAGTTTAAATTACAAAATATATACAAACAATGAGGTAATTCAAAAGTGTAGATAATTAACAAAACTTGACAAGTGGAGGGCAAAATAGCTACCATAAAGCCAGTGGCTATGGCCGCACTGAGCACAAGATGCGTATACCTTGTGCTGGGATGTGCTATCACATCCCTGCCTTGTGGTTGCTCTTGAAATCAGTTGTATCGCCACTTTACAAAGTAAGGCAGGCATTGAATATTTCCAAAGTCAGATAAGAGATGCATTGTTGCAGTCTTTGTACTCGAATTTTGAGATAAAGTGTCCATCTATGAAGGGGGGTGGGGGGGGTTCAGGTAATCATTTTTCTAGAGTACGTAGTATGGAAAATTAAAATAGAAAGACTAGGCAAGGGCCAAGACGGCGAAAGATGCCTGTCTGTGTAGCTTTCGCCTGAGACTGGAGACTTGCCTTTAGGTTTGGTCTGACCGGTTTCGTTCTATCCGAACTCTTCAGAGACTGCCCAAAGACTGCTGCATTTGTTTTTACCTTGAATTTTGCGTGTCCACGTAATCCATAATTTGTACGTGGGATGACGTAAAGCAATTGTGTTTTACGTTATGAAAGCCAACTGTCGAACTGGTCAGTTGGGTTAAAGCCAGTCCACGTGCTGTGGTGTGCACGTGTTAAAGCCAGTCCACGTGCTGTGGTGTGCACGTGTTTATGTTTACTAACACTCCGTTGTCAAGGAGATGTGATGTCTCTTTGCTGGTGCTCCCTTGGGTGTGTATTCCCTACGGGAAGACCATATGTTTAATGTATTGAACATATGACTGGGGTGTTTAGGGGTCAAGGTAAAAATTGTTTGTGGTGCATGAATAGTCATGGACCTGACTGGAATAAAACTATTCCATTTAAATAATATAAATTTGCAATCTTTTGGCCACAGAAACTTGATCTGTTCTGTTAAAGCTTGGAAAATAAAAATCTTTCAAAATTTTGGATAGTATGAAGTATGTAAAATAAGAGGGCTTCCAGTACGCGAGTACGGTAAATAAAAAGCGCCAGTACGCCAGTACGGGAAACCCCTTACCCACCCTCATCTATTGTGTAGATAAAGTCTATGTGCAGACTACATGTATGGGAAAGAGTTGAGGCATAATGTCAGGAAGGCACTCTCACATGAGTAGAAGAGGCAAACTGTCAGGAAAGCACTCCCACATGAGTAGAGGCAAACTGTCAGGAGGGCATTCCCACATGAAGCAAACTGTCAAGAAGACATTCTGACAAGAGTAGAGGCAAACTGCCCAGAAGGCACTCCCTCATGAGTAGAGGCAAACTGTCAGGAAGGCACTCCCACATGAGTTGAGGCAAACTGTTGGGAAGGCACTCCCACATGAGTTGAAGCAAATTAAACTATCATGAAAGCATTCCCACATGAGTTGAAGCAAACTGTCAGGAAGACATTCCGACATGAGTAGAGGCAAACTGCCAGGAATTAAGGCACTCCCACATGAATTGAGGCAAACTGTCAGGAAAGCACTGCCAGATAAGTTGATTGAGGCACACTATCAGGAAAGCACTAGCGCCCACATCAAAATCTGATATATAGGACCATAAAGTTACAAGATGAAGCTAAAATTATAGGGCATTATGCCATGCTGGAACAGTTCCTCGTTAATGATCCGACTTCAACAGCTGCTAGTTCATAATATTAACTGCCCATTTGTAGTTGTGATGTGTAGATAATGAGTGCAGGCTCTGCTTGTCCCTGCTTCACAGTGGATGGGTCCATCTTCCCTGCAAATAGACACTTAGGCAACACAAAGGAAGAAATCACCAATGTAATATGCATACCTTATATAACTGTATGCCAGTTTAGTACATAAACTTGGTAAATTTCTTCTTGTTCTTGTTGCAGGCTGGTTGTGACTTGAACGTAAAAGATGCTGGTGGCTGGACAGCTTTGTGGCATGCAGTCTGTAATTCCAATGACCATATAGTGAGGACACTTGTTTCAGCTGGGGCGGATATATCCATACCAGATGAAGATGGAAGAACAGTTTTAGAAGAGGCAGAGGAAAATGAAGAAGATGATATTGTGCAGATATTGAAAATGGCAAGGTAGCAATGTAAAAGTGGATAAATTATTTGAGTTGATCCAGTACATGTATAAGGTCATGCCATCAAAATGCATCCATGGAAAATTTTGACTTTGAGGTTCTGAGCCTCTTGATAAAGTGTGTAATCTTAAATTATGTTTCTCGTCCCAAGGATTTGCTGTAATATACCTTCATACAAGATACAGAAAATGAAAAATTAGAAAAAGTTACTGGTGTGATGTATGGAAAATAAAGGCACTTCTAGTACACATGCAAGTGCAATAAATACATATTCAAAGGGTTAAGGGTATTTTCTGTCATAATGTAACATATATGTATATGTGTAATACCTTGTAAATATGAAAGCACTGTTATATTCATAAAAATTTGCATCAAATGTGAAGGCATGGAAATAAAACTCTTAAGAGTCTTCAGACATGCATGTGGTAGAATAGTACCACATCCGTCTTTAATATATGTATACCACAACCGCACATCCACATATTGCAGGAATGTCTTGGGTGATGAATCAGTTATGTGTATGTTTTGTTGTTCAGTGATCCATGGTGCCAGTGACCTGAATCAAGGGTTTTGTTTAAATGTTTTGTAAAAAAAAAAAGAAAGAAAGAAAAATCCATGTCATCAATTGTGCTCATACATAGTTACATGAAGTTAATGTAGGTATCTCTAGGTGCTGATTATATGTAGCAAACCCAGGTATTCTGTGTCCCATTGTTTATGTGTATTTACTTACTATTTGTATTTTTCAAAGGTTCATTTCTCTTCAGCTTTTGTACCAGTGTTGATAATGTATGTAGATCGGGTTTGATTTGTTGACTTGGCTTTGTTCCCATTTTCTGCTATATTTGAAGTAAATTTATCATGTGATGCATAAGCATTTTGCATGTATCAAAGCACGCATAGTGAATGGGCAGAAACCCTGAATGCACTTTAGAGACTCAAAACAGTGTATGTTGTTTTTACAGTCACAACTCACAAATCTCTATTCAAGATGTATGTAATGTTGAAGCAACTTTCAAACTTTGTGCCACCATGACTTTTGGGAAAAGGGAAAGAATCTTGCTCAAATATGAAGATTATTTATGTTTTACTTTTAACCTTATGCTGTTTTTTTCCTTCTCCATTGACACTTGTCACATAGAAACAAAAGGATAAGGAAGCCTGATTCCACAGTAGTATAAAGAGACAGCTTATAACGTCCTTGCTGTGCTCTGAAAAACTTAGCATGGATAATTTTCTCATATATTTGTATCGGCAGTTTACACATATCAAAGTATGCATAGTAAATGGGCAAAACCTTTAACTTTATTTGACACTTGTCATTTGGAAACGAAAAGATGAGGAAGATTGATTTCACATAGCATGAGGAGATCGCCCACAACACAGATGCTGTTCTCAGAGAGACTTAACATGGATAATTTTCTCGTTGTATTTGTGTCTTTTTGCCCAGAACCACTTCCTAGTAGTCAATACCCTATTCCGCAGTCCGAACTCTTTACTCTCCATAAGCTAACCTGTCCCTGTCTAACCTATGTTGAAGTCGTCAAAATTAGATGCTTTTCACCATCACGGCTGTCCAACTGGAGCATTGTAGCAAAATTTTGCTTCACAGTTCTTGAAAAATATTACTGAATTTATCCAAAATAAGTGTTTCTCATGTGAAGAATATGAGGAAATGCTCCAACGAATCTAACTTCTGCTACAGAGATTTCCAGTTAGACAGCACTGACCATGCAAATATTCTCACTCGGTATGCCATAGAAGGTGGCTTAAACAGTCTCTCAATATTTATGTGAAGCTGCTGTCCAAATTTTAATCCAGAAAATGTCATAACACATGCATCTTCAGAGTCATACTTTGGCCACACGTACTATGTGTTCATTAAAATGTACTCAACACAAACACACGTTCTGTCATCATTCTTGCATTGGTAGCTTCAGTTTTGTTCAGTATTATATGCCTCTGTCACTAAAATGTCATATGTAAAATGCACATTAATGCAGAATAAATAATTGAGACAGTCGGACATGTGTGTTAAGTTGTTTTGACCACTGAATGACAATTTGGCTTCAAGAGCTGCAGATTCCTTTGGCGTTAATTGCATTTTCAGGTGTTACATCGCTTTTTCTGGATGGGGATGGCTGCATTCTCACCCATTCTTTGAAGACCTCCTGGGAGACCCCAGTCCCTTCTGGTACATGATGGGACTTTTCGTGACGTGTGCCTTTAATTTATATTGTAGAACTGGGTCTTCTTTTACCTGTTGCCAGCAGACAGAATAATTCTCCAGACAAGTGCAGTTTTTGATGTCAGCATTCCAGGCTGCTCCATCCTTTGGGCTTTTAAGGGAAATGTCAAGAAGGGTCCATCATAACTTTCAACAGTCTGACCACAGTGTATATACATGTATGTGTAATAATATTTACAGTGAGCATGGCTCTTCAAGAAAAGCCTCATACTCCGATTGATGGGCATGCATGTTACTCGGTATGTAAATAATCTATCTAGCCAAGGTCAAATTTTCACCGGTCCAGTCAAGTCTGACCAAAGACAAAACACCCACACATAAAAGTGTGAATGTACGGTCCAAAATGAAAACTCCAGTAGCAAAACAGTGTTCGGGAAAGTTTCTGGATATTCAACAAAAGCTGGGTCATCAGTGCAGGAAAGCTACTGAAGTTGTTACAACACTCGGTGTATGGTAGAAAGTGGCCCGACATACAAGACGTGTACAGACAAGCTGCCATACATAAAATGACAGCCATGTCAGTTTTTGGGCAGGACATGTTGCTGAATGTGTTTCCACGTAAGTGGACTTTTAAAATCGTCAACATTTTCATGTTCATAGTCAGAGTACTTTTTCTTTGACCTCTGACCCCCAAACTCATCCTACTCCAAAACAGCAAAATAGCACTCTTAAAAATGTTCATTTTTGCCCAATTACAAACCCTTTCCCCCCTCCCCAGTATATTCTGTGTCTTAGAATGTACCCCGCCTACCCACCCACTTGCCTCACCAGGTTTGGGAGGTCTTGGCATGATCATGAGTTAACCATGATTCTGTCATCTTGAGACCAGGAAAAACAATTTGAATAATTATCACTTTCTATTTACATTTGCCTGCTCCCTGACACGATTTAATATGCATGTGATTACATCCATAATAGAATGATTTGTGTTAGATGCACAGAGATAATTTTATATGCACAATCAATGCGTTACATGTCACATGATAGGCCTCTGTAGAGAACCTGTTGGCCAATAAACCTATATCAGGCCCATTCAGTATGTGTATATACATTGCATATCCATATGCCACAACGTCACATAAAAAATCTGTTGGTAACTAAGGTAAAACAGAGGTAAGACCCACTTGTGAAAGCCTGTTCAAATCTTGGCCAAGGGCCTGTAACATTATGCTTGATATGGATTTTTTTTTCAATACAGAAATAAAACAAGAGGCTATGTGAACAGCCTAAGCTCAGCTGACCTAGAGATTCATTACACTAGTGGTTCTGTGAATTCGGGATAGGACAAAAGAGGTAGACACTTATGAAAGGTACATCCCTACCAAGCTTGACACAAATCTGGCCAAAATTATTGAAATTATAACCATTACAAGAAGTTCCCATGTTAAACATTCCTGTTAAAACTTTTTTTAAAGATTTTCAAAAAAAAAAAAAAAAAAAAAAAAAAATCATAAAAAAAAATCATAAAAAAAAAATCAAAAAATCACTGGAACATGACCATTTGAACAAACTTGGTAGAAACCCACCTAAGGAATATGCCACTTAGTTTGAAGTCTATCTGACATGACATCCAAAATGTGAATTAGCATTAGAATGCCCATTGACTTACATGGTAATCGACAGAAAAGGTGCATTTGCCGATATGTACCCGAATTGAAAAAATCTATAAAAATAAAAAATTCCACAGCGGTGCCACCTAGCGAACATTTTTGTTTGACCTTTTCATGAGGAACACATCCACCAAGTTTCAGCTTAATCTGAGGGACAGTTCTTGATAAGAAATTGAAAATAGCGAAAAAACAGAAAAAAATGCAGCACCACTTGGTGAACAAATTGAGAACTAGGAGTACATGGAAGTGTTCCTGTGTGATATCAAAGCAATTGGGTGAGTGATTTTGGAGAAGAAAATTTGTAAAGAACTGTCACCCCCCTCCCCCCCCCAAAAAAAAATCAAATCCGAAAATTACTGGAGTGTGATCATTTGAACAAACTTGGTAGAGACCCACCCAAGGTACATTGCTACCAACTTTGACTTGAACATGGTTGATGGTTTCAGAAAAGTCCAAAATGTGAATTAGCATTACAATGCTCATTGTATAGTAATCAAAAGGAAAGGTGCATTTACTGATAAGTACCCGAATTGAAAAAAATCGTTAAAAACCGGGAATCCACAGGAGTACCATGTAGTGAACAATTTTTAGACGCTTCCACAAGGAACACATCCACCAAGTTTCAGCTTAATCGGAGTGACAGTCCTGGAGAAGAAGTCAAAAATAGAAACAAGACTGTGAGAGTCCTGTGCTCAGCTGACATGTACATATACCCTTGCGATTTTATAGATTTGCCCCCCAAAAAGAACAAAGAATTACATAAAAAATTCCAAAAATCAATGGAGCATGTCCATCTGAACAAATCTGCTAGAGACCCACAGAATGTACATTGCCGCTAAGTTTAAATCAATCTGACTGACAGTTTCACAGAAAAAGTAAAAACTGTGAATTGCCATTAGGCTGCCCATTGTATGTGCATAGTAATCAATAGGAAAGGTGCATTTACCGGTAAGTACCCGAGTTGAAAAAATCGTGAAAAATTTGGAATCCACAGCACTGGCTCCTAGTGAACAACTTTGTTTGACTTTTCCACAAGGAACATATCCACAAAGTTTCAGCTTGATCTGTGTGACAGTTCTGGAGAAGAAGTCAAAAATAGCAATAACACACAAAAAAATCATAAAAAATTGGGAAAAAATTGCACCAGCGCTACCTGGTGAACAAGTTAAGAACATGGAGTCCCTAGGAGTGTTCCTGTGTTATATCAAAGCAATCGGTTAAGTGGTTCCAAAGAAGAATATGTTTTAAGATTTGCCCCAAAAAGGAACAAAAAGATCATTAAAAAAGTAAAAAAATTACTAGAGCATGACCATTTGAACAAATCTGCAAGAGATCCAACTAAGGTACATTGCCACCAAGTTTGAAGTGAATCTGACTGACAGTTCTGCAGAACAAGTCAAAAAAGTGAATTAGGATTAGGATGTCCATTTACTTGCATAGTAATCAATAGGAAAGGTGCATTTAGGAATAAGCATTGCCTCCTGGTGAACAACTTTGTTTGACCCTCTAACAAGGAACATATCCACCAAGTTTAACCTTAATCTGAGTGACGGTTCTGGAGAAGAAGTTGAAAATAGCAATGACACACACACACACACACACACACACACACACACACACACACACACACACACAAAATAAAAATAAATAATAAAAAAGAATCATCAAAAATTAGAAAAAATGCAGCACCACCTGATGCACAAATTAAGAAGTAGGAGTCCCTAGATGTGTTCCTCTGTTATAGCAAAGCAATTGGGTGAGAAAATTTTTGAAGTTTTGCCCCCAAAAAGACACACCCCCCCCCAAAAAAAAATCACTGGATCGTGATCAATTGAACCAACTTGGTAGGGACCCACCCAAGGTTGATTGCCACCAAGTTTGAAGTAAATCTGACTGACAGTTTCGCAGAACAAGTCAAAAATGTGAATTAGCATTAGAATGCCCATTGACTTACGTAGTAATGAATAGGAAAGATGCATTTACTGATAAGTACCTGCAATAAAAAAGAAAAAGTTTCAAATCAGGAATCCGTTGCATTGCCTTCTAATGAACAACTTTGTTTGACCCTTCCACAAGGAACATATCCGCCAAGTTTCAGCTTAATCTGAGTGACGATTCTGGAGAAGAAGTCGAAAATAGCCAAAACACACAACAAATCATAAAAAAAGACAAAAATGGCACCAGCGTTAGCTGGCGAACAAATTAAGAACTAGGAGTCCCTGGAAGTGTTCCTGTGTGATATCAAAGCAATTGGGTGCGCGGTTTCGGAGAAGAAGATTTTTTAAGGTTTGCCCCAAAAGAAGACCAAAAAATCATAAAAAAATCCAAAAATGACTGGAGCGTGACCATTTGAATGAACTTGGTAGAGACCCACCCCAGGTACATTGCCATTTAGTTTGAAGTGAATCTTACTGACGGTTTCGGTGAAGAAGTCGAAAATGTAATTGTTGACGGACGGGCGGGCGACGGATGACACACCATACAAAAAGTTCAGCTGACTAACAAGTCGGCTGAGGTAAAAATGCACAACAAACGATAAAAAAAAAAAAAAAAATCGCAGAGCCACCCGTTGAACAAACTAAGGTCTGGGGGGCCCCAGAAGTGTCCGTATGCAAGTTCAAAGCAATTGGTCAAGCAATTTTGGAGATTTTTTTAAGATTTCGCAAAAAATTAACAAAAATTCACAAAAAAATTCACTGGACCATGACCAGTTGAACAAACTTGGTAGAGACGTATCCAAGGTACATCCCCACCAAGTTTGAAGTGAATCTGACAAGCGTTTTTTTTTTTTTTCTTTTTGAGAAGAAGTCGAAAATGTGAATTTCGGACAGACGACGGCCCCTTCCAAAAGCTCAGCTGACTGACAAGTCAGCTGAGCTAAAAATGGACAAGCTGAGTTACAATTTTAAAAAGTATATTTAGATCTGGTGCATGCAGCCTTGTCTAGACTATGGAATGTGGGGCCAATCAAACTCCTTGTCATTGATCCTCTCAAATTGGAAAACATCTGTTACGTTTTTTTAACCATACTGTTTGCATTATAGACAAAATCCTAAAATCTAAATGTAAAATATCATTTTAAACATGAACAACATCATTATTTTCTAGGTGAGGGAGCACAAAGCACTTCAACTTGGGCCAGTAACAAAGTGTTGCCTGTTTGCAGGTCTATCAGCATCATCCAGTTTCTGACCAAGGGCATAGGTACTATGTGCCTTTTTTTTTTTTTTTTTGAGGGAGAGGGGGAAAGAAGGCTATCCCATCATGTAAGCGTTTTCCCCTGAAAGCAATTTTTCGTCTGACTTTCTGTAGCATGATTTCTACATTTCTTCGTATATTGGGGGTTCCAAAGGCTCAGATTGACAATTTAAACCTAAATTTTCAAGCTTTTCTATGGGTGCAGGACCCTTAATAGTGGAATAAAACAATTCACTATTTTAGCCCCCCCCCCCCTTCTCAAAATTCACGGGTTCTAACATTCACGAGTCCTGCCCTAACAAATTTACAAGTTTTTACCCTGTTTTTTGATCATAGTAATGCTCCTGTTTGTGACTGCATAGATTGGTATCATATCTTCATGGATATAATTACTGAGTAATGAAACCATTTGTTATTGGGTGGAGTTTTATATCATTAATTAATCACCACAAGTCTATGTCAGTAATAGTTCTGTCTATACATCTTCCTGTACCTGCAGTAGTAACGCTTAAAATGTTAAGGAATTTCATATCAGAAATGAGTTTAAATTCCTGCAGGTACAGGAAGATGTATAGACAGAACTGTATAGGAAGATGTATAGGAAGATGTATAGACAGAAAAAAAAAGTTGATAGCTTTCAGAGCTTTTCCTGAGGCACTGTGGATGTCAAGAATAACCAGCTGAGACTATGGGTTAACTTCTTTCTGACCACAATAAAAAAAGAGATAGAGTTCCTCGAGCTATATTAATAATTTAATATATGCTATGTAAGCACTTCACATATCTCTATGAACAGACAGTTATGTATATGGTGTGCATAAATCTTTGCGACCTCCTTTGTTGGATACGTTTTAATCTTTGTGCAGTTTGGAAAGTTCTGAAATAATATTTTCTTAAAAATGTCGTTCTGAATTGCAATTAATCGAAATAGGGGGGGGGGGAGGAGGAGGAGGAGGAGGAGGAGGAGGAGGAGGAGGAGGAGGTACTTGGAATGGCATCTTTATCTATAACAGCTAGTTTTGGAGAAATTCAACTTCAAAATTTTTCAATGCCCCTAATTAGTATAATTTAAAATTCTACAACTTTTATTTACTGTCCGTTATATTGGCAGGTGTCACAAACCTATACATGCACATTGAAATTGTGTGTCTATGTGCAATAGTTTGGAAGATATGGAGCTTTTAAAATTTCAGTTGACCCTAATTTGCATAATTTTAAACATTCTGACTATTCCAAACGATATGCACAATTTCACTGTTAGGTCAGTCACCATGGCAAGTTTGGTGATTTTCCGAATAAAGGTGTCCGAGAAAAACTCAGGACAAATTTTGTCGGAAAGAAAGAAAGAAAGAAAGAAAGAAAGAAAGAAAGAAAGAAAGAAAGAAAGAAAGAAAGAAAGAAAAGAAGATCTGCTTCACAGCAAATCTGGGTGCCTTCAAAATGAGAGCAGTTTGAAACGCTACACTTTGCCATTGTTCAAGACAATCTTAATTTTGTTTATAAGCCAAATTTGCATAAATTAAAATGCTACAACTCTGGTTCTTGGTTCATTGGATGTGGCCATGTCACAAACTTATGAACTAAAGTTTGACTGACACCAATATCTATAATAGTTTCGAAGCTATTAAAGATCTTGATTTTGTGTATTCGTATAAATTAAAAGCCTATAACTTTTGTTCATGGTTCATCGAATGCAGTTATGTTACAAACCTGCAAATTGAAGTTGGAATGGTACCTCTATGTGTTATAGTTTTGAAGTTATTCAAGATTTAGCTTTTATGTATTTGCCTTCTTTGTATAAATTTAACTGCTACAACTTTGGTTCATGGTTCATTGGATGCATCTATGTCACAAACAAACAGAGTCAAGTTGAAATGGCACCTTTATATATACTGAACCAAACAAATAACGCAACCCTTAAACTTTTTAACTTAAATATTTATTGTTACTTTCATATCACAGAAACAAATTAGATCCATATTCTGCAGTCTATTTGGCATAACATGCGAAAAACAAAAACTTGAAACTGTCAACGAGGGCGCGACCAGCTGGCAATAAACAGGGCAACATTGATTTGTAAAGTTCACAAATTGGCATGTCCACTAATACTGTGTGTGACCACCATCAGCATCTGTAACTGTTATGCAACGTCGGCGCATGGATGACACTAGCCACTGCACCATCTGCCGGGGCACACGATCCCACTCTTCTTGAAGAGCCTGGCGAAGCTGCTGGCGGTTGGCGGGCGCTGGATCCCGTCTCCGAACACGCTGGTCAAGGCAGTCCCAAAGATGCTCAATGGGATAGATATCAGGTGAGAAGGCTGGCCATGGCAAAACGTTAATTCCTTCTCCTTGCAGAAAATCCATCGTCAGTCTAGCGGCATGGGGCCGAGCATTGTCCTGTTGAAGCAAGTGGAGTTGGTGGTGTCTAATGAAAGGGACTGCAACAGGCTGAAGGATCTCATCCCTGTAACGGCAGCGTTAAGATTGCCTTCAATGAAGATTAGCTGGGTTTTGGCTGTGAATGAAATTCCACCCCACACCATCACTGATGCACCTCCAAATCGATCTGTTTCCAGCACACAGGCATCTGAGTAGCGTTCTCCCCTTCGTTGCCAAACACGTGTCCTACCATCTGCATGATACAGGGTGAAGCGGGATTCATCGGTGAATAGCACATCGCTCCACTGTTGATGGGTCCAGCGATTATGGGCAGTAGCCCATTGTCGTCGGGCTTGCCCTCTTGCCTGTGTCAAAATTTGACCCCTGTAAGGACGCCTGGTGTGTAGATGGTGTTCTTGTAGTCTATTATGGACTGTCTGGGCAGATATTCTGTTATTGGTTCTGCCAGGTGTCTGTTGTGCAGTTCTAGTGGCTGGTCGAATTCTGTTCCGCAGATGTGACACCCTGATGTGTCTGTCTTGTGCAGGTGTGGTTTCTCTTGGTCTCCCAGGACGCTGTCTATCAGCTGTGGCCCCAGTCTCCTGGAATCTTGTAGCAAGTCTGGATATAGTGGATTTGTGGACTTGCAGTCTTCTTGCCACCTCTGCTGCAGATAAACCAGCCTGTAGCATGCCAATTCCTCTCTCCCGATCTATTGTTGATAATCGACCCATAGTTCTTGGAATACTGTGCCAAATGAATCCCATGCTGCCCTTTTATTGTCCCTGAGGGGCTACACCCAACCAGTAATGGTGCGAATGTTTTAGTCATGTCGGTAACACTGAATCCTGCAGTTGTCCTTGATTCAGCACAACCACCAAACTTTGAAAGCCTCATATCCTCGCACACAGTTACGCTTGGGCTGATTTCAATGTGGCCTTTTCCTGTCCCAGAATCAAAGACTTGGCAACCTTAATTTTAGGTGTCAGAGACTTGCGTAAAATAGCCTGCTGTAGTCACTCTTGATTCATGACAATGACCCCATGGCAAGGTCAGGGTACTCGACCTTGAGGTCACACTACTTGGTGCATTATTTTAGACTGATTTAACAACGGTTTTTATATTTCTGAACTTTAAATACAGTTCCAATGTGAAAATAAACCCAAATGAAAAAGTTGCGTTATTTGTTTGGTTCAGTATATAACTATTTAAGATTCAAATTTTGTATATTCACTTAATTTGCAAAAATCCAAAATTCTACAACTTTGGTTCATGGTTCATTGGATGCCCATATGTCACAATCCATAAATTAAAGTGGAATGACACCTTTATCTATATAGTTTGGAAACTGTTTGAGATTTAAATTTTGCATGTTCACCTAATTTGCATAAATTCATATTCCACAACTTTGGTTCATTGTTCATAGTTCATTGGATGCAGCTTTGTCACAAATCTATAAATTGAAGTTGGAATGGCATCACCATGTATAGTAGTTTTGGAAATATTCAACTTTTAAATTTTTCACTGCCTCTGAATAGTATAATCTAATCTAATACAACCTTCATTTACTTTCCAGCATATTGGCAGATGTCACAAACCTATACATGCACATTAAAAATTTTGTTTCTATGTGCAATAGTTTGGAAGATATGGAGCTTTTAAAATTTTAATTGACCCTAATTTGCATAATTTTAAACATCATCTATATAACTACTCCAAACGATATGCACAACTGCACCGGTAGGTCAGTCACCATTTCAAGTTTGGTGGTTTTCAGAATAATAGTGTCCGACAAAACCTCCGGAAAAAATGGGTACCATGGAGAGAAAGAGAGAAGTAAGAATCCAAGGAAAAACCATATGTCTAGGTTGGTATGACGACAGTCAAAGTCAGAGGTCCCCTAGCAACCGACCGAGCCGCAAAGCAATCGACATAATTGCGACTGCAAACAGTCGGTATAATGATATGTAAAAATAAGCAGTGAACTACAAAAAATTTGCTTCACGGCAAATCTGTCTAGGTGCCTTCAAAATGAGAACAGTTTGAAAAGCTATACTTTGTTCAACATAATCTAAATTTTGTTTAGAAGCCAAATTTGCATGGATAGAAATGCTACAACTTTGGTTCTTGGGTCATTGGATGTGGCCATGTCACAAACTTATAAATTAAAGTTTGACTGACACCACTGTCTAGAATAGTTTTGATGCTATTTAAGATATTAATTTTGTGTGTTTACATTAAAAGCCTACAACTTTGGTTCATTGTTCATTGGATACGGCTATGTCACAAACCTACTAATTGAAGTTGTAATGGTACCTGTATGCATAATAATTTTGAAGTTATTCAAGATTTAGATTTTGTCTATTCGCCATATTTGCACAAATCCTACAACTTTGGTTCATTGAATGCACCTATGTCACATACCTATACATTGGAAGTTGAAGTGGCACCTCTATCTATAACAGTTTTGAAGCTATTCAAGATTTAAATTTTGTGTATTCACCGTATTTGCATAAACTAAAATTCTACAACCTCGGTTCATGATTCACTAGATGCAGCTATGTCACAAACCTATAAATTGAAGTTGGAATGACACCTATGTATAATAGTTATGAAGTTAGTGAAGGTTTAAATTTTGTGTATTCACCTAATGTGCATAAATTTAGGTTTTGTAGTTTTGGTTCATTGGATGCGGCTATGTCACAAACCTACAAATTGAAGTTGGATTGACACCTCTATCTATAATAGTTTTGAAGCTATTCAGAGTTTACATTTTGCATATTCAACTAATTTTCATAAATTATAATTCTGTAACTTTGGCTCATGGTTCATTGGATGCGGCTATGTCACAAACCCATAAATTGAAGTTGGAATGGCACTTCTATCTATAATTATAGTAGTTTTGAAGCTATTTAAGATATAAATTTTGCATGTTCACCTAATTTGCATAAATTAAAATCCTACAACTTTGGGTGATGGTTCATTGGATGCGGATTTGCCACAAATCTTTGAACTGAAGTTGGAATGGCATCTTTATCTATAATAGTTTTGGAAATATTCAACTTTTAAATTTTTCAATGCCCCTAATTACATAAATTAGAATTCTACAACTTTCATTTACTGTCCAGTATATTGGCAGGTGTCACAAACCTATACATACACATTGAAATTGTGTGTCTATGTGTAATAGTTTGGAAGATATGGAGCTTTTAAAATTTTAATTGGCCCTAATTTGCATAATTTTAAACATCACGACTATTCCAAACGGTTTGCACAATTTCACTGTTAGGTCAGTCACCATGGCAAGTTTGGTGGCTTTCAGAATAATGGTGGTGTCCGAGAAAAACTCCGGACAAATCTGGTTGTAAAGAAGAAGAAGAAAAAGAATTCTTGGAAAAACAAAATGCCTGGATTGCCACCCAGACATAATAAGGACAAGTGCGACACCAAGCGATTTTTTAGGTAACTACCGCCTGTCAAAGTTCATAGAGGTAAAAATATAACGGGTACCTGTAAAAAGTATATATATATATATATATATATATATTTGAGGGGAGGGAGTGGATATGACCCACATATTCTAAATATGACTATAGTTTCAACCTTGTCATCTGATTATCAAATAAACATTCAGATGTGTGGCAAACATTTCAAATGATTGTCAATACTAAACCAGTCATCATGTCTTAATTTTCTTATTTTCCAAACTTTTTAGTGAGGCGAAATGGTTACCTGCCAAATGAGCCACCTGAACTGGTGAACCAATTGTTCACCCGCCAAACAAGACAAAGGGGCCGTCAGAGCTGGTTAACCACTTGTACACCTGGTACATAAGAAAAATGAGCCATCAGGATTGGGAAACAACCCACTGGCATGGGAGATCCACAAGTATGCATTAATAATCAAAATGAGTATAATCTCACGTTGATCAAAATTACGTAAAATATCGTGCATATGCACAGTTATAACTAAACCGTGAACAGAGTAGAGCCAGTTAACTCTCTCTTCAATACTGACCATGATATACTGTCAAAAGTAATGGCTCACGGGTTTCGAAGGGCTTTATTTTCCTCAATATGAACACAAGACGAGGCTTTTAAAAGGTAGATCAATTGGGAAAAATACAAGGTTAATGAAGATGCAGTATTATAGAAATTGTTTTTTTAAAGGTTTGCTTCCCCTAATCGCCTTTTAAGAGACGCTAAACACCATAGAATGGACCTATATTGACCATGTTCTCACATCTTCTGACTTTTGGCCTTGAACTTACTAAGTGGATCAAACTTATTTCCAAAGTTCTTCTAATTGTGTTATTAACAATGGTTACGTCTGAAACTCTGCGCTCTCGAGGGGTACGTGTCAGATAAGGTTGTCCCCTTACGCCATTTCTATAGTTCTTGGAATAGAACCTTAATTAGTCATCACGATTGGAATCAGCCAGAACACAGAAGGACTGAACTTTGGTGAAAAAAAAAAGTAAAATTAGTCAATTAGCAGTTGACAAAACATGTTTTGTTCCCATGGAAATTCTACAAAAACGTTGAGGTTTTACGTTTTTTCTTAAGATATTCGCGCTTGAAATGTAGTTCAGATACCCCCCCCCCCCATGAATAAATAAATAAAAATTTTAAATAAACAAATAAAAAATAAATAAAATGTTCAATGGACACATACGCAAAATTTATGGATACTGAAACCTCCCATAAAAAATATTGTGTTCAAACGCATAGCTGTATCAAAAATTTTGTATGCAGCTTCAATGATACATATAAATGAATAAGTATTTCATTCTATCATATATATAGGCCTACATGTATGTAAGGAATATAATGATGATTCAATGTAAATGCATATCAAAAGGTCGTTTGCAACTTATGCATTTTACCATTGATCTGCTAGCTTTATGACTTAACTGCATGAGCCAAACGGCTGTCCAGTGAGCATGACCCAAGTTTTACAGATTTGATAAGGACATTGAACTATCTGAATAGCTTTCTGAATCTGGCACTGCACTTCAAATTGTCGGGGATGTTTTTTGCTTTTTTTTGTTTTGTTTTTTGTTTGTTTTTGTTCGTTTGTTTTTGTTTTTTTTTGTCCAACCGAAAGCCTATAAGGACCACAAAATAAACAAACAAACAAACAAACAAACAAACAAACAAACAAACAAACAAACAAACAAATAAATAAATAAATAAATAAATAAATAAAACTCGTAATGCTGAGTTTTTTCTCGAAATTTCTTTTAAAAATCAAAATTTCGACTTTTTTATGCTTGAATTGCGACTTTGAAATTTTGACCTTTTAAAACTCGAAATTTGGGGGGGGTTCGAAAACTCGACTTTTTCAACTCGGTATTTCGACTTTTTTCTTGAAATTTCGTCTTTTTTAAAGTCCGAATTTCAGCTTTAAATTGTCAAAATTTCGAGATTAAAAAGCCGAAATTTCAACTTTTTAAAGTAAAAAATTTCAGCTTAAAAATGTCGAACTTTGGATAAAAGAAGTCGAAATTATCAGTTTAAAAAGTGGAAATTTCGGCTTTTCTTAAGCCAAAATTTCTGAAATTTCGACTTTTTAAAACAAAAATATTTTAGCTTAAAAAAGGTCGAAATTTCGAGAAAAAAGTCGATATTTCGAGACAAAAAGTCGAAATTTCGTCTTTTTGAAGGCAAAATTCAAGTTTAAATTTCGAGTTAAAAAGTACAAATTTCGAGAAAAAAGTTAAAATTTCGAGTTTAAAAAGGTTGAAATTTCGACTTTTTGAATTAAAAATTCAAGCTTAGAAATGCCGAAACTTGGAGATAAAAGTCGAAATTTTGAGAAAAATCCCGAAATTGCGAGATTTAAAGCTCGAATTTTCGAGATGTAAAAGTCGAAAATTCGAGGAAAAAATCGAAATCTCGAGATTTAAAAGTTGAAATTTGAGAAAACACTCGAAATCACGAGTTTTATTATTATTATTATTATTATTATTATTATTATTATTATTATTATTATTATTATTATTGTTATTATTATTATTATTATTATTAATTATATTTATTTATTTATTAATTATATTTATTTATTTATTTATTTATTTATTTTTATTTATTTATTGGTAATACTTATAGGCTTCTGTAATTTATAATTAATTACTGAAAGATGCATTTTATAAACGTTGGCACCAAGATGGAATAAAGTTTATTGGCGATATCATTGAACAAGGTTACTTATTGAGTGAAGCAGTGTTGGAAATAATCCCCAGTATCAGAAACAAATTTCTTAGCATCTACCTTTACGTTTGGTAATTGTCGGACAATGGAAAGTTATGTGATCTACACCTAGAATAGTCATCATATTCTCTATGTGCCGAACTTTTAATTAATGGAAAGAACAAGTTTGTTTGTGACAACGTGTGACATAACATGTAAAAAGTTTTATTGGTGCATCAGGAATTCTCAGGATGAAGAAATACCCACAAGGTTTTAAACCATCATGAAAGTCTGGGATACCGGTATCGAAATGGACAATTAGTCTAAAATATTTACCCTGTCATGTAATTGTATGTTGTAAAGCAATTACAAGCATTCTAATTTTCTCCATCGTTTTGCCTCTCGCAAGTCTAGATAATTCAAACTGAATTTAACACAAAGTGACTCCTGTGATTATTGATGGCAGTTAAGACACCATTCTTCGATTTTTGGAATGTTACAATATTCAATCATTTTGGACCATGTTTTAAAATAGATGGAATATCGATTATACACGGTCAAAAAAATTGAATACTAACTGCACAACCAGTTGGATTTGGTCCTTTCATATCCCTAAGTAACTACATATTAAATCACTGCCTTACGCAAGCAAAGTAATTTATTGACACAGAACTATGTCTTACACAAAGAGTACAATTTTCAGCTTTCCTGACATTCCTTGCACTCAGTCAAAGTCAATTGAACAACAGATGACTGACACGTCAGCTGAGCTAAAAAATAAAAAGGAGAAGAAATTTCAGTGTGGACTAATTGAGCCTTTCACGGATAGAAACAAATATGAAAATTACAATATATACTGGAACAGAAGATAGGTATTCCAGTGAGTCAACGGAACTCCTTCCTTCAAGACCACCATATACACCAAGACCACGAAGGCCCTCAAGATGTACCTGAGGACACCTCATTAAAAGGCTTAAAATCAGAGAAGGTAACTACCGAAGCAAGCAAGCAAGTACTAGTAAGTTATTTGATTGACAGCAAATATGTCTGTGTCCACAAGTCAAACTAGGAAAAAAGATTAGCTCCCAAGTAAATATGTCTGTGTGCCTCTAAAATCTTGCATAAATTTACAGGTTGGCACACAAGCATAATACGTAATTCCAGGAAAAAAAGCATGTCTATGTTGGCACACAGACATAAAGATACAAGCTGAAGTGACATCTCTGTCTAAATACTTTTGATGTCCCAAAGCAGGATCACTTATAATGCTAAGACTAATAACTGTTCAACAGAGGTGTACTTCCCATGATTTATACATAGAAGTTACAATGCCATACATTAATCGCCAAAGCTACTTTGGGTTTTGTGTTTATAAAGTAAGTATTAAATTCATGAGATGTTGTTTGGTAGTAATATGACATGACCATCTATGTTAAATGTATTTGGAAATATTTGTTCCTTTCTCATTCCATTTTGTATATCATTTATCGTCGACCCAGTATTTTTCTTTACCGTTTGTAATTATTAAACATGTCTTCAAATAAAGTTCTTTTGTGTTATTGATATTTGCTTTTAAATTTTTCTTGGAAGTCTGCAAATTTATTTAAGAATGTTATACCGTTGCTGTCTTATGAGGTTATCTTTAATGTTGTTATACAATGGTTGAAACATTTCAAATTATGCTTATTAAAGGGACCTTAAATCCTCAGTGCCTTTAAAGGCAAGGCAACATATTAAGGACTGGGCTTTTTGCCAATATGCATCAATATTAAGGCATCAACTGGGTTATATTTCAAATGATGCAACATGTAACCGCCTTTTGTTTATATGATACACGTATGCAGTCTTGATTGGGCGCAGTTACTTAGTTAAATTACAAATGTCCCCAGGTTCAGGTTCCCCAAGACTACATCTAATACTACACAATATATAACTGACAATACGACAGATTTATATTAAATGTTCATTTATTACAATAAAATGCACAAGTAAATCGGTATCACTGCGAGTGATAATCCGTGTTGTGTGGCACACTACGAGTGTCCATGCACGCTTGGTTAAAATGGTGAGGCATTCATGTGCATGCAGCTATGTACAGGGCTCTGTGCAGGTTCCCAGATTGGCGCAGCCAGTACACCCATGGACGGCGCAGCCACAACCTAGAAAATGAAGAACACCAGGTGAATTATCTCAAAATTCACGTTCTTTGCTCACCAAGCCACAAGCCCTGCCTCATATAGAATGGCCTCTCTCTCCAATCACCTTTCTACATTAAGCAGAAATTATTCTTAATAAAATATATACTATTTACATATACACATGATGAGGAGTAGAGCCAAACATGTAAACAGAGGCAGTGGGTGCCTCAATGACAGTGTGACTGGAGATTACACAAAAAATCACTCAGTACCTTCCAAAAATCAATAACATTTACATTTGTTTGGATCCAATACTGCCAAGATACAATATCACATTTTTTTGTTTGTTTGTTTTTCTTAAATGTAGCTCATCCCCATCGTAATTATCAATAATAAATGAATATAGCACCATACATTTTATGATCTGTAACAATTTGCAATAAAGTCTTACAAGTGCAGAGAGATGACTAAGGACATGCTTGAAGTAGTATTTTTTTAATATGTAACTGATCCATTCAGATACACTTGTGTCAATAGACATAAAGATACTCTGTAGCACTGATGTCAATACTTATTGCATTAAATCCCATTGTACAGAGCAATATGCAGCTAGCAAAATTACAGATGAGCAGGCAAGGGATTTACACGTGCTCCACGTTGCCTCATTATCATAATTTATTATGGCCATCAAAAGTTGCATTGACCATTATATGTACTTCTCTTACAATAAACATACTTGAAATGATGACAAGAGTGCCTTTACCTGCATCACTTGAGCTTACAGCAAGAGGTGTTACAAGAGACTAGCTTAAAGTCACTCTAGCATGTGCCGCTGTTACTGGCATCATGTTGCACCATGTGCTCGACAAGAGAACAAAGGGATTTTTTGGGTCTTACACCAAAGTGCAAGATTGAGTTATCAATATTGCATCAAACCGGCCCAAACTTCATAAAACATGTAAAAATGACTTTTTAGTTCAAAAACTCACCTAGAAAATGAAGAACACCAGGTGAATTATCTCAAAATTCACGTTCTTTGCTCACCAAGCCACAAGCCCTGCCTCATATAGAATGGCCTCTCTCTCCAATGACCTTGACCTTTCGATATTAATGCATTTACATATCCAAAACTTTTTTTTTTTTTATGTCAGAGTTCAATGTTGTAATGCGAATGTAGGAAATGGAAAGATTTCATAAAGGAAGTGATTAACAGAAGTGATTATGGTTTAGACCCTACAATAGTTATTTTAACAAAACAGAAAAGGGTCCAAAACAGACCATACTCCCTCTGGCGGCGTATCTTGAACTAACAGATTTAATTATGAATGCAGCCACCAGGTGACACTTCAGGCAATACCAATTATGAATGGGAAGAAAAGAAAAAAACTAGTAACTAAAGGTCTGAAAGGCATGGTAGTTACACTCACCCCTCCTTGGAGAGGCACACATGGGAAGCGGCCTTTGCAACGAGCAAAAACGCTGAGGGCATAGTGGCTTGTTATTGGTGAGAATGAACTCGAAATATATACAAGATTATCATATAATGTACCATGTGTAGCACCAATTTGAAAATTAATAATTCCTTAGGCTATAAATACTATGGCCATGCTTACTGCGAGCAAGCATGATGACTGATACATGTGGCTGCAACGAGTCAGCTTAAATCACTAGATTCTGCATTTGCAGCATCAGGTCAATGAGGTCAGTCAGTTTTGGGCAAGGGTTACCCTGCTGCGATTAACCTTCATCAAAGCTGCTCTCCTGGCCTGTTCTTTGGACAGTTCATCCTCACTGTCAGGGCACAAACGACGATGGTAATGCTTTGGAGGGACCACCGTTTCGCCCTGGAGAAGCTGAGAAAGGCAGATCTCCAAAGCGATGGTTCCTCGAGTATTGGGGTGCACAGAGTCATTGTGGTACCAGCCTGGCCCAACATCCCCAGGGAGGCCACGGTGTCCCTCAAATATGTGGTCCAGGTCAAGCAGAACCACTTGGTCTGTGGCCATCTTCCTAATCTCTCTGTTCAAGAGTGCCCTAGGCCGTTGGATGTCCTTGTAAGAGAACTGGAGCGACTTGCCCCGTTTCCACATAGAATCTGGCACTGTGCAGAGCACCACTGTGCTAGCTATTACCTTGGCCAATTTAACACAGTTGCCAATGTTCTTTATAACCGTTGTGGTCTCCGGTCTTGTGTAGTCATTGGTCCCTACACATAGCAGCATGGTTTCCACCTTGACCCCACAAGTGGAAAAGTTGTGAAAAAGGACCTCTAACAGTTCATCACTTCTGATCCCAGAGAAGCAGAAAAGCTCTACTTCTCCAGGAAGGGATGATGCGTCGACACAGCGAAACAGGGAGTCAGCAAGTAGTACCACATCATGGCACTTGGATGTGTCCAACTGTAGCCATCCACGTGTGGCAGCCCTTGACTCTTCTTCCCCAGAGGGATGGAAAACCGGTGTTATAGCCTCCTTTGAATTCCCTTCAGCCTGGACCATCACAGTATCTGGCATGGTCGGGAATGGCACAGGAAGTCCCCCTGGGATGCACGGTGCACCCCTGGCAGCCAGCTGGGGGACCACACCACCACGACTCTGAGGGGAGCCTGGTAATTCTAGTGACCCATGGGAGGCCTGTTCTGACACCTCACCAGGGGTGATGTAAGTGGCATCCTGCTGCACACTGGGAGTGTGCAGCTGCCCTGCCCCCTTCACTGTTGACTCCAACAGCTGACGGTAATGGCCTTCTACGAGAAGGCACATCTTTCGGGCAGCATCTCGCTCTGCCCTGACACTCTCCAACTCCCTCTTCAGTACCCAAATGTCTGCTGCACTCTCCTCCATAGCTGCAAGAAATACACAGCACCCAACATGGTTAGCACATTTCATACATAAATTAACAACCATGATACAACCTGTGTATTTGATTTAGTGGTTTGTCATGGTATCACAAATACATGCACTAGACTAATTACATACTGCTACTAAATGCAAGTTAATAATACTGCATGACCACGAGTTATGCTCATTCTACCAATGTTAGATGCCCAGGCAAGCTGCCCTTAACATGGCATCGCGTTCACCGGGGCGGAGGATAGCTCTGCCTATTTGCATCTCAGTGTCACTGATGCACATCAGTGCATGTTTTATCATGTCACTGTACTTGAATGAGGGCTTCATGCGGTGAACTTGAGCTCTTTTCATGACAGGCTCTCCGAGAGTGTCATAAGTCATCCTCAAAGGTGGCTGGTGAGTCCTCATGGACCTGCGAGGTTCATGTTCACCCTCCTCCACCTGTTCGGGTTCAATACTTTCTTGTTCCACACCCTCATCATCTGGTATGTCAACAATCACATCACCAGATGGCTCAGTAACAGAGCTGTTCGTACTCATGGGGGGATTGCCACCATCATAATAATCTATCCTGCAAGGATAGAATTCAGGTGCTGATGCCCTCAGGGGAGAATGAGCTGGTGTGACCAAGGGTTGATCCACTCTAACACTTACATTTATAGGAGGGTTGTCTCCCAAGTGGAGTATGGGATCAAATATCTCCCCATCATCACTATCAGACTCATTCTCTTCTCTCTGTTCTTGCCTCCGCGATCTAGATCTGGTCCTTGGTGCACTGACAGGAGCATCTTCTACCTCTGTTGCTGCAGATATCATGGACCCACAGGGTAGCAGGTGGTTACGGTGTAGAGTGCGCTCTGGGCCTTCCCCATCTTCTCGCTGCACTGTGTACACAGGCAGTTCAGGCACTTGGTGCAACACTTTATACACATCCGGCTCCCACCTATCAGCGATTTTATTCTTGCCACGAAGATTTAAATTTCGTACTAACACTCTGTCACCCTCTTCAAGGATGACTGCTTGAGCCCTCTTATCATACCTGGCTTTGTTCTTATCACAAGACTTTTTAGTATTATCTTGAGCCAGTTTATAGGCATATTGCAGCCTCTCTCGCATGTCTCGCACATATTGCACAGGGTCCCTAGAACAAGGCAAATCTGGATCAGTGCCAAACATGATGTCAATTGGCAACCTTGGGTGGCGGCCAAACATAAGGTAATAGGGGGAGAACCCTGTTGTACCATTGATAGTACAATTGTATGCATGAGTCAATGGCTTCACATACTTCCGCCAGTCTCGTTTTTGATCATTTTGTAAGGTCCCCAACATATTTAAAAGAGTCCTGTTGAACCTCTCCACAGGGTTTCCCTGAGGATGATATGGGCTGGTCCTACTCTTTCGAACTTCACCCACCTTACAAAGTTCCCTAATGACCTTAGACTCAAAATCACGACCTTGGTCTGAATGGATACGTGCCGGCCATGCATAGTGTGATACAACATTGTCCCATAAAGCTTGGGCTACAGTCTTGGCTGTCTGGTTTTTACATGGCACTGCTATGGCATATTTGGTGAAGTGGTCGGTCATTACTAAAATGTTTGCTATTCCACCTCTATCTGGCTCAAGTGACAAAAAGTCTATGCAAACTAGTTCCATAGGAGAGTTGGAAATGATGGACTCCATAGGAGCCTTTTGGGCTACTGCCTTCCTACGAACACAACGTTCACACCCCTTGCACTTTGATTCAATGTCACGTGCCATATAGGGCCAAAAGAACCTCTGACGAGCGAGTTTGACTGCTGTATGGCACCCTGTATGTGCCACCTCATCATGGATGCCCTGAATAGCACGTTTTCGATGACTTAGGGGGATAACCAACTGCATCCAGTCCATGCCTTTGTCATCTTTGACTTTCCTATACAGTACACCATCCTGCAACATTAACTTGTCATATTCACGCATATACACTTTTAAATCCGAATCACCCCCAGGACTTGCTTCTCTGCCTGGGCGTCTTCCCTGCTTGACAAACTTAATTATCTCAGTAATGTGGGAGTCTGCTTGCTGCAAGTTTACCCACTCTGCTTTTGATATCTGAGGTAGTGAAGCTTGCCCTGGGCGTGGTTCTGGCATGGCAAGTGTATCCGGAATTGCACTTGTATTATAGGTCAAAGCCTCAACCCAAGCTGTTGTCTCTTGATTCTGTGCTTCAGCTTGCTTGGAAAGCATGGCTTTGCAGACAGCTCTGGGTACTGCTAGGTTCCTGGGACCCATGTTCAGAGGCTGAGGTTGCACACCATGTGCTTGAAGCACTGCATGTATCTCTTCCCTGCCACATCGAGCGACACAGGAGCTTGAGTCATGCTCCTCTATGAGAGGGCCATGGACCCGTTTTTCCAGCCAGTCAATATTTTCCATGATTTTCCTATATTCCTTATCATGTTCCGGAGGCCCGCGAGGTCTCCTGGACAGAAAATCTGCGTCAACATGGTCAACACCCCTCCGGTAACATATGTCGAAATCATACACAGACAATGCTGCCAGCCACCTGTACCCAGTCGCATCGAGCTTAGCTGAGCTTAAAACATAGGTCAAAGGGTTATTGTCTGTGACCACAGTAAATTTGCCCCCATATAGGTAATCGTGAAATTTCTCTGTGACACACCATTTCAGTGCTAGAAATTCACGTTTGTGTGCAGGATAGTTACTTTCACTCTTGGACAAACCTCGGCTTGCATATGCAATGACCTTCATGTCTTCACCCTGGTTCTGGTAGAGCACCCCACCTAAGCCTACGAGGCTTGAGTCACAGTGGACTACAAAAGGTTTTGACATGTCTGCATACCCAAGAACAGGAGGTGAAGTTAGCCGTTGAATGATTGTTTCAAAGGACTCCTGACACGCACTGGACCAAAGTTTTTCAATAGAGGAACTCAAGTTTAGTACCTTCTCTCTGTTTTTTAGTTGACACCTTTTACGGGTCTTTAGAGGTACATAACCTGCTGTCAGGTCATTCAGGGGTTTTGTTATTTTTGAATAGTCCTTCACAAACCGCCTATAATACCCTGCAAACCCAAGGAAACTCTTAACATCTCTAACTGTCTTTGGGACTGGCCAAGTTGTCAGTGTAGATATTTTATCTGGGTCTGGCTCCACCCCATCAGCAGATACTATGTGCCCTAAATGTTTCACAGAAGTGTTGAAAAAAGTACACTTTTTTGGGTCAACTTTCAGCCCAAAGGCACGAAGTCTCTGTAGAGTTTTAAGGAGTCTTGCTTCAGTTTCCTCAAGGCTCTTACCATGAATAATTAAATCATCAATAAAAACCAGTACTTCCTTCATATTCATGTCTCCCATGCATTTGTCCATCAGTCTTTGAAAGGTGAATGGACTATTGACAAGTCCCTGACTCATCTTTTCAAAACTGAAAAGTCCAAATGGACATGTAAAGGAAGTGATGTCCTTAGAAGACTCCTCCATGGGCACATTAAAAAATCCTTGTTTTATATCCATGGTTATATAATATTTAGAGCCATGCAGGGCAGCAAACATGTCCTCTATCTTTGGAATGGGGTAAGAGTCCCGAATTGTTCGGGCATTAACCTTTCGGTAGTCCACACATAATCTAAGTTTTCCATTCTTTTTCCTAACCAAAACTATTGGGGATGCAAAAGGGCTATTTGAGCGTTTTATGATGTTTGCATCGAGCAAACCCTGAATATAACGCCTTGCATCTTCAAAATCCCTAGTTGGTATAGGTCTAGCCCTTTCACGGATTGGTGGACCAGGTGTCAACCTTATTGTGTGTTCAGCAGCATCTGTCGTACCAACATCAAATTCATGACGAGAGAACACATCACTGAAATCATTTAAATGGTTGAGGATCCTTTTTTTCCATTCTGGGGACAGAACAGTCTCCAAAGTTAAACACCAATGGTTCTTTGGCGTTAGGGCTAGGACCTTCAGCTACAAGAGAACAACATACAATTTCACTACTTTCCTCTACCCCTTGTAAATAACCCCTAACATTTCTCTGTACATCATGCATAGGTGCCTCGCTGTCTACGAGACACAACTCGGCCCTGACCCTGCGAGGGTTAACCTGGATTTCATGGTTGGACACATTTTGCACCATGACCTTCACCTTAGGTAAATGACCTATAGTTGGCACGAGAGTATTGATGATCTTTAGTCCCGCAGGCAACTTTCTACCAAGATCCTCTTGCACCAGGGCAACATCTCTGGTTACAGGGGGGCATTTACATATGCCACGGAAGTCATGCACTTCCCCAGCCTGAATACTAACAGCCTTCTTCCCCAGTACTTTGATGTTACCAAGTTTTCCATCTTGGTCTCCCTGTAGGTCTCTGTATGCATGAGCTACCTCACATCGCACTGGAAGATTTGGTTCACCATTCCTCCCACCTTTCCCACACTGCTTCGCAAGGGCTCGAAAGGTGTTAGTTCCCACTATAATTGGGGTTCTTCTGGAATATGAAGTGTCTGGGCATACCAGAGCAATGGTATCTACCTCCTGATCTGTGCCAACTATATCTTTTGGGAAGCAGATCTTGATTCTGACAAAACCTTCATAGTGCACAAGTTGACCTCCCGCCCCCTCAACACTAAGATCTTTTGTACCAAGTGTTTCCAGGGGTACACGTCTGGCCAGGTGACTTTGATAGAATGATCGGCACAGGGTAGTGACTTGCGAGCCACTATCCAGCAAAGCCCAACCAGGTATTCCATCTACCTTTGCCTGTGTCTCACAAGCAGGTCCCACTATCCCATCCACTACTGTTCCTCCAGTCTCTTCTATGTCGCCTCCATCAAACGCTAAATGCAACTGTGCAAGCACATCACTGGAGGATAAAACAATAGCAGAGTCTGAAGTGTTGTGGATTTTCAGGCTAACTAAAGGGGTCTCACTTCCTGTCCCATTGGAAACAAAGGTGTCGGTGACTATAGCATTCTTCAAACAGGCAGGCTCAATCAATATTTTACAATTTTTGCTTGGGGGACCACTGTGAATGGAGCCCCTTAATTGCATACATTCACCTGCAGGTAATACCACTGCATGGTTTGATAAGAGCCTCACTGAATGCGTACCCAGCTCACCTATACCCTTAGGACGACCAATATCTGCCTTACATGATCCACTTGGGGGACTACATGAAATAACCTTATATGGGGCCTCCGATTTCCCCTCAGTTCTCACATCTTCAGAGGCCCTTAATTGTTTAAATTATGGGCACCATTATTCTGGCCTTCACTGCGAGTGGAGCCACTTCTGCGTTGACGCTCAGCGAGACGCGTTTGCACTAATTCGGCATTTGTTGGATTATTACAATTTTGCATCAGATGACCGTCATCCAACCCGCAATTGTAGCAAAACAAAGACCGTCTTTGCCTGTTTCCCCTCTGGTTGTGTCGGGGCCCTGAGCCACCTCTTGAGGGGTTCTGGCTCTGCTGTTGAGCCACCGGGGTTGGGGTTGCCTGCATGGCAAACATCTTACTTCCCCACTCCCTGAGTTGACCTTCGAGTTTCTCCATGCGATCTTGGAGACTTGGTCCTTCTGCAGGAACAGTTTGGGACTTAATGTTTGCCTTTGGTGCATTAGTATCCTTTTTTATGGGGTGTCTAAAGTCTTCCTCAACCCTCTTTACTTCCTTTATAAGGTCTGTTAAAGGAGGGAAACAGTCACAGTACTTAATGTGCAGGATCTGACTCACCCTTTCATCCTGACAGCTGGACTTAAAGTGCGTAAGGAGGGTTTCATTTACTTGCTCCTCCTTTAGACCACCCCGCTTCACCACTTTCTGCACTTCAATAGCAAGGCGTTGTAAAAAATCACTAACTTTTTCACTTGGTTCCCTTCGCATACCAAAGAATTCGTGTAAAAGTTTCACACCATTTGCTACAGAGCCATACAACTCATTTAAATGGCTCACAATGTCTCTGGCTGTGGCGTCGGCACCGAGGCTACGAGCCAAATCAAGTGCTGGCACATGCAGGCTGCTGAAAATTTTCTGTTTCTTACCCTTGTCTGACAGCGAGTCATCTTCAAGTACAAGTTCAACCTGCTTTTCCCATTCCTCAAATGTTCCTTCACTCTTTGAAGAATTACCCGAAAAGGGCTTAATTTTATAATTAAAAGACACACCATGGTCCCCTTTCACCACATGTTGAACCTGAACATTTATCGTCTTTTGGGTGTTGGCATCTGCTGAAAGGGGAATGGACACCTCAGGTTCAGAACTGCTGCTTTTCTCTGCCAAAAATGTCTCAAATTGGTCAAGACGAGCTTCCCAATCACTTTTCGACTTAGCAAGTTCTTCTTCTGCAGCTGCCTTTTCAGCGAGAATATCCTGGATTCTCTTTTCTAACCTTTTAATCTCTTCTGCCATGTTTACTGTGAGTAAACGTGGAACAACTGATGAATTAATAAACTGAGATCAAATAGATGATGGTGGGACTTCAACACTAAGAGTATTGGAGTCAAAACATAAGAGAATGACTTGACTAATCAAAAACACAGACATGTACCTGTATATGGTTGCATACCAAAATATTGTACAAATGACTTAGCTGTACAAATCAAGTTCATAATACACTATATATAGTTGCACTGTCTACGAGACAGCACTTCAGCAATATTTGCATCCACAATAAGAGTACTTTTATATAAAAACGAAATCCCGGACGAGCCCCATTTTGTAACCGCCTTTTGTTTATATGATACACGTATGCAGTCTTGATTGGGCGCAGTTACTTAGTTAAATTACAAATGTCCCCAGGTTCAGGTTCCCCAAGACTACATCTAATACTACACAATATATAACTGACAATACGACAGATTTATATTAAATGTTCATTTATTACAATAAAATGCACAAGTAAATCGGTATCACTGCGAGTGATAATCCGTGTTGTGTGGCACACTACGAGTGTCCATGCACGCTTGGTTAAAATGGTGAGGCATTCATGTGCATGCAGCTATGTACAGGGCTCTGTGCAGGTTCCCAGATTGGCGCAGCCAGTACACCCATGGACGGCGCAGCCACAACCTAGAAAATGAAGAACACCAGGTGAATTATCTCAAAATTCACGTTCTTTGCTCACCAAGCCACAAGCCCTGCCTCATATAGAATGGCCTCTCTCTCCAATCACCTTTCTACATTAAGCAGAAATTATTCTTAATAAAATATATACTATTTACATATACACATGATGAGGAGTAGAGCCAAACATGTAAACAGAGGCAGTGGGTGCCTCAATGACAGTGTGACTGGAGATTACACAAAAAATCACTCAGTACCTTCCAAAAATCAATAACATTTACATTTGTTTGGATCCAATACTGCCAAGATACAATATCACATTTTTTTGTTTGTTTGTTTTTCTTAAATGTAGCTCATCCCCATCGTAATTATCAATAATAGATGAATATAGCACCATACATTTTATGATCTGTAACAATTTGCAATAAAGTCTTACAAGTGCAGAGAGATGACTAAGGACATGCTTGAAGTAGTATTTTTTTAATATGTAACTGATCCATTCAGATACACTTGTGTCAATAGACATAAAGATACTCTGTAGCACTGATGTCAATACTTATTGCATTAAATCCCATTGTACAGAGCAATATGCAGCTAGCAAAATTACAGATGAGCAGGCAAGGGATTTACACGTGCTCCACGTTGCCTCATTATCATAATTTATTATGGCCATCAAAAGTTGCATTGACCATTATATGTACTTCTCTTACAATAAACATACTTGAAATGATGACAAGAGTGCCTTTACCTGCATCACTTGAGCTTACAGCAAGAGGTGTTACAAGAGACTAGCTTAAAGTCACTCTAGCATGTGCCGCTGTTACTGGCATCATGTTGCACCATGTGCTCGACAAGAGAACAAAGGGATTTTTTGGGTCTTACACCAAAGTGCAAGATTGAGTTATCAATATTGCATCAAACCGGCCCAAACTTCATAAAACATGTAAAAATGACTTTTTAGTTCAAAAACTCACCTAGAAAATGAAGAACACCAGGTGAATTATCTCAAAATTCACGTTCTTTGCTCACCAAGCCACAAGCCCTGCCTCATATAGAATGGCCTCTCTCTCCAATGACCTTGACCTTTCGATATTAATGCATTTACATATCCAAAACTTTTTTTTTTTTTATGTCAGAGTTCAATGTTGTAATGCGAATGTAGGAAATGGAAAGATTTCATAAAGGAAGTGATTAACAGAAGTGATTATGGTTTAGACCCTACAATAGTTATTTTAACAAAACAGAAAAGGGTCCAAAACAGACCATACTCCCTCTGGCGGCGTATCTTGAACTAACAGATTTAATTATGAATGCAGCCACCAGGTGACACTTCAGGCAATACCAATTATGAATGGGAAGAAAAGAAAAAAACTAGTAACTAAAGGTCTGAAAGGCATGGTAGTTACACAACAGGTATACGATAAAAGGTGCCCGTGATGCATCTTTTTGCATTGAAGTAGCTCCATGAGTGTTTGTATCAGTTTATTCAAGATGAAGTACTTAAGGGCTGTATCCACAATACCGTATCAGTCCCGTGAAGCCGATGTCGGTATTTGACGTTTACTGGTGCTTCCATTTTACTGGAAACAATGCCATAGACAGCTTGCCGCGCTTAACCCAACTTCTCTGGCTTCACCAGTTTCCACACAATGTTGTATGGACAGATTCATTGACATCATTACGTTAAAGTTGCACACGAAGGTTGACAACACCCCCCCCCCCCCCCCCCCAAATGGGATAATGGGATTATAAAGTTTCGGAAACTTACCAGTTTATTAATCACCAGAACTATAATTGATGTATGGATAGAGAAGATGCAAAGCCTACATCCATAATTTCATTGTACTGTGTTGTATGTAATGTACACTGAACAGAAAATATCATGGCAGTTTCCCTCCAGTGCATAACAGGATCACGGGTGAATACGGGTCAGTCAGTCATGAAACTTCTTAATCTACGAAGCAGGTAATGTACTTTATCGTGGCAGTTTCACCCCAGTGCGTAACAGGATCCAGGTGAGTACGGGTCAGTCAGTCATAAAACTTTCTTCTTAATGTGTGAACCACATACTTTACAAAGAAGTTCCACAAAAGCCGCTTTCAGTTGTACTTCTTTGGAAACTCCTTTCGCTTTGTCAGCAAATCCTCAAATTTACTAGGAAGGGAAAACTAACTTATTACAGTATAGTTACGCTTGCACTTGTACTTCTTTGGTAATTCCTATTGTTACATCTTAAAAGGAAAGCTTCTTAAGCACGTGGATAAAAGAAGAAAGAAGGACAGAAAGAATGAGAGAAAGAAAAAGCATTCTACAATATTCTTTTATGTCTTCCTCCAATACCCGTTCTCTTAAATAAAACGTTTTAAAAGTACAGAAACCCCTTTGAAAGAAGATCTAGTTGTTTTTCCACCGGTGCAGACAGAAGTCAATTATGGAAAATGCAAATTTTTGCGTGAAAAGACAGCATATTTCTGATTCATGTCTTCTCTACCTATCTGTTCTTAAAAGGTTCAAACAAAGCCGCTTTCAGTGATATTTCTTTGAAAATTCCTTGCATTTTATCAATACATTCTTGATTTTATTTTATTATGAAAAATTTTAAAAAAAGAAGAAGAAAAAGCTGCGTTTTAGCATTGAACCCGCTTACATCGATACCGTTTTTTAGGAAATTCTTCTTGCTACGTCAACGAATTGTGGAATTTATCATAAAAAAAAGAACTGGGCTACTGTTGGCTAATTTGAACTAGGACGTGTTAGAGCTACTGCATGTGGGCTTACTGTGAGCTGGGAGATCCTTGTTAGACAGGTCTACTGTGGGCTTACATTGAACCAGGAAGTTAGTGTCAGACAGGGCCACTGTGAACGTAGAACCAATGGTCCTTGTAAAGCAGAGCGATAATGCAGCCCTACTTCAAACTCGGAGATCCTTGTCAGGGAGGGTAACTGTGGGCTTAAATACTCCACTATCCTCCCATGCTTGTTCTTTTAGAGCCACGTTGAAGCATCGATGTTAAATTCTGACGAACATAACCCTTAGACCAAATTGTCAGACTCATTTGTGCTTGGTTGATTATGGTTATTGCTATTTCTGGCGCATATATATGTAGTTGCTCCGCGGAAAGTGGTCTACCAAAAGTCATTTGTGCACGAGAGTAGAACAGTTAGAATGTTGAGTGTACACCATGAATAACTGCTGCGTTTTCTGCTAATAAAAGTACCAACAAGAATCTATGACCTCTAAGAAATTCCTTCGGTTTGGTGAAAAAAAAGTTTGGATGTGTCTTATTGAGGTCATAAGTGTATTTATCAGTTTCATACAGGTCTTATTACTACCATCCCTCGCTCGTGCAGGGAGGTAAAGTCTAAGTCTTAGCCTTTACATAATCTAAGGCACCAAGTCTGTACTTTTTTTTCATGCATCAATACATTTTCTGTACCAAGGGCTCCATCCTGGAGACCCATATTCCAGAACTGGTCTGACTAAAGTCTTATACAGTGCATATATATATTTATGGTTTCCTCAAAGCCCTATAACTCTCAGCTCATAGAAAAATCCTAGTCAGAATTGCAGAAGCACAATAAAGAATTTGTTCTGGATGAATTTTGACCAGCTGGCTAACTGCCAGCTGGTCGTGCTTTATTGAGAAGAAAGTTGAGCTGCAACCTGTGTGCTGGTTCGGTTTTGATTTTATCTATGTACAATTAAAGCATCAGAGTGCCTATGCACTATACCCGAGAACCAGCAGACAAGGTTGGAGCTCTAAATTGTGCAAATTCTGCAAAGGTGTGGGGGTGAGAATCGCCAAACAGGCAAGGGCTATGAGCCAGCATCAGGGCGCTTGACTGTCCCCACACAGGACTAGGATTTTCACCCCAGAGTTATTTTCATTACATAAATGTAACAACACATGAAAAATAAAAATTGAAAATGATCACGACTAGCTTTGTGTGTAAATGTAAGAGCAAGTTAGGGGGGTCTATTCGTGTGCTGAAAAAACACTTCTCTCACCCAGACAGGTGCTCCGACTAAGCAGAGCTTAGCACCAAAACATATATGCTGTTTCCACAGTTCTGACCCCGGCTGTGCCCGGACCATGCAGGGCACAGCACAGAGGGCTGGTCATATCGAGCTGTGTGGACACCCACTGTCCTATTAACTACGTAAATGTTCCTACATGTTGGGCTGGCTTCCTAAGGACCAGGTCTCATAGAGACCTAGCCAACAATATTCAATGTTCATGAAGGAACTGACCGTGTAACCTAATGCACATGCATGAAGCAACACGAGAGATCGGGTCAGTTATAAAGTTCCAGTCTTATGTTCTTTTGGCAACCCGCAATCTTCTGGGTGCCACACTGACCGCGTTGCAGAAAGACCATGCAGAATGCAACACATGAGAGCAGGTCAGATATTGAAATCCAGTTCAGTGTTCTACACATACTGCACACCTGTAGGGCCACCAACTATCGGGCCATAGCGAAGTTTAGAAACGCACACAAAATCCTGGTTTCCATCCATGACCATGAACTACAGTGCACGCACCTCATATATAATATATACCTTGATCAGTATCAGTGTCCAAAATATGCAAACCTGAAAGATAATACACAACACATTGAACCGTGAGGTACCACTCACTGGGGGAAGGAGGTCCGGCCCAAGCGGGACTCCCATAACCCCCAGCAAAGTGCACCTTGCCAACTCAACCATGTCCTGCCCAGCCCAAGCAGGGCAGAACACAAGAGACCAGGTTTTGTCGGCCTTGTTCATGCCCAGAAGGGCAGTAATTATACCAGGTAATCTATCCTAAAAGTGAGTATACAAGAAAGCATATAACCAATACGAATCTGCCCAGACCATGCAGGGCGGGCCCCAAGAGACCATGTTGTGTTGGTTAATTACTGTATGAAAGCAAGCAGTGAGTGGCAGCTCAAGTTGATCTCAGTGGCATCCCAACCATGACATTGCATACAAGTTAATTAATTGAAACTCTAATGTATTTCCGGAAGGCGTCAGACTTCCACCGCCCTTTTAACCTAATTTGGCTGTCTGAGACACCGTTTTGTGTGCCATGAGAGGCAGCGCCAATCCTAAAGCTATGGCCTTTATAGATTCTGCTGTTCAGGTTGCAAAATTTTAAACAGCTTCTTAAATTGTTATTGAAACTAGATCGCGAGACTGGGTTGTGAGCTGCGTCAATGAACAGGTGGCCAGAAGAAGAACCCCGAATAGGCAAATACGCAAGCATAAGTTTGACTGGGCAGAATTCCAAATGAGTAGCCTTAAAGGCAATCTTGTGAGTGTGACCTGCCAAATTGTGCTTAAATTTCCTAAAACATACACGAATTTCTGTGGGAATTTTGTTCTTTGTGACCACCGTGATGTCTGACAGTTGCAAAACATTGGTTGCATCTTTGTTACTGGGAACACATAACTCACCGATACGGGAATATGTATAAAAGGCAAAGGCAAACATCCCTTGGTATAAAATACTATCGAATCTTTGTAAAGACAATTGAGCGGCTTTGATAAGTCTGTTCAGAATGGACAGCGTAATAAGGCGCAGATCTACAGATGGGCGCAGACGTTAAGCCCCAGCCACTATCTTTTTGATCACAAAAGCCTTAGTTGGGTCGGAATACGCCTTCATCTTATGAAAATATGAAATTGCGGACAAATAAGTTGAGATGGTTCTTGGAGCAAAGTTGCAATTGAACAGGTATGCAACATACAGCGACAAAGTAGTTACTGACAGGAGACACGGGGGCCCCAGGTCAAGCTGGCAACAAAACATAACACACGAGCTCCATACTTTGTTGTACAGCACTGCTGACTGGGGGGCCAACGATGAATCAAGCAATTTCCTTAATGTGTCATGAAGTTGAGTGGCATCAGGCTGTCCGGGATGTGAGATGGGAGGTCTCGGCTCTGCAGAGAAAGCATTTTAAATTTGTCAATGAGTCCTCTCGAGAGTGCATCGGCTCTTACATTAAAAATACCAGGCAAATGCTGAGCTCTTACCCTAACATTGTATTTTAGACAAGCCAAAACCAATTTTCGCAATCCTTTCATTATGCACTGGTCAGGGGAGGATTGTTTATTTATGATAGCTACCAATACCTGGTTGTCTGTCATGATCAAGAGGGGGTGGTTACGCAGGAGGCGTCCCCAGATGTGCAGTGCTACAACAATGGGATAAAGCTCCAAAAAGGTAATGTTGTAAGATGCCCATGAATCTGGAAACCGGACATGTAGCCAATGTGACTGCAATACGGCCCCGAAGCCATGTGGGGCAGAATCTGTAAATAGTTTGATCTTGGGGCTTGCAAGCCAAGTCTCGTCAATGAACATGTTTTTGCCATTAAATTGTTCCAAAAAATCAAGCCAACAAGACATGTCGGCCCGTGCTTCTGCATTCAATGTGACCAAAAAGTGTGGTTTCTTAATTCCTTTTGTCAGGTGAATTAGGCGTTGTAAAAATGCCCTGCCCGGGGACACAACTACACAAGCAAATGACAGGGACCCTACTAACGATTGTACTTCGCGCAATGTCATCTTCCTTTTCCCCTTGGAAGAGAGAAGCAAATCACGACACTTGACTATTTTATCTACTGGAAGCCTTAACTCCGTGAGCCTGGAGTTTAATTCTATCCCCAATAAGGTCAAAACCTTTGATGGACCAGCGGTTTTATCATGCGCAATTGGAATGTCCAACTCTTCGCACAATGCGAGAAACTTGAACAGCGATCGCTGACATTCTTTTTTAGAGGTGTGCGCTGTCCAAAAATCATCTAAGCAATGAACACAACAAGGCACTGCTAACTTGTTGAGCATGATCCATTCTAAGGCTGTGCTCAGGGCTTCGGAAGTCTTACAAGAGCTTGATGCCCCCATGACAAGGCATTTGTCATAATAAAATTTGCCCCCCCCCCCATGTGAACCCTAGGAGGGGATAATCCCTGGGGGCCACTGGGAGCTGTCTAAAGGCTTGCAAAATATCAACTTTCACCATGTAGGCCCCTGTTCCCAGGGACTTTAGGCAACGCACCGCATCATCCACCCCGGTGTATTTCACCTGCGCCATTTCACGAAGTATACCCTCATTTATAGATGAAACCTCCTGGTTCTCAGAAAAAGACAAATTGTGAAATCGCCATCTTTTTTTGGCACCAAACCCAGCGGGCTCAGATGTATGTTTTGAAACGGTTTAGAATCAAACGGCCCAGCAATACGCCCAGCCGCTATCTCTTTTTGCAGTTTTTGTGACACAATATCAGGACGAAGCATAGCACTTTTTGAATTATTGCAATTTTGCCCTGTACATTCTCCCTCAAAGCCCAAGGGAAAGCCGAAACGAAAACCATTCGCTAAATATTGGATCTTATCCTGAGGGTAACCTTGCAGGTAAAATTCTAGCTTGTTAGCATTGACAGGGGTGGGCAACTTAGTCCCTATTGGAAGAGGGCCTGGAGGAGGGAGACCAGTGGGAGTCTGATTGGATGTCCCTTCGATTGTTGTCCATGCGAGGGTTGTCCCCCCTGAGAGCAACGGAAGATTGGGTGGCTTGCAGGGCATTTAAAACAGGTATGCCTGTAGGAGCAGGGACCATTGCACCCATTCCCTTTATGGAAGTTAAAACAGTATCCTTTTGGGATTCTGATTTTGCTTTTGTTACCCCTGCCACGAAAGGACTGATGAGCCGGGTTAGCCTCCTTGGTGGATGAGGTGTCCCTTCTGCGCACCATGCCCCTGGAGGTGGCAAAGTTCATGGCAACAGTGTCCACCTCATCCCACATCAGATTTTCCGATGCTCTCATCCTTCTGAATGATTCATCATAGAAACGCCAGTCTCCACCCTCCTGCGCTATTCCTCTTACCAGGTTATTATATTTCAACAAGTTGCATGCTTCCTGTGGTTCCCTTATCAAAACAATCGACATGAAAATGTGGAATGCATCTGTCCACTCGCTTAAAGACAACTGGTTTTGTTCTGTCTGACACCAGACGAGCTTGGGAGTGTCGTCCCCACTGTCGAATGTACCCAGCCGCATTGACTTATCTTCTTTGTTCAACAAAGCACTGAAGTCAATGTACTCATTGGCCCAAATCTTTTTACGAATTTTCTGGGAAACCTGGGCATGAACAGGTCTAGCCATTGAAAACTGGGAGGATCTCTGAGGTAATATGGGAATTGATTGAGCAGCAGCCTCAGCTGCACTGACTTCCTCTACGAGCTCCTCTGTTTCCTGGCTTCCATGAAATGTAACTAAAACATTATGATTATTACCATTAGCTGTAACCGGATGTGTGCACTGTAGCTAGATTACCTGACCCTGTCGGCGGAGGAACATTTGTTGGAGGATCAGTTGCTGACTGCTGAGGGGCGTTTGGTGTAGGAATAGCATGTTCTATATATACATATATATATATATATATATATATATATATATATATATATATATATATATATATATATATATATATATGTGTGTGTGTGTGTGTGTGTGTGTGTGTATATATATGTGTGTATATATGTGTATATATGTATATATATATATATATATATATATATATATATATATATATATATATATATATATATATACATATATATTAGCTGTGAGATTGATAAAGCATCTTCTTATACCAGTAATATGTGTTCTTTGATTTGCTTTCTTGACAACTGAATTAATGTGTTGGCTACGAAGCAAGATTTCTGATATGATTACATCTAAATCTTTTTGTTCTCTGACTTACTTCAGAAGAGTACCATTCATAATATACATTTAATACAGCAACTCTCTGATTTTTAATTCAACATATTTTGTCGCATTGAGTTTCAGAAGCAATATTTTTGACAAGCTGACTAATTTGTTGAGATCATTTTGGAGAAGATTACAGTCTTGTTTTTGTCTTTTTGACTGTATATGGCTTAGTATCATCTGCAAACATCTTTGTTGTGCTCTCTGCCATGTCAGGAAGAAAGAGCTTACAGCTAATCATCGACCCTTGAGGGACCTCGCTGAGCACTTGTCATCATTGTAAACTTCCGTACATCAAAACTACTCCGCCTCATCTTTACTACGAAGGGAAATGTTGAAGATGAAACAAAATGGCCTTCAGATTAGCACATGCCAAAATTCTTAGAGCTATTGTATATTGCGGCAACATTTGTCAATACAACGAAGGAACCATTGTGTACAAAGTCTTAATCCTTAATATATATTCACGTATCCGGTACATTGATGCATTAAGAAAATGTCTGTATCTTGTTTCGAAAATTGAATGGCCTGTGTTAGACTGTTTGTCAGCTATATGCTTAAATTTGAATATCAACTGTCAACTACGCTGACGGACATGTCATGAGAACCAAAAAGTGACAGATCTACCATGCCTCTTTTTAACTTTGACAGAAGTTGTACATTTTGGTTGTAAGTGGTAAGACCAATGTTTTTTTTTGGGGGGGGGGGAATAAAGTCTGTTGTTAATGAAGAATTCATTTCAAAGGTTGGGGGAACGGTTCAAAGCTACCAGTTGCCTTTTGTAGGTGACTGCCTCAATTCATTTCTTCATATTGGTATTGGAAGATAAATGTTGATGTTTTGGTAACTTTTGAATCTCTGCTCTTATGTTTTACATGGAGTTCCCTTCAGCAAACTGAAAATTTATTTATACTTCGTGATAATTTACCATGCTTGCTTAAACCCTGTGTGGCTGTAATATACTTTTATCACACAGTATATAATTGATGTCTTTATTAGCACATCATGGGCCATAGTTTTGCAAATATATAGTTGGTCCTTGCATGTATCTTTGTATCACCGTTCATAGCTGTCCCAGACCATATAAATTGTCTTCATATTACATATCTTGAGATTTACATACGGACTCAATGATAGAATTTTAGGCTTCGGTGATGTTAGGAATTTGGACTTTACAACTCTTGACAGAAGTCACACACCTTTTCATAACAATCAGGCTGGTATTCAAAGAAGAAGAAGAAGAAGAAGAAGAAGAAGTCATGGACAAAGAAAATCACGGAAAAACAGGAAATGCAGGAACATGGATACAAAAGACCTTGTCCAAAATTTACTACAGGCTTTCTCATGGTATTGATCAATTACATACAGCTCTTAAAGCACTATCATTTCGAGACATAACAAGAATTAATGAATATTTGGGTCTTACTGATTCAGAACACACATTTCCGCAAAATTTTTGTGAAATTGTGTATGCTTACACAACAACTATTCGGAAACCAGATTCTAATAAGAAAAAATTAGATCAAATGTTTTGCAGCATTCCTTTCAAACACAAAATCATTGACTCACTAAACATTCAGTCCCTTTTCAAATTGAAATTTGTTCGTAACATGATTCCCAAGGAATGCAAAATAAAAGATCCCCCCATCATTTCCTATAAATATGGCAACAATATTGGACGAAGTATCATGAATTACAAAAAATTTCTGGCTTCAATTACTCTTGAGGATATCGCAGCAAATCAAAATTGTGACTGTATGTCTAATAGTAAATATTTTTCTTTTGTTGATGCACACCACAAACATGTATTTACAGGTAACTTGGATATAATACAAAATTCAGGTTTAAAAGAAATAATGGAAAAAGGTACAAAATTTCGGATATGTCCCAAGTTGAATATTGACAGTATTTTTCAGGATACATGTGATGCACTCGACTCCTACTGTATGAAATGGGCAAAGAAAGAAAAAATGGAATTTCAGACATTTGAAGGATGGTTATCAAACTTGAAAAGAGTCTTTAGAAATAGAATTTATCGTTACAAATCCCACATTAAGAATTTCAATACGGTTAATCTAAAACAGCCTAAAGTTTCTAAAGCAGTCAAAGAACTACAAGATAGATTTGTAGTCACTAACATAGATAAGGCAGGTAACAATTTTGGGATCATCTGCAAAAAATATTATCTGGATGTTTTGAAAAGGAACTTGGTATAAACAATATTTCAGACATAAGAGGAAACGACGTTTATAAATTACACAAACAATCCATTGATAAATTGATAGATGCACATAAAGATGAGATGAAAAGGAATTTTAATATCAAAATTTCTGAAGAGGACTCCTCTATTCCACTTTTGTTCTGGATACCCAAATTACATAAAAACCCTTTTAAATCTAGATTCATAGCTGGCGCTTCAAAATGTACTGCAAAGCAATTATCAAAAGGAGTAACATTGTGTTTGACTGCAATTAGGAATCATTTTCGTAAATACTGTAATGCAATTTCTAGAAACTGTGAAATAAATTGCTTTTGGAGTATTAACAATTCTTCCGAGTTTGTATCTAAAATCAAAGATGTAAAGGCAAAAAATATCAAATGTTTTGATTTTTCTACACTGTACACAAATCTACCCATAGATGAAGTCAAAAGTTCACTTTCAGAATTAATAAACAAAATGTTTAAACATAATGGTAAACCATACATAAATATTAATTCATATACAAAGAAAGCATATTGGTCACACAATAAATATTCAAAAAGTAACGTTAAATCTTACACTGTTGAAACTTTGATAGATGCTATAAAATTTCTCTTGGATAATACTTTTGTTCAATGCGGACCACTGGTTTTTCAACAAATAAAAGGCATTCCAATGGGTAGCAACTGCTCCCCTTTACTGGCAGATTTATATTTAACCTGGCTTGAATTTAAGTATATGAATAAATTGATGAAAAAAGACTTTCAAATGGCTACAAAATTATCAAACAACGCAAGATATATTGATGACATTGCTTGTGTAAATGTACAAAATTTCATTGAAATTGCTAAAGAAATTTACCCAAAAGATATCCCTTTGGAGGGTAACAATTCAGATGGTTTCAGAGATGTGTTTTTGGACTTGAATATTCAGGTCACTAATGACAGGTTTTGTATTAAAGTCTATCACAAAATAGATGAGTTTAACTTTGAAGTAGTTTATTATCCTTTCCCGGACAGTAATATTTCGGATACTATTGGATATAATACATTTTTGTCACAAATTTTGAGATTTGGTCGTATTTGTTCTAAATTTCAGGACTTTGCATCAAGAACCAAATTTATTTACAATAAACTTGAGTCAAGAGGATTCACAGGTGTACTTTTGATCAAATATTTCTACAAATTTTGCTGTGAATATCCCGAGATGGTTAGAAAGTTTGGCTTCAATAATTTTAGGGGTTTTTGACTTGCCTGTTTTGCTACTTAATTTTATCTTTTGACACCATTATGTTTAAACGTTCACCTTTCGGACATTTTAGGCTAGCTTGTTTTCTGTTAGGTAAACCCCCAGGGGCTACTGGTAGCAAGAAGCGGCCTACGACAGTTACAAGCTCGCCTAATTGTACTTGATATCTGGTTAATATTTTCATTGCATTTTCTTGACATAAATACAAAAGACTTCCATTCTTTTCTGACTTGCCCTACAATTCTACTGTTGACATCCAAAGATTATTAGAAAGTTTGGCCGCAATAATCTACAGTTTTTAGACTTGTCTGTTTTGCTACTTAACTTTATCTTTTGGCATCTTTCTGTTTTAATATTAACTATCAGACATTTTAGACTTACATGTTTTCTGTTAGGTAAACCCCCAGGGGCTACAGGTAGCAAGAAGCGGCCTACGACAGTTGCATGTTTGCCTAATTGTACTTAAAATCCTGTTAAGAAAAATTGTTTTGATAGCATGTTTTTGGCATAAATGCTAATGACTTCCATTCTTTTCTGACATGCCTAAATGCACATTTACTCACTATTAAAAAATTACTCAAAATTGACAGTATTTTCTCAAGTGTCACAAACCTGACACATTAACTTGACACATTGACTCAAGGTTGGCAGTTAAATAGAGCTGAATTGTTTGAGGAGTAGGTGTCATCATGGAGTTTGTTTTACATCTCTGGTACAGAATGTACATTGTTGCAGTCCTTGTTAGAATTTTCCTTGGTTTGTACAGGTGGTCTAGCTGCAACTGTTTATTTTACAATCACTGGGACTGAATATAATGCCCCAGCTTGTTTCCAATTCAGTTAAACATTGGCGGATGGTTTAACTAGGAAAAGCTGTCCAGCTAGAAAGGGTACATTTTGGTTCAGGGGTAAGTCAAATTGTTCTTATCTGAACCTGTACTATGAAAATTTGGTAATTATGGTTTGTTTGACAGGTATTCTTCTTTGATATGAAGCTCTGCATTTACAAGCAAAACTTCACATATTTAGCTAATTCATCAATTGCCACGTTCATATTTATTCATTATTATGTGGGTTGTCTTTGCTGAATATTTAGCTTAGGCAAGGAGCCGCTACTCAGAGAGACATGTACGGGTAAAAGGCTCCGAAACATGTTGAGTAGTTACCCGCTGAAGACCCTTTAATTTATTTGGGCTGATACAGCCTATGTCAAAATTTTACAGAGGAACGTGTGCAATATAGACAATAGTAATTCCATATATATACAGGTTAGACAGGGACAGGTAAGCTTATGGAGAGTAAAGAGTTCGAACTGCGGAATAGGATATTGACTACTAGGAAGTGGTTCTGGGCAAAAAGACACAAATACAATACTTTATACTCTTATATATATGTTGACTGCAAGTTTCATAATTACTTGCATTTTTTTTTCTGTCACGGTTATCGAAAACGTCTGCTTATTTTATCCATTAACGTGTATGTGTCAACTCACACTTTTCTGTTTTTCCTTTTGATTTAAACATATTTTATTTCTTAAAGTACAATGCATAGAGTTACACAGGAATAATACAACAATTGGGAAAAAGGGCTGTGCCCTATCCGAATCCCTCTTGCGAAGCAGAGACAGAGACAGGAGAAAACAAAACTAAACAAAAACATGCTTGAGAATAACAGTCACAAGACACGAACAGATAGAAGGGCTCAAACTCTTGCGTCTGCATCGTTATACTGTCATTTACGACATTGATGTGCATGTATGGACGAACTCAATTACTAAGCCTAAATATAATGAACCTATTTAACCAATGCCTGATGGTTTGAAACGACCGGTAGTTAAAATGTATTCATGAATTGCTGAAAAAAAAATGCGTTCATTATCGAGCAGAGAGCATTCATAAGAACCAAACAATAATGTTTACAGAGTGAATGCGACAAGGACGTGATAGAAGTATGCAATTTTGAACGCGGTACCGTATACAGAGGGCATATAAAAAATAATGCCCCGTATCTTCAACAGGTGAGCCGCAGTGGCACCGAGATGTGTCTAGGACACCAATTTTATGTAAATGAGAATTCAGTTGGCTAGCACCCAGACATAATCGTGTGTGCTGAACCGATATAAATCTATCGCCAAAGTTTTACAACTCAGGAAAGTTCATACTTCGAGGAACTGGGTGACACAATTTTGACTTGAAGACTCGAAGTGATTTAGACTGTCGAACATCGACAGGTAATTCGTTCCATAATCGAACTGCAGAAGGGAAAAAAATTAAAATGTTCAGTACGAGCCCTAAACTGAGGTAGGTCACAATGTTGGCATGTAGTATACCTGGGAGCGTCCGGGACAGTGGGAAATATAGAACATAAATTATCGGGATCGAGTTGTTTGCCAACTTATACATTAAGGTCAATTTTGAAAGATCCCTTCTTTTGGCTAATGTATGCCATCCAAGTTCTTCGTATAATTTTGCATTACTCGTTTCATGCATTACCCAAGTAACAATGCGAGCAGCATTTAATTGAACACTTTCTAATTTTGTTTCGTCAACTGCAGTACATCCACTCCAAATAGGGCTGCCATATTCAAGAATTGGTCCAATAAAGGATACATATATTGTTTCCAAAGTCAGCCTATCAAGGGTAAAGTTTAGTCCCTGTATAATATTGATCAACTTATTGGTTTCAGCAGCAATTTTATTAACATGATCAGTCCACCTTAGATCAGAGCGCATAGTGACGCCGAGATGTTCATGTTGGTTAACACTTCTAAGAACACGGTCCTGAAAAATAACCGAAGGATGATTGGGTAAGTTAGTTTTCCGAGAGATAAGCATGGAGTGTTTTTGGGGCATCAAAAGTAAATAGCCAATCGTAGGCCCATTGACTGATATAAGAGAGATCAGAATTAATAGATGCAGCCGCCGCTTCTAGATCATCAATTTCTAGATAAAAGCTACTGTCATCAGCAAGCATCTTAATATTTGAACGTACAAGATCAACAATATCATTGGTGTAGATTAGAAACATGAGAGGACCAAGAACCGACCCTTGCGGTACGCCTGCGCCAATTGAACCCCAACTAGAAGCTTGACCTTGGATAACAACACGTTGTTGACGATTTTGAAGGTAATCTGTAAACCACTCCAGTAAGTTACATGAAATACCATTTTCTTCAATTTGTGCAGCAGACCTGCATGACATACTTAATCAAATGCTTTGCTTATGTCTAAGAAAATAATGCGGGCTTCTTTTTGTTGGTCGACTGCCAGACAGAGTTCATGATAAAGGAGCAATAACTTATTAACGGTACAGTCTCCTGCAGTAAATCCAAATTGGTGAGTAGAGATAACAAGGTTGTCCCGAAAATAATTAAATACATTTTTAAACACAATCTTTTCCAACACTTTACCAACACAGCTAAGTAAAGACACTGGCCTGTAATTATTACATAAATTCTCGGGCCCCTTCTTGTGAAGGGGACAAACGTTTGCTTTGTTCCAAACTGTAGGGAACTTCTTTTTCTCTAAAGAGTGATTAAAAAGTCTCACCAATGAGGAAGAAATAGCCGGTGCAGCTTCGTTGAGAAGTTTTGCACTTATTTCATTGGGTCCGGATGCCTTAGTTGTGTCTAGGGATAAAAGAGTTTCGAGTATTTCGTCCGCAGTTACATTTATGAAGTCGAGGCCGGGAGTTAGAGGATTAGCAATATTTGGTAAGGTAGCTGAAGAGGAATCTAAGTGACACTGCTGAAGAAAAAAATGAGTTGAAAATTTAAGCTTTGGTGTGATTATCCGATATGTGTTTGTCTTCATGTACAAGAGATGGAACGGTTGATGAATGGTTACGATTTAGAAAATAGTTAACAGTGCGCTACCAGCATTTGTTTTTACGATGCGGATTTTTTTTTTAGGTTGGCTCGAAGTTTATCATTGTATTCCTGTTCTGCAGATTTCAGTCTCTCTTGATAATAATTACGGAGTTGACAAAAAGAGGCCCAGGCACCAGTTTCATAATTAAAACTTTTGGCTGTTTCATATTTACGTTTAACCTGACGTTTAAGTGATCTAAGTTTTGAATTACTGTAAATTGCTTTATTTTCACGTGTTTAAATTTTCACGGTTTTTCTATTTTTGAAATTTCACTGTATTTTTAATTTCACTATTTTGGACATAATTCCCATTCAAACAATGTTAAAATACTATTTCACTGTGTTTTTATTTTCACGGTTTTGTACCATCAGCGAAATAAGCGAAAATAAGAATACAGCGAAATTAAAGCAATTTACAGTATACCAGGGTTGGTCAGAAGGTCTTAGCTGGATTATTTTCTTAGGAATGACGTGCTCAGCTACTTTTAGAGATAGATCGTACCAATGATTACAACATAAATCAATGTCGTCGGATGTAAAACAAGAGTCCCAATCGATCCCTCTTAGATAGTTTCTGAAATTATAAAAATCAGCTTTGTCGTATTCCCAAATATGACGCTCATAAGCTGGTTGTTTCTTACGTCGAAATAGTAGGTTTGGACCGACGACACAATGATCACAGTTAGAAATAGGAGGAAGGATACGTATATTATAAAGATAATTTGGTACGTTGGAAAAAATTTGGTCCAAACATGTTGCTGATTGATCAGCAATACGTGTGGGTTCGTCAACATGTCAGGTTAAGATGTTAGTTTGAGCAAAATTCTGAAGTTTCCTTCCGGGCTACATTTGAGAGTCAGAATTTCGATCACCAGTCGTAATAATGGTTGAATACCCGTACCTTTTGCAAAATCAAAACTCTCTTGAAGATTGTCCCAGAAAGAAACAAGCGTATTGGCTGGTCTGTACACAACACCAAAGAGGAATTTTTTGTCATGAAGTCTAATTTCGCACCACAAGAGCTCAATATCAGTTACTTCTAAATCACGACATCTCGAAACATATAAACAATTTTAATAAACAGTGCTACGCCCCTGCCAGTACCATTTGTGCGATCACGACGAAGTACAGTGCAGTTGGAGTTCAGTACAACTGCATTTGATAGACAGTAAGTAGATAAGTAGCAATAGTCTTTGACAAATTACTGATTCTACAGAGTAACACAAATTCATTGTAATTGGAAAATAAGCATGAGAGAAGTTGATATTCACATATGATGCAGTAGAAGCCCCTGTATATCACATTAATTACACGAAAGAGTGTGACAATTATTATATCAAGTTTGTACAACCACGTGTCACTGAACCATATGAAGTACAGTAATACCATTCTGACAATAATTAAGGACCTGTCATACAGCAGCAGTGCTGACTTAGCCATGTACGATTGTGCCACTGCAATGATAAATCAAGTTTATACAACAGGCAAAGTATACAATAAATGGTACATAAGCATACACTGCTCCCAAATTTATACAAAGATAGTTTAAATAACATGTGGAACAGCAATGGAGTACAAATGAAACACTAGTAGACAACACTCTGAGTATATTCGCGTAAGGAAATCGCAGAAAAAAATCAGTTTTTGAGAGCTCTACTGATTGCTACGAAAATACACATACACATAACATTTGTATATTGTGCAAAATATTGATAAGTCTGAGAATGCACTCTGCCAAATGTACACCAATCAGCATAATACAGAATGAGGGGAATGAAAACACTCAATGTAGGAGCCCCGAGTTTTTCCTTTTCTCTGACACTATTATACATAGAAATTCCAAACTTGGCATGATTGTACCTCCATACAAGAAATTTTGCCTTTTTATGCGGAGGAATGAAGATGTTTAAAATTATTCAAATTAGGGGCATTTGAAATTTTCAAATCTTGAATATCTTCAAAATTATTTTAGATAAAGAAGCACTTAAACTTTACTACGGGGTTGTTGATCATTACTAGGAATTCCTTGTCTCAGATTCGGGGCAAGGCCAATTGCCTAGCAACAGACCAGGTATGTTGGTGAAAGTGGAACCACAGGGCAGGGGTTTGGTGGAAGATGCAGTGTGGCTTTGAGTAATATATTGTTTTTAACTGAGAGGAATAGTAACAAGGAAATCCAAGAAGGAGCTGCATTTACATGTGCACAACCACTGGTTAAAAAGTCAGGTGGGGCCAGCCCTCCATCTCCCTCCTCACTAGGTACCTCAGCTGTGACAGAGCTCTATTTTCAGATGTTGCCAATTAGTATGCATAAAAGTTTCAAAACTTTTGCATGCATGGTGGCAGGTTGTGCCTGCATTACATACACCAGACAGGCTTGCACACAAGCTTAGCTGGGTTGTGTATGACCATGGACCTACTACAGCAGGTCCATGTACTGAAGTGCACACTGCACACTTTCGTGACATTGTTGTACCGATCATACACTTAGTGCTGAAGTGCCCATTGTACACTGTCATAACATTGTCGTACAGCTCATACAGTGTTGTACTTGAAGTACCCATTGTACACTGTTGTACTGATAATACACTGCAGCACTGAAATACCAATTGTACATTGACATACCAATAACATGTGAAGACACACATACAGTGCACTGATATGCTATGCAGCCAATCATGTTTCCTACTTTACAATTTCATTTCACGTTGGAAATATTCAAACGGGGATGTCTGTGTGCTTATTATCTCTCCTGTTTTGGTCCAATTAGCTGGGGATATACATCTTAACCCAGGACCAACAGACAGTTATGTCTGTGTGTGAACATAGACATATGGTTTTACCCAATATTCTTAATTATGTCTGTGTGTGAACACAGACATACTGTTTTATCCAATGTTCTTTATTATGTATGTGTGTGAACACAGACGTAATTGTTTTACCCAATATTCTTTCTTTCTTTGCTATCTTTCTTTCCACCAGATTTTTGTGTTGTCTTAAACTCAGACACAGTGCAAGCTAGAAACTTCAAACTTTGCATGGCTATAGCACCTGCAGTGAAGTTTTGCATATCGTTCTGAATGGTCAAGATTTTGAAAATTATGCAAATTAGGGCAATTAAAAAAATTCAATTGCTTCTGGCTTCCAAAGTATTCATCCGATTTTGATGATGTTGGACCCAAATTCTAGATATTGTAACACTGCACATTTTTGTAATTTACATGTGACCTCTAAAGGTCAAAGGTCAAGGTCATTTGTACGTTTGAAATATTCATCCACCCATTACTCAGTCATTTTCTATCCAATTTTGATCATGTTGGACAGAAATTGTAGCTACTGTAACACTGCACATTTTTGTGATTTACATGTGACCTCTAAAGGTCAAAAGTCAAGGCCATTTTTCCATTAGGAATATTCATGTAGCTATAACTCGGTCAATTATCATCCAATTTTGATCATGTTGGACACAAATTGTAGCCACCGTAACACTGCACATTTTTATAATTTACATGTGACCTCTAGAGGTCAAAGATCAAAGTCATTTGGACCTTTGAAATATTCATCTAGCCATAACTCGGTCACTTTTAATCCAATTTTGATCATGTTGGCTCAAATTATAGATATTGTATCATTGCACATTTTTGTAATCACATGTCACCTCTAAGGGTCAAAGGTGAAGGTCATTCGGACCTTTGAAATATTCATCCAGCCATAACTCGGTCAATTTTAATTCACATTTAATCATTTTGAGCTCAAATTGTATATATTGTAACACTGTACATTTTTGTAATGTATATGTGACCTCCAGAGGTCAAAGGTCAAGTTTATTTTGTCGTTTGAAATTTTCATCTAACCATAAATCGGCCAATTATCATCCAATTTTGATCATGTTGGACACAAATTGTAGCTACATATGGGCACTTGTCTATGTGGGCAGGTGGGATGTTGCTGATATTTTGGAAATGAATGCTTTTTACAGGCAAATTCTAATTTCTTCAGATATCCCTGCTATAATAGATAGAGATGCCATTCCAACTTCTACTCCTGTGTTATGGAACTGTTGTGCATTGCCATGCCAATATGCTTTGACGACACACACACATTGATTTGCTATGCAGCAAATCATCTTTCCTAATTCAAATTGTTTTCTTAAAAGTGAAGGATAAGAGACCCTGCTCCGGTTTCAAAGACACAGTTGGCATATCTCTATAATAAAGTGAATAATATAAAAGCTCAGTTGAACAGATTCTATAAATATACCAGTAACAGTAGGACTATATATATATAGCTAGGCCTAGGGATGGTAATGTGGCAAGGCATGTAGGCCTATTTACATTTGACTTCTAAAAGTCAAGGTCATTTTGCCTTTTGAATGTTTCATCTAGCCACAATTTGGTCACTTTCCATCCAATTTTAATTATGTTGGACTCAAATTGTAAGTGTTGCAACACTGCATATTTTTGTAATTGTGCAAATTTTTCACACACACAGATTTGCTTTCAAGCAAATCTTTCTTTTCTAGTTTCTGTGACGATCTTTTATAACGTAGTTTCAATAAAATAATGCATAAGGATCGTCTTAGCGGAATAGAAGGCGGCGTTGTCCTCTGCGCGTCTCAACAGTTACTGGCCACCAGGCATCACGACCTGGACAGCCCTGATCTTGAATTATTATGGGCCGAAATTAAATAACATGGTTACACGTTTTTATTAGAAGTTATTTACAGGCCACCGGACTCGCGGGTAGCATGCTGGGACAAGCTACAAGTCAGTCTCGGTCTGGTTAAAACTGCCGGTATTCATAATATCATTATTACCAGGGATCTTGGGGGCCATATGTCACTTATCACACTTAACGGCATTGACGTCAGACGTTTTGACCCGTCCATCCCTGGCCTCCTCTTAACGTAAAAATTGAACCTCTGTGACACGCAACTGATCTTTTACTTGTGCATCATGAATCTGCTCTAGACCATTATAGTTGACCTATTAATTCACAGGCCTATTACTGGTCTTCTATTAAACTTGTTATTGGGCCTATTTATCATGAAGTCGGACATCGAGCTTATATATTTACTCTAATAATCATTTTTTATTTGTTTATATTAGCAACTTTTCACATTCAATCTTTATGATGCGATCGCGGCTTTTGTCTCTGGCCTAGCCAGAGAGCAAACGTTGGCGTGTAGGCGTGCTTTAGCTAACTATAAGTAAGCCTACCAAAAATATGAATGTGGATTTCAGGATAGCAAAGAATCATTCAAAACCATCATGCAACTTCAAACGCATAAATTTGCAGCTGGCCATATAAACATTAATTGGCGAAGATAGTCTGTGTAGGCCTGCTCAATAAAGATAAAAAATAAAAGTATCTGTGCACTATAAAGAGAGGGTGTACCAGGGGGGCTTAGCAGACTTTAATTTAATTATCTTACACTTTACTAGAAAAAAAAATCTCATTTTTAGTTTACTCAAAATAAAAAGAAATTTCTCTTCCATTTTGGACTGAGTCAACAGCTTGTCATAGCGCACTTTGCGCACTGCGCGCAAAGTGCGCCGAGAAAAGCTGTTGACTGAGACCACGATTTCTGAAACTGAAATTAAACTGGGCATACTGGTGCTTGAATGAAAGGTCTTTCCACGTAGAATTTGAACATCAAATTATCCCATTAATTTAAATCCTGACTACTAAAGTCGCTTATAGTAGCGAAAGATATATGATTTACTGTTGTGTTACTGTATTAAAATACGTTTTTACACCTAACTATTTAACATTTTTACAGTGAGGATTTACGACCTGCTGCAGAAAATACACCTACACCCCTCTTTGAAATCTCGGCTTGTGTGTGTAGGTGTGTGGAATGCATAGAATGCGTGAGTCCAAGACATATTTACCCTAGCTAGAATGAAACAAATAAAAGTTGGAAATACTTGTCAAAGTGTGTTTATTGTTTTTGTCATTAACAGCTTTCCTGGGCACACTCAGGAAGCTTAATGTTCAGAATGCACCAAGGAAAGCTGTTGACAAGGGGTTAATTATTCTCTGAAAGCCTCTTTGCAACATTCATTCAAATTGTTTTCTTAAAAGTGAAGGATAAGAGACCGTGCTCCGGTTTCAAAGACACAGTTGGAATATATCTATAACAAAGTGAATAATATAAAAGCTCAGTCGAACAGATTCTATAAATGTACCAGTAACATCAGGACTATATAGCCTATATAGCCAGGCCTAGGGATGGTAATGTGGCAAGGTCTGTAGGCCTATTTTTTCAGTATACCGCAATATATATCTGCCTGGAGCTCGCTTCTTTCACTGATTTTTTTCCCACTTTCAAATTCTTTGTCACGCTTTGAGCAAGTTAACGTCAATAGGTGATGACCCCCCCCCCACACACACACACACACCCTAATGTCAAATGCCGTTAAGCGTGCCAAGTGGCATGGCCCCTTAATGCCGATTTTGCAACAGTTCCTAACAAAAATCTTGGTCAGTTTTCTACTACCAACTTTCTTACCCCTCATATCCATGAACCCACACCAATAACTAACATTACTTCACGCTGCTCAGATCAAATCCGAATTATATACGTGAAGCACGTGTTCTTCCACCGATTGCCAATGGTGATCATTGTGTGTTCTGTTCTAACATTTTATTTCGGCGGAAGACTGAACCCCCTATAAAAGATTAATACAGAAACATGATAAGGGAAATTTTATTTATTTATTTATTTATTTATTTATTTATTTATTTATTTATTTATTTATTTATTTATTTATTTATTTATTTATTTATTTATTTATTTAATTATTCATTCATTCATTCATTCATTCATTCATTCATTCATTCATGCATTTATTTATTTATTTATTTATTTATTTACACTGGGTGGCCGATTCAGTTTTAAACTTTTTAAATATATATATATATATATATATATATATATATATATATATATATATATATATATATATATATATATATATATATATACAATAAAAGAAATACAGATACCAAGACACACAGCTTAAGATAATGAACATGTGTGACTGTTCTTATGTCTGTGAAAGGTATTTCGTTACTGTAGGCCTATTAAGATACGGCTTTACACCTAATTATTTAACATTATATAAAATTTAATTAAATTTTCGTGACTATCTCAGCCTAATTCAATGGAGCAATTTCTTTCTAATGATGTAAATAATTGTTGTCGTTTATGGACTGAAGGCTTCCTGAAAGCCGCCAAATAATGTATCCCCTAAAAGGAAGTAACCGTCCGTCCAGACGACTCACCATGGTGTGCGTCATCTTTGCGCTGTGGAAAGCGTCAACTCATGCGTGCCTATGCTCCCAAGCAAAGGACGGGGGAAAATGGCCCTCATAGAGACTCCAACCCTCCCGTTGCGGTTTCGTCTGATTTTAGCAAGTTCTCCTCATGCGTGCCTGCTCCAAAGCAAAGGACGGGGGTGGTGGGGGTGGGTAGGGGTGAGAATGGCCCTCGCAGAGACTCCAACCTTCCTGTTGTGGTTTTGGACGGGATTTATTCCGTTTTTCGCCTGATTTTAGCAGTTCTCTCGTTATTCCGTTTGAAAGACATTTCTCCCATCTCGAGATTGACTGCACTTTAATTTGTAGAATCTAGTGCTTAATTTGGACAGTTTTAGTTTTTGCGGGTATAAATATAGTACTCTTCAGCTCGATCAGTAACGGAATTTTACCATGAAGATTCAAGACTTATGTTTCAAATGGAATGTGGTGCTGAATGTGAATAAAAGCGTACAAACTTGTTGATCTTGTCACTGTTCTCTTATGTAATTTTTATAGAAATTACCATGAAATACGGTCTAGAATGTACCATTTTATCATCAAATTTTCAAAAATCTTCCCACGGGAGGGGGCATGCCCCCTCCCGAATCCTCCCCCTGCTCGAGCACTTTGTGCCCTGTGTCTCCCAGTTTGCCCACCATCAGGAGGGAGATTCTCCCTGTCACAGACCATCTGAGGTTGGGGTGTGTGCCCTTATCACAGCCTCGAATTATGGGCTACTTACAACCGGCTACGCAAGCCTTAACCAAGAGCATCTTCACCAAGCTGAAGAACAACATAATAATAAATAAAGTAGTTTCCTCGTAAATTACAAAAGAATTTAAAAAAATAATAAAAGTTGAAACCTTTAATTCTTTTTTCTTAAGCCAAAGCAACCTCGATACATCTTTGGTTCTATACCCCACGCGACCTGACCATTCGACAATTACTCTCGGAAATCTTAATGTATGTGAAGAAGTTTTTGGCACTCTTAAGTGCCTCGACACATCTAAGGCAACTGGTCCTGATGGTATAAGTACTAGACTCTTAAAAGAAGCTGCTCCAGTTATCTACAAATCTCTTATTAAATTATTTAATATGTCTCTAAATCAAAAGCAATTTCCGACCACTTGGAAAGAGCCCCATCTATGTAAAAAGGGCGAAGAGGACTTGTGTAACAACTATCGCCCTATGCCTCTTTTAAGTTGTACGGGGAAAGTATTGGAACAAGTAGTATTTAAGCATGTTTTCAACTTTTTCCAAGACAGCATAGTTATGTCTGCAAACCAGTCTGGATTTATACCTGGTGATTCTACAGTCAACTAGCTACTTTCTCTTTGTATTGAATTGTGCTTAGCTATTGACCAACAAAAAGAAGTTAGAATTATTTTCCTTGATTTAAATAAGGCCCTTGACAAATTCTGGCACAGAGGTCTTCCATATAAATTGGGAAAAAAAATGGAACTGTCGCAAACCTTTTGATATGGTTTGAAAATTATCTTTATGATCGAAAGCAGCGCGTAGTTCTCAATGGTCAGTCCTCCTGTTGGGAACTATTAAGGCCGGAGTGCCGCAATGATCAATCTTAGGCCCAATATTTTTTTTAAAAATCCATATCAACAACGTATAGTTAACGTTGTAAACTCAAATGTAAATTCTTTGCTGATGATACGTCACTTTATCTCCCTGTCGATGACCCAGTTCATGTTGCCACTGCCATGATCGGCGATCTTAATTCCTTAGACCAATGGTCCAAGGAATGGCACGTCTCTTTTAATGCTCTTAAGACCGATACTATACTTGTCTCTCTTAAGAGACCCCCCCCTCCGCCTCTCATTTTTCAGGAACACCAACTAGAGAACATTTCTAAGCATGAACATTTAGGCCTCACTCTTAAATCTGATCTAAAATGGAATAAACATGTAAAACAAATTGCATCTAAAGCTTCCAAATGTCTACATATTATGAAAAGTTTGCAATGTCGTCTTGATCGTAAAACATCAGAAGTGAACTATACGGCCTATTTTAGAACATGGCAGTGTGGTCTGAGATGGCTGTTCTGAGGATGACTCAAAACTCCCAGAGGACATGGAATTGACTGCGGCCCGTATTGTGAAGGGAGCAACGAGAGCAACCCCAAATAAAAAATTGTCTGAGGAAACTGGTTGAGAATTACTGTCTAAACGTAGAGGCCGTTCTAAACTTACTGTGATGTACAAAATAGTCCATTATCTTGCTTCAAACTACTTGTCTTACTGAACTTTAAGGTTGACGAGAACCCTGTGTATATTTTCAGAACACGCCAAAATTTGGCCAATTTAGGCCCACCTGCTTTTGATACCAGTACTGTATTTGAGAATTTTTTCCCCCTCAGCAACTAAATAGTGGAATCTCTTGCCGCTAACAACTGGAAATATGCCGTCTCTGTCTCAATTCAAACGAAAAATAACTAATCCTTTGTCTTGTCCCGTGAAGTATCCAAAACTTGTAAATGTTGGTAAAAGATATTATCTATCCTTCACTCCTCGATTGCGTATCGGCCGCAGTCAACTAAATGATCATGAACATTTATTCAAAATTGGTGTTAAAGATTCGCCAGCTTGTTCGCGTGGAGCCGTTACTGAAAGTGTTTGGCATTATTTTCTCACTTGTCCTCGATACACTCTACTGTTCGAGACACCCTTCATAGTACTAACGACTCTATGGCACCTTTACGTTTAAGTACAATTTTATTTTGTAGCCAGCGACTGTGATCTTGATAACAACATCATTATTTTTTAGCAGTACAGGAATACATAGAAAGAACCACACGATTTAATATTGATTTGCCAACTTGATTTTTTTTTTATTACACCGTACTTCGTATTATTCATTTTGACCGTCTTTACGAGCCCTTCTTTCTGTGTTGTGTCACTGTGGAGCCAATCTTTTTGTTCAACCTCGGCTGCGCCGTATGCATGTGTGTGTGTACGTATGTATGTATTGCATGTATAGGTGTATGTATTGTAATTTATTTGTGTGTGTATGTATGTTATTATATGTGTGTGCAGGGCTGTCCAACTGGAGCATTGTAGCAAAATTTTGTTACAAAGCTCTTCAAAATTGCTACAGATTTTTTAAAAAAAATAAGTGTTTCTTATGTAAAAAAAGTGGCAAAAATGCTACAAGTAAAGAAAATTTTGCTACAGAGATTTTCAGCTGGACAGCACTGGTGCGCATGCATGTAGGTATTTACGAGTGTATGTATTGTATGCATGTATGTATGTATGTATATATGTATATACGTATGTGTATATGTATGTGTATATGTATTGTATGTATGGATGGGTGTATGCATGATTGTATGTATGTGTGTGTGTATATGTATGTATGTATTGTATGGATGGATGTATATGCATGTATGTATGTACGTGTGTGTGCATGCATGTACATCAGAAAACGAAAGCTGATATCCTGAAACTTTGTGCTATGAGTATGGATCACTTCTCATTCTTCATGTGGGTTGTCTTTGCTGAATATTCAGCTTAGGCAAGGAGCCGCTACTCAGAGAGACATGTACGGGTAAAAGGCTCCGAAACATGTTGAGTAGTTACCCGCTGAAGACCCTTTAATTTATTTGGGCTGATACAGCCTATGTCAAAAATTTTACAGAGGAACGTGTGCAATATAGACAATAGTAATTCCATATATATACAGGTTAGACAGGGACAGGTTAGCTTATGGAGAGTAAAGAGTTCGAACTGCGGAATAGGATATTGACTACTAGGAAGTGGTTCTGGGCAAAAAGACACAAATACAATACCTGTTTCAATAATTACATGTATGTCGATTTGGCGTGAGTGTGGGCACATTAGAGTTGTAAACGTGCATGAACGTTTTTACATTGAAGTCTTGTTCATTCTCTAATGTGCAAATTATACTATGTGACATAATGAGGCATTGTTGTTCCTGTGTGCACAATGATGGCAGCATGTATTGTATTTGTAAGTTCCAGCATCGACTGTGAAATAAACATCTTTCATTCACATTGAGCTGTGGTCAGTGGGCGTGACCAATCTTCGTGTCACGACCGTGACGTAGAGCGTGCCTGCTGCGGGTGCATCGCGTACACTGTCATTTGCAAGAAAGTCGTCGGCGAGTGATCAGCTCCAGCCTGACCTGTGGACCAGCAGATTCAGAGTCTATTTGAGTGGCTTCCGCAAAGCTTGTCATTTTCTTGGATAAAATTGTTTAAGTCGGTCCTTTGAAGAGATAGACACAAAATAAGGTGAGAAAATATTGTATATCAACTTTTGCTTCACAGGACTGAATACAAAACAGGTCTTTACGGGTAACAACTATTTTGTCAGTACGAACAATGTGTCTGAAAGAAGTTGCGTTTTACAGTAAAAGTACTTTTTAACAATGGCCTGTTACAATTGTACATATTTTAAAGTTAGTATATGTCCTCCTCTACGGTTGATTCAATTTTCGTCGCGAATATTGGCGCTCCATCACCCAAAGCTTAAGACGCCAGCGGAGCTCCATCCACACGGAACTGCCCGCCTTTCCCCCGCGCCCTTCAGGTTTGTAAAACTGGCTTCAGATCTCTTGTTTTTCACGGGACTGAGCACACATGAATGCTCCACGTGTATCATGACAGTGACGGGCACAGCGTACTTGTTTTTCGTTAGCTTTTTACACATAGAAAAGAGAATATGCAACACTGGACGATGTTAGATCCCATCACACTGGAAAATTCTTGTTGTTATGACATCTGATCAGTGCCGCTGAGTTTGATCAGAAATATGCTTTCTTTGTAGGCCAAAGTTGGTATTGGCGGTATTTTTCCCTGTCAATTTCTGTCTGAATTGGGAAAATAATCGGTTAGATAACCTTTCAAAGTGATTTCTGTCTTTTTAAAACGTTTTATTTTAGTTGGAGGTCGGGTATTCGAGGAATTCATAAAATATTGTAAACTACGTTATTTTTCCTCTCTCTCTATTCACACACCCACGCAAGTGCCTTGGTAGCCTTCTTTTTTAAGATGTAGCAACATGAATTTCCAAAGAACTTCCAATGTAAGCAGGTTTGATGTTATAAGTAACTGTTTTCGTTTTCCAGTCCTTCTAAACTTCATGTACTGATAAAGCGAAAGCAATTCCCAAAGAGGTATCATTGAAAGTGGCTTTGGTGTTGGAATTTCTTAAAAACTGCTATGATAGACTATTCAGCGCACGTACAAATCAACGCAACACAGTACAATTACAGATATAGGCTTTGTATCTGCTGTATCTATACCTCAATGATAGTTTTAGTGCTCAATAAACAGATAAGTTTCCCGACATTTATAATCCCATGGGGGGGGGGGGGATTATCAACATACTTGTTCCAACTTTTCAAAGTTTGCCAAACAAGTTGTTAATAAAACTCCGATTCCAAACAAGGGAACAAATTGAGGAAAATTGTAAAAGGCTAGTTTCCAGTATGCGACATCGTTACATTTTGTAAATGCATGAATTGTCTGCACTTTAACATTTTTTTAAAGGTAAATTGACTTCATCACACACAGCATTGGACACATTTGATAAAATAAGTCAGTAATATGTGCAGGTCTTGCAAAAACACAAGACTACGGATTGTGTTGCGTTGTATTTGCGCTGAACAGTCGTATCGTGGTAGTTTCACCCCAGTGCGTAACAGGATCCGGGTGAATGCGGGTCAGTCAGTCATAAAACTTTCTTCTTAATGTGCAAACCACATACGTACTTTACAAAGAAGTTCTTTGGAAACTCCTTCCACTTTATCAGCAAATCACCAAATTTATCAGGAAAGGAAAAGAGGGAAAAAAGTTAATTATTACATTACAGTTACCCTTGCATTGGTACTTCTTTGAAAAGAAAACTACTCAGGCACTTGGGTATATGAAGAAAGGAGGACAGGAAGAATGAGAGAAAGAAAACTTTTTCACAACACTCTTTTATGTCTTCCTCGATTACCCGTCCTGTTAAATAAAACGTTTTAAAAGCACAGATCGAAACCACTTTGAAAGATTTGACTGGATTTTTTCCCTGTACAGACAGAAGTCTATTGTGGCGAATGCGAATTTTGGCGTAAAAAGAAAGCTTATTTCTTATTCAGGATGTAAAAAAAGAAAGAAAGAAAGACAAAATACTTTTTGCCTTAAACTTGCTTACATCGACAGGCCTACTTCTTGGGAAATTCTTCTTGATACATCAACAAATTGTGGAATTTATCATAAAAAAAAGAACCGGGCTACTATTGGCTTCTTGAACTAGGAAGTCTGTGTTAGAGCTTCTGCGTGTGGGCTTAAATACTTTGAACTAGGAGACAGGTCCACTGTGGGCTTACTTTGAACTAGGAAGTCAGTGTTAGACAGAGTCACTGTGGACTTCTAACTATTGGTACTTGTAAAACAGAGCTACTGCAGCCTTATTTCAAACTCGGAGGTCCTTGTCAGGAAAGGTAACTGTGGGCTTATACTCTACTATCCTTCCATGCTTGTTCTTTTAGAGCCATGTTGAAGCATCGACGAATTTCACCGGTAGGCCAAATTGGCCGACTGAGTTGTGCCTGGGTGATCATGATTATTGTAATTTCTGACGCATATATATGCGGTTCCGCGGAAAGTGGTCGAACAAAAATATTAATGCACGAGAGCATAATAGTTAAAATGTGAAGTGTACACCATGAATAACTGCTGTATTTTCTGCTGATAAATGTACCAACAAAAATGTGCCTGTTGATCTACTTTTAATTTTTGTCTTAAGACGGAACTCGACAGCTGGCCGTCGCGCCTCTGAAAGCTGTTGACCCAGGTCATGTTATGCTGAGTGTCATTATGTTCTGGTTGGTGGTTGGAAATGTGCAGCAGACGACACAGAGAGAGAGAGAGAGAGAGAGAGAGAGAGAGAGAGAGAGAGAGAGAGAGAGAGAGAGAGAGAGAGAGATTAAACAGAAAAGTGTGTGTAGACACTATCACTTTAATTATAATGAGTGTATGTGTATGTAATACCTTAAAGACTTGTGTATTTCTTGCAACAGATGCCGGAAGGAGACAAGCCAGATATGAGTGCCGTGTCAAGCTTTGACAAGTCCAAATTGAAGCGCACACAGACCAAGGTCAAGAACACGTTACCAGATAAAGGAGGTGAGAAATATTCTCCGTCACGAAGTCGTCTACTCACGCAAAGAGTTAAAGCAAGGAAGTAAAATAAAGTCACGCGAATGTACCCTAGAATCCTTGGCGGGCAGCGGTAGGGCTGATAGGCAGTCCATACCTATATAGTAGGTTTTGACAAGGACTATCCTCAGAGTTTAAAGAAAGCTGTATACCTTTTGTGTGCGTGTGTGTGGTGGGAGGTCTTTTATTTTTATTTTTTTCGGGGGGAGAAGCATGACTAGTCCTTTTATGTAATGTAATGTAATATAATATAATATAATATTAAATGATATAATATAAAAGCACTAGTCATGCTCCCCCCCCCCACACACACACACAAATAAAAAAGGTATGCAGCTTTTTTTTACTCTGAGGATAGTCCTTGTCGGAACCTATGGTCCATGTGTTGGACGCAGTACCACAAGTCTTATTCTGGGCAATGATAGGTTCCCACAACAAGCTTTGCAAGAAAACAGACACACAAAAGTATATATATTGAGCTGCAAAATGTCTCCCTTTTGTCACCGAACACACTATTGATACGTAACAAAAAGTTTGATTTTTTACGGAGGCAAAAATATGAATTTGTATTTTTTCCGTTGGTGTATAAATATCTCGTAACACAGCACAGTACCAGAACTAAGTATTCTTGCTAAGTAAACTCGGGCACTTTTCTTGCAAATACTGACTGCGGGGATTTATTTGATGTTTTCAACTTGTAAAGGGAGATTAATTAAATTATTCGATTAATTTTCATACCAAGAAACTCGTCAACAATGTTAGGGCCTTGATCATAATCACAGATGAATATACAAAGTTTTATTTACTCTTTGTTGTGACTGCTAATAAATTATTAAAATTATAGCCCTTCCCTGCTTATACCATGCTGGGCACGCTCTTATAAGCGGGGGTGGGGTGGGGTTACTCCCATTACTTAGCAGAAGCGCTGAACGGTATTTCCTGATTGATAACTTAAGAACGTATTAAAAACTGTCAGGTTTCCCCAAATAAGTTTTTGTGAAAACTGCTAATAACATTGGAAACTGGTAAGAGCGACAGCGTACATTATCTGCCAGGTATAGGTGTACCAAAAGAATTGTCCCTCGTCAATGGAAAGGAACATTGTATGCATTGCTGCTTGGATCAGTTCGATCGATGAGGGAGGTGGAACTTTCCGTCTCTCTGGTTCGATCAACCAAACACTCCCCACTGACCAACTTGACAATCAGAACAATGTAGCGCGGGGAGTGTTGCAAGAAAATTAAAATAAAAATCACTGCAGTGTTTCACGTAAGGTTATATGAGAAGTATTTGTGACCAGACCAATTTTGGATATCAGTCTCCTTCCCATAAACAGATGTTGGCAAGGTAATTGATGTAATTCATGCCTGATTTCAGTGTGCGCGAAGAGCAGTAATTAGGTTAATTGTAATTATTCAATTATGCTGCACATGTTTTGCACACTTTTCTGCGAATTTCATGGGTAACTTCTTATTAGTATATTTCTCCGCATCTAAAACATATTGTTTTTTTTTTCAGTGATCCTTCAAGAAAGGGAGGCAAACAAACAGAATAAAAAATGAAACCAAGACAACCCCAAACGTAGGACTGTACATACAAGACTAGATCTCACTCTCACAATGACGTAACTTTTCGCACAGTGGCGTCCATGTAATGGTAGCCGGAGAAGGAACAAACGTGTTTATCATCACCACCAGGATATAACCAACTTTTTCATGAACTGGTGTTGACGGCTAGTAACTAGCAGGACTGGCAAGTTTTCTAGGGCATGACGGAACATTGTGACATGGGAGACAAATATATACATACATGCTTACCTTGTGCCACTGACGCCCCAAACAAAGTATATTTACACATTAATTATGTTTAACCAGTACTAAAATAAATGCTGTGACAGAAAACAGTATCCCTTGTTAATTATGTTAACAAAATGTAATTGTATATATAAACGGAGTGCTGCCAACACCAAAGTATTATATGAAAGGTTACGGCGTGTAGTTTTCCATTCAGTCCTCACAGAGCGCCAAAAAGTTTTGTAGACGTAACAAGATAAAATGCTGATCATCTCCAAGCGGTTGTGTCCTGTCCTGATTAAATTCCAAGCAATGCAGAAGACTGCAGTCTGTACTTCAGTTTGAAGCCTTTATTTTGGTGTAAAATGGTCATGAGATTATAAAAACACAGCGCATTATATTCAGAAACTTGGAAGTTGTTTTTAGTCTATATTGAGATGCGAGATGTAACCATACCTATCAACATTGCACACCTCAAAATAGTGAGATTTTTAAAAATTTTATTTCATTTTATTATGATTTTTGTTGTAAATTTGAAAAAATCCATTGGGGAGATTTGTATTTTAACGAAGCATATGGCAGAAAATACTAAATTTTCATAGGGGAGACTGTCAAATTTGTAAAATTTTGCACGTAAATAAAAAAATATTTTGGTGAGGAAGTGGGAGACTCCCACCTTATGGGGGAAACTTGACAGCTATCTATAACTAACGCGAGCTGATATGCTTAACTGGTCTTTTCTGAGGTGAAAATCTTTCTGAAGTAACTTGAAGCTTATGTAGTTGCCAGTAGCTCCACATATTGAATACCAGTTTTCTCTTGCATCAGCGCTTTGAAGCCTCCTTGCATTTTTAATGAGGCTTCGTTCGTAAAGAATTTCTCAAAAACAATCAACTGAAAAGAATGTGCCGACCTACATGGTCTAAAATATTCAAAACAAAGTCGATGGACACCCCTTGTGATTGTTTTGATGTAGCTCATTCAGTCGTGTAAGTGTTCACATTTAGAAAATCCTCCTTATATAAATAAGCTGTGACGTCATCTTGCTTTCGAAGAAAGTTCCACACCAGAAGTTTTGTCGTATTGCTGTATCCATCCTGTTGAGGGTAATGATACAAATTCGATACCTCTTTGTTCATCAACACATGTACACATTAACTGACCTACAGTCACATTGTCGAAGTAAAATCCATTGACATTTAAAATAATGGGGGGGGGGGGGGAGGGGGTAGGCAGAACATGGAGGAAGGATTCCTTCCTCCATGGTGCTCCTGTCTTGCTGGAGGTATTTTTTAAAAATCACTTTCAAAGTTGATAGCCTTTACGGTCATCCACTTGTTGCTTATTTTATACCACGATTAATTGTAACCAGCTCGACCGATGATTCAACGGGCTTTTGCCGACTTCGTTTCAGAGCCATGGTCTTGTCTCTGAATATTTTTTACTGGAGCGCCCGACGAGAGTCCATAGCAGAAACTTAACCGAGTATCGCAGAATGCTGTGAGACAATGGTCCTCGCCCTCCACAAAAATTGCAAGCTAATGATGGCCTGGCAAGTTTTGTGTACATAGCTTTTTTCATGTTTGCTTGATATTTACGGAGTTGGTCAAGGATTTGATCTGGGTGACTTCCAGACCTTTGATGAGGCTGACATCCAGAATTCTGCAAGGTTTTACAACCAACAGAGCAGACAAATGCTGGAAAAGAGTTTGCCTCAGTTTGCTGCACCGTAACATGCATGTGTACAACGTGGACACCACCTGGTGAACATGTGTGGTTACCATCTGTAGCATAACAACACGTCACAACTGGCTGTCACAACCCGCATCTGATGTCACGCTCCCATCACACGGTTGTGACACTTTCCGAAAAAAAAAAAACAAAACTTGTACAAATCAAGGATCTCGGGGAAAGTGGGAGCTTGTTTCTTTTTGACAAAATTTTAAATGTTCAACAGAAACCAGTTACCTCGTTACCCACTATCTTCACGACAAACAACTTAAAACTGCAATCGATATTATATCCTATTATGAATTAAAGGCCTGCGAATATTACAGATAAACATCAACACATGCTCCTACTCTGGTGTCTATAAATATGTAAAATCATTTCTTGTAGACAAATATTTGGAAATTTGCACCATTTAAAACATATTTTCTGTGACTAAAATTGCTATATTACGGAGCCCCAGAGGGGACATGAGAGAAAAAAATTGCGTTCCCTCGCAGAAGTTTTGCGTTGCCTCGCAAACATTTTGCGTTCCCTCGCAAAACTTTTGCGTACCATCACAAAACCTTTGCGTTCCCCCTGACTAATTATTTTTTCTTTTACTTAGGTCCCTTGGGCTAAAACATTGAGCCCCAGAGGGGAAATGAGGAAAAAGAACTTGATTGCGAGGGAGCGCAAAACCTTTGCGTGGGAACGCAAAACTTTTACGAGGGAACGCAAAACTTCTACGTGGGAATGCAAAATATTTGTGAGGGAAAAAATAATTCTCTTCATGGAGGGGCATAAATTTTAATATATTATGGCGCCTCTGGAGCTCCAGATACTGCTTTTTGCTGTGAAAAAAATTTCTTTTGCCTTCCCACGCAAAAGTTTTGCGAGGGAACGCAAAAAATGTTTTTTCCTCATGTCCCCTCTGGGGCTCCGTACTATATAATGTGTTTTCCAAATATATCGCGAATCTTCAGTAAAATTGAATCCAGTCTCGTACAGTCATGATTTGCGTTTATCTCGGGTGGCCCCAACAATAGCAGATTTTAAATCCCTAGTGAGGGTTATCCTGACATTTTAGTATGAGTGTGATGTCGCTGTTTCAATGTACAGTTAGTTTGTAAAAGCAATATTCTCCTACTGTGCTGTAAGTTTTCAATGTTACATTTTTTTTGTTTTTGTAATATGCCGAAACAGCTCTTTAAATATTTTTTTTTATTGAGAAACTTGCATCGATGTGAAAAACAAAATTGTATGGAGTACACTGGATCAATATTCATACAGCTTCGTGTCGGCGGCAAACCGAGATACACGAGATGGCAAATACAAAAGCTGCTAACTCCTGTAGAAACATTCCCCAGAGAAAAACTCCCGTTTTTTTTCAGAATGAACATTTTACATTTTTATTTTCCAAGTTCACAAAGAAGACAATTGATTATGTAAAATATTGTACATTATTTAAAATTTTCGCGATTTTGATTTTCCTCGGAGGGATTTCATTTGGAAAAAATCGAGGGAAAAATGCCTCGGAAATGCCTCCACCTGTACAGTAATGATTGTCTACTGTCTTCATTCCAAAACAATGTTTAGGAGTTCTGACAAAAATACAATAGAAACCTACAAACAGAAAGCAAGAAGTGTATCCTATGGTTTTAACAATTTTAGTTATGCGCCAATTGGTACCTTGCAGACAAGCAAATTTATATGTAATGTAAAAAAAAAATGACTTGCAGGCTGCGATGTGTGCAAAGCTTTGAAAAAGACATGGCCTATTCACACTTCGCACAGCTGACTTGTCAGTCAGGTGAGGCTACAGAATGCATGGCTATATCTACATTTTTGGGTGTCTAGTAAGCTTGCAAAACAGGTTCAGCTTCTGGGTTTTTTTTGTTTTTTTTCCTGCTTCGGTGAAACCAAGGGCACTATTAAAACCAAATCAACTTTCAGCTGGCATGCTTTGTAATGTTGGCACTCTATTCTAGTCACGTATTTCTCAACTTAATGCGGAGATATACAGTCGTAAAAATTAACATCAGGAAAGCGAGGATTTGGTTTACTGCGAATTTTGCTGGTGCTTTCTTCCCGAGTTAAATGACCTCAGACTTAAGTCTGCCTGTGGCACAGACGCTGACACAGCCTATGGCCTACTGCTGTGAAGTCCCATTGAATCCCTAGTGCGTACGTGAGCTGCACACCTTAATTTGTAACAGACACAGCTTTTACTTTCAGTTTTTAAAATATTTTTAAATGTGTTTGTGCAGGTGTTGACTTTACAAAAGCACCATGGACTTTTCATTTCTATCAATGGTTCACTGGGTACTGCTGCGGTCATTCACTTTCAATTAATTTTACAGAATTGCGTACAGAAGAATATGTTAGCATGAGGATATTAGCACATAGACAGTTTTCTCCAATACCATTAGTCACATCCCTTTCAAACACAATTGGGAAAGATCCTTGGTGGGTAATTTATTAAATATTTTCAATAGGTCACGCTTCAATGATTTGGGGATATTTAATGAAATTGCTCCTTTCGGGTTGTCGGCGAAGCAGGCCTTCTACCTCCAGCGAAGATAAACATCAGAACACAAAAAAACAGTCTGCTTCGCAGGCAACGTTTCGGGCCAAAATCTTGAAATGGTTTCATTTGCAAAACTAATTTTAAAATAGATTCAGTTTTCTTTTTTGCAGACACTTTTTGGCCTCCTAATTTAATTTCCTCGACAGGTGGTACTCTACTTATTTCACATGAATTTTATGTGCTTTTTTTTGTAAGTTTGACTTCTCCAAAAACAGCATGCTGGATCCTTTTGAAGTTTAATGGAGGCATGCGTTGAGCTGGTCTCTACCGGTTTATGATTTTGTAAGAATTATATATATATATATATATATATATATATATATATATATATATATATATATATATATATATATATATATATATATATATATATATATATATTATGATATGCTATAGTCAATGAGTGCATGTTAGCATAGTTGATATAGGGTTACACACGTAAATGCATGTATGGGTATGTAATATTTACCTGTCAGTGTCTTGATGTGTCGGCAACAATTTCATACTAAACTGGTTCTCAGATCATTAAACCAAGGTCAACTAAGTACAATCATAGAGCTATTATACCTCTATGGTACAATATTGTCAGTCCCTTTGTCTCTTCCTCACACATGTATTAGTGTGGGCAGGTCGGTGGACTGAAAATTCACTTTGACAGTCAATATTTCACTGACAAGAATGGGACTGCAAACAAAATCCAATAAGGTGCTGCACTTGAGGTATTTGCCATTGGTACTCGCATTCTACTGGCTGCAAGAACAGGGGAACACACATAGTAACATGAAATGTAGGGCATGCCACTTGTGCCACACACACGTCCACTTGCCATGCAAATGAAGGCAGTAAGGCATTGGTTCCCATCACACTGCACAATTCACAGACTTGTACTGGTTCTCCTGCCGAGTCAAATACCAAAAGGTAAAACAAGCACTTACACATTAGCGGCATGAAAAAGGAAGTAAAGATACTACGGAGACTGCCCATTGTTGCTGTGGTTCAATGAGTGATCTTAAACAATGGTATTTCAGTCCAATTAACATTTTTAGAGGGCCATTTTTTTGTCCTACTCGTGTTCCTATTTTACCAGTCCATCCTGGGAAGAATCCTTGACAAGACAAATACTACTGGATGTCTCATTGTGACAGGCACATTCCACGGCCATTAAGCCTCATTGGTATGCCTTAATTGGCATCTAATTGGGCCATTGATGTAAATTAGAGCTACACCTTGATCAGACCTAAAACCTGCAGGATGTCTGGACAGAGCTGTGGCACACAATGGCTGGGTGTGTGACATTGTGTTCCATTATCCTGTTTGCTCAAACTGTCAAGTTTCATCAACGAGTCATCATCAGCCATTGTAAACCACCACCCAGAAAAGGGCATTTCCAATGGTACATTATAACATTCAGAATCTCACTTGCAGTCTTATGCAGGTGATTATACTTCATAATTATATTTTGATTTTGAAAATATCCTCTGACTAAATGTAAAATTTTCTTATGAGGACCATCAAAAAAACATAACTTATTTTGGTAAATCATGCCATAAGGGATTATGGTTAAAAAAAACACCAAAAAAACGGTAAATACCATGGTTGCATGAAGTGGCCAGCAGAAAAATCAAAAGCATTGCTGCCACAAAAATCACTTGGAGAATACCGAGGCAACACCATAAAGACTTGACTCAACAGGTACCTTTGGTGCAAGTTGAGCACATTGGATCATACCTGTGCCAATGATATCATGTTCACCTGGGCCATATTGTCACAACAGAACTCGTTAAAATTTCCATTAAACATGCTCTGTCACCAGAATATGCTGATTTTTCATGACAAAATAAAATAGCGTCTTGTGAGACAGTGTTGTCTGTGAAGCAGACACAGCATGAGGCTGCAATCAGAGGGAGGCAGTTAATGAAGAAGTTCATGCCACGGAATGATAAATGTACAGGTGTCAACCCCCAAAAGTGTGTAGCCAGGGGAACCCTACCAAAGGGGCATGAAGCAGCAAAAAAAAAAAAAAAACAAACAAAAAAAAAAAACAAAAACAAAAAAACAAAAACAAAAAACAAAAAAAAAAACACGGGAGCAAAATCTTGCCATTTTATGAACTTGTTGATTCTCTGAAATGGAATAGGTCTTCCAAAAATACATAAAATTCTTGAAAAAGTTATGGCCCAGAAACAGAATACACACACACATATATTATGTTTGTGTGTACACACATGCACAGAATTGCCCCATGACCTGAAGAATTAAATTATAGTGATCCAAATTCATGCACAGCCAAAGTTCCATCAAAACGTATAATTTTACCATGTTCTGTTGGTTCCTTAAATTCTTGGAAGAGTTTCAGACAGGGAAATCAAATTCACATAAATGGTTCTGTAACCTTTATAATCAGAAGTAAGTGAAGATCAAAATTAATCCCAACCTTGTGTCACTAGGGATATGGAAGGAGAATATCCCTTCTTTTTCCCAAAAGTACATAGTTGTACCAAGTTTCACAAAATTTCACCCAGTTAGAAGAGTCACAGCATGGAAATTAAATTCATATTGACAATCCTGTGACCTTGACCATTTGACCTAGGTCTTACCAAGACGCATGTACATAATCCTACCAAGTTCCATCCAAATTATTTGAAGTTTATTGTACAGAAATAAAAAATGGAAGACAAGAAAGTTGAAGAAATAGGCACAAAAACAGCATATCCACTCTATGACACAGGAACATGGCCACAAAAACAGTATATCCACTCCATGACACCGGCAACTGCAAAAACACACAGAGCAGCACATATTTTACATCGGAGCATGTTGAGCAGTAAATGGCCATGTCACTCCCAGAAGTACGTTTTAGTGAGATGTTCATGGCAAAGGATGGTTCTACATTTCCAAGGGAGTAAATGGCTGCTGTACTTTTTTCATTACCCTCATCCCTCCCCAGGAAAGAGTATGTATTGTTAATTTTGAAAATTAAGGCATCCCAGTTGAATTGATAACAAGTGAATTGAATTTACAAAAAATCTGTCCCAGGTTTGGTCTTTAGTTTAAGTATGAGCAAGATTTAGATTTTTTGGGCTTACAATGCCAGTACAGTGGTCCCCCTCTTGTAAGGCCACCGCCTCTACAGAGGCCACTTCTCCATGCATCAAGTGTGGCATTTTCCTTTTTATTTTTTTCCCCCTCAAGAGAGGCCATCCCTCTGATAAGACCACATTTGTGGTGCATTTGGAGTTGCCCTATAAGAGGAGGGGGGGAGGAGGGGGCACTGTATTTCCAGTCATCTTGTAAATATCCTGTGGCAATTACAATGTTAATTTGTGATTACATAATCATTGTTTTGTTGTAATATTAAAAGAGTACACCGCCTTAGAGCCTCTCATCCTAAGCTTACTGTATGTATGCTTGTGAAAATTATGCAAATGAGGAACTATCCCTGACAGGAGTTGAAATATACAATTGCATAAGTACTTCAGTCTTTCCTATTGAATTCCAATGTCCCTTTGGCATACTGCAAATCATAGATGCCCACATCACTAGTCCTGTGATAAATATGAGGTCTGGCATCTTACTAAAGGTGAGCTGGTTACGAATGGGTATGTCACATGTGAAGTCATGTTGTTGTTAATAGTTTCTTGTGCATGGTATGTCTACCATTCAAAACATGTCTGTAAATACAAACCACATGGAAATGACCATCTGTTTCTGACCTGCGTTTATCAGTCCAGCCTTTTGTTTTCTCTTCTGTCCTTGCACATGGAACTTACAAAGACCTGTCTTAGAGCAAAAGTATGAAAATCCTGACCGAATACCGAAAAACTAATATCAAAGGACTAAACTTAACTTATGATAATCATATGCAAAAGATATCTTCAGAAGTAACAGAACATTGTAGTAGTCCCTCTTTGAAAGCCCACATTTATCACATTTCCAGTTCTGTCTCTTCCCTGTTACTGAATGTTTACTGAGAAATTCTATGCTTTAGACCGCACTTGAACCTTTACTGAGGATCATCTGTCAACTTGTCCCAGATAATGTGCACATTTGGGCTGAAATCAATGAGTTTAATTCCTTCATTGCCAGTTCTGACAAAGGTCAAAGTTCTCTGAATAGGGGAGGTTCTTGGAGAAAAACTGCATGTGACACTACTTCCTGTTGAACTAAATTGCAGGTCTTGGACCAGTAACCTAGGCCTAATGCATTGACATGTTAAAATAGCGACATTTGCTGGCTGATTTCTCCAATTTGAAATGTAAAATCACAACTTCCTTTGCATTCTACTTCAAGTTTATACTGACAAGTTAATACCAAGAAAATGGGGGGGGGGGAGGGTCATGTGATAAGATTTTTTTTAACAGGTGCATTTGTGTACCTTACCTCCATGATTGACTGTTCCACGTCAAACATGTCTCCAAAAATACACAAAGTTATCAAATAATTTAAAATATTTCTAGAGTAGCATTGCCTTTCTAAAACTCACAGTTGATAAGTATTTTCCTATCCAAAATTATGATGGGACTTAATTTGGGATGCTCTGCTCCTGTGATATTAACATCCAATAGACACAGCAACAGTATTCAGTACTCGATCAAAAGTTGTGGATCAGTTGACCTGACCTTGAGAGGTTACTGGTCCAACACCTGCATGTGAATCCACTTCTGTAGACAACCATTAACCAGTCAGTGAGGCTGGATTTGTTTACCCACCCACTGGCTCCACTTGGACTGTGGATTATATCATTCTGTAATTCCTGCCGATTGCCACCCAACTCTTATAGAGGAAAGATCTTTTCCACATATGAAAGACATCCGTCTGGCCTTGGTTATATATATATATATAATTTATATATATATATATATATATATATATATATATATATATATATATATATATATATATATATATATATATATATATATATATATATATATATATATATATATATATATATATATATATATATATACAGTGGTCCCCCTTTTACAAGGCCATCCCAAATGCAGACCAAAAGTGGCCTTATAAGGGGGGGGCACTGTATACACACACACACACACACACACATACTTATACAGTAGTGCCTCCAAAGAGGTATAAATAACATGAAAAGTACTACAGAAAGACCTGACAACTGTGGTCTCTCAAAGGAGGTGGTCTCCCAAAGGAGTGGTCTTTCAAAGGAGGGACTACTGTATCTCCCAAACATATAAGGTTTGTCCTAACAGACACAAATGGACACACAATAAGACATCACACTTTATTTACATGGACTTTATTGCTTTGTGTTGTTCTTCTGAAGAAGTTGACAGCAAACTGTTCATGAGTAAAGCACACTTTTACTCTTTACTTTCAATACATCAACGCAACCTGGGTCCATACTTCCCCAAATATGCAGCTTCCAGTTAAGAGCTCTGTGTTCAGATTCTGTGCTTTATCATCTAATAGCAGCACAGGTGTATACCAGGCATCCTGTTCCTCCAACCTGTTAAAATCTTACATCCACTTGGTGTTAAAATGCAAAAAATTATAACTTCCTATGTGAATTATTCTCAAGTACACACCCTTGTAATGATGTGTTTTCTTCTCCAGATAAAATACAATGAATGGCCTAGTTCTCTGTGCCATGGTTGTCGTGAAGGCAAGTGAATGTATGGCAACATTCACATCATTTCTTCTGTTTCTTCCTGGGAGGGGCGTCTTCCTCCTCCTCGTTTGTCACACAGGGAGGTACACTGAAGTCTGGGATCTGAAACCACACATCTATCAGTCAGTACTGTACATTGCTTTATTTTTGCGTGTCGGAATTTTCACGGTTTTGAACTTTTTTCACATTTCATTGTTGTTTTAATGTCACTGTTTTGGACATAATTCCTATTAAAAAAATGTTAAAATACTGTTTCACTATGCTTTTAGTTTCACTGTTTTGTGCCATCACCAAATAAGAAAAAATAAGACTGCAGCAAAATTAATGCAATTTACAGTAAAAAAAAAAAAAATTACAGTAGAACAGCAGACCCAGCAATTACTGCCTCACTCAGAGTGAGAACTCTACATCTGTTGTGACTACAAAGAGAATCCTGGCTCACACATACAGTATGAAAGACAGAAAGGCACAACTCCTAATGTTCAAATATGCAGTAGCTTTAGGTTGCTTGCAACATGACTTGCATCCATTTTTCCACACATGTACTGTTATGAGAGAGTAAGAAAGCTTGTTTAGCAAGCAACTTTGAGCATTGAGCAGAGAGCGTTGAATCATCATTACATTGAGGCCAGTTATCTTTAACCCTTAGATTTTAACCCTTTTTCCTTGTTGACATGAGGCACATTATCTTTAACCCTTTCCCTTGTTGACATAAACCATGTTATCTTGATAATTCTCATGTACAATCCATATTCAAGTTGTTTTCCATCACTTTTGAAATTAACCCCCAAAACATGACCATCAGTCACTTGTGGCTGGTTTAAGAGTGAATAGGTTGAATAAATTGTGGGAAGTGTATCTTCCTTAAGTATGATCTTTTTAGTCATGATACATGACCACCACACAGTTTCAACATGCACATTGGAGGGTAGGATTCTGACTTTGTCAGTCGAACTAGTGAGAAGTGAACTCCCCCCCACCCACCCACCAATTACCAGGGAGCCTTTCACACAATATCTAAAAATACCTGAAATCCTATATTACATGTGATTTGACATGGCTCCAAATACCCAAATAACAGTAATGTCATGGTTACGGGGACTTGAAAATACCTCATTTATTGTGCCTGCATGTACATATCCACATAAACTTTAATCCATCAACACACCAGACTTTCTGCCCGACTTATTTCGTTAGTTTATTGGTCTATTCACATACACATGGCACTGAAGAAGAAGTACAATATTGTGTTGAAATGGGGAGATACCTTTTTAATTAAGAATTTGGGAGACCCTATAAAAAATTACTAATGGGTCGAAATACTCCCTCAATAAAATGAATTAATTTTGACACCCTGCTGAGAAGTGGACTGACAGCCTTACTTGTGATCGCCCTGTGTGTATGATCATGAGGTCTGCCACTCAGAGCACAACACTTTCCCCACCCCCCAAAATTTGTGTTTGATATGTGTATATCACATATTTTAAGTTATTTAATCATTGCTACTGTGATACTCAATATATTTCTCCTGTTAACTGATTTTTTTTTTTTTTTGCATGTTTGTGTGAACTGGCTACTTCTCTGCAAGCATCACATTGCACATTGTATTGTTTGCATAGCATTACAGTGTGCTGGCTGCATGCTTGAAGTGACATCCCAAATGGTGTCTCAGAAATCACTTTCTCCAGGGGATGAACATTACATGGGGTCGTAAGCATTATTATGCCTGAAGCAGCATTGAACACCAAAATGGTGCCAACATCTCCCATACAATAGCTCTGGCATCAATCCAGCTGATGATCTTTGTAATAGACCGGTTTCCCTGTGGCAGCCCACAATACTGACTGTGCACTGCTTAGCAGCCAGGAGTTTCAGAACAAAGTGTCAAGGATCATAACTTTCATCTGATGATCCCTGCCAATTCCCCTCCCCACCTCCCCAAAAAACTTCTAGTGTCTAAAGTAATCCAGTACCCGTGTTCACTCTCTACTTTCGATTTAACCCTGGTATTTCCATACAAAATAAAACTATGAAAAGTACAAGTGCACAAGACTTTCTGTATTTGTTCGTTCAACAGGCTCTTTCCTGACTGACGACCGGGAGTAAAGACATTCAAAATACCAAAAGTCACACATTTTCATTGTTCACCACAGATGAAAACTGATATTTACTTTTCTTTTCTTAATTATCACCATGGGTTTATGTACCATGAGTGTATTGTTTGAAGTGGACTTTTCTGTTTTTGATTAAATTAAACCAAATTAAATTAAATTACTATTCTTCTGTTGTTGTTGTTGTTGTTGTTATCACTATCTTTATAACCGTTGTTCTTTACATTTTGAGCCTTTTACTGAATCTGCTAGACATCCAACACTAATCTAAACTATAAAATGTTCTGCACCACCACTGAAACAAGTTAAAACAACAAATACAGGAAAGTCATTTTAATTTCCAGTGACTGGCAGTCGAGGTGACTCAGAGAAGGAGACATGAACTGACAAGTGAATTGTGTGTACACAGACAGCTGACGTCCCTCCTCAACATCTGTTTCCATTGACAGCTGACTGCCAGAGCCTCACATTAAGGGCAGACTGACAATGAAGGGTCAGGGTCACTGCAATTAATTCAAGGTCATATCTTCCATTAAATGTGATAATTATCCTGAGCAAAACTGAAGATACCTGGTAATCTATATGCGTAACCTCTGACATGGTGTAAATACCCTGCATTTCCTCTTGGTAACATGTCTTAGCACTTTAACTGGTTTTCAAATTTGTAAAGAATGTACATTCAGTGCTGAAGATATTACGGCCAGTATCATGACACCTACATTGATACATACATAAGAAAATGTCAAAAAAGATTACATAAGTACAAATGTAATTGGTCACCTCAGCTATGTACACAGACCAATTATGTCGTTATGTCTGGGTGCCATCAATTAGCTGAACAACGGAGCCCATAAACACATTCAGACTACTTGGCACAATATTTCCCTCAGATATTTCAGACCTTCCTCTTAGAAGCATCATGCAACTTAAAAGGAAGGTAGCTGATAAGGATTCTGCAGTGGAGAGCATAAACTTGACAAACCAGGTCAGTAAGACAAGAGGGACAATACAGATCAATACAGACACATACCACAGGCTTGACCAGCTGCAGCTTGAGTTTTTGGTGCTGGATGTTGGACTTGTCTATGCTGATCTGCACGGTGACTGGGTCAAATACATGGAACACCAAAGACTCATATGTCTGTGTGGCTTCCTGCAACATTTATAAGGAGAGCACATGGCTATATGATATATATATATACATATGTTTTTAATTTTACAAATAAAATATGTTACCTCACACCATAATATTGCAAGATGCTCCTTGTCTTCTTAACTGTCAGTACCTACAACACTTAATCAGTTCATCTGTTATTTTTTCATTGTGAGGGTTTGCCATGATGTGCATCAGTCATTTGGAAATCCATCAAGTATTCTTGTAACATTGGGCTGTAATTGTGATTTTTGTGAGATGCAGTCAACAAAAATGACATACAAAACGGTAACTGTTTACAAATACATTTGAAACAGATGTTTTCTTTTTCCTCAGGTGCTGCTTACTGACAGTTTTTCTTAACTTAAATAAGATATCTATGGTAAAATAATGAAGCAGCAGAGGAGTGCTGGAGGCATGCAGAATAAACGAGAGACATGAAACGGTCAAATCAAGCTCCTTTGCTTGCCTATGACAGCACACTTGGATCACGAGACATGACTGTCAGATGGCGACACCCCTCACAGTGTCTGCCTTACAGCCACCTGTTCCCTTCATACCAAACCCTATTGCAGACAAGCACCATCGTTGCATTTTTGCATTTTTCTATTTTACTTGCCAATGGCTGATGACTGCTGATTTTAGTCCACTTCCAATATTCCATAAAAATCAAAGTCCAAAATTACCTTCATGGTTCTGGAAATTCAATTTTTGTTTCACTTTTTCCATGCTCAAAGGAGACCAAGAGGTTGTGAAGTCAGCTGAACTGACATAGTCAATGTCACCATCAAAATGTTATAGGTCTTTCATAAGCTTCATGCAGACTACCTTCAAGAAACTTGGCATGTATCTTCCTTGCATCAACAAAAGTAGTTTGTCAAAGTTCACATCATCTAATCTTGGGGTCAAGGTCACTGAAGTCTGAGTTCCATGTCCAATCTCTCTATGCTCCATGACCAATCCAGTCACTGTCTGTGTCTAAACCTTTACCTTCATTAATCAATATATCACCTTCAATTAAAAATTTTGAAAATTAAAAGCTTCAAGGGCCAACTGAATATATAAATGGGCCATCAGCAGGAAACCATTTAGCATGTTTCGCAGCCCTAAATTCCTGTAGCAGAGATGAATCTATTCCGAAGCACAGTGAATGTGATGAAAGGTTTGGTAGCCCTACAGGTTTTCAGAAGTTATGCTTTGACTGAATCTTATGTGGACATTTCTTTGGTGCAGTGGTAAAATTAATTTATGAACATTTCTTTATGTACCAGTGATTAGAATGAACACAAAGTACATAGATTTTGATTCACACATTTTCTGGATAATGAGGAAATAATGGTGTTAGAAGACATGTAACTTTGCACGATGAACACATGTATTGTACAGTTGGTACTGTGTAAATGTCATTGTATCAAATACTAATCATAATTTTGATAAAAGTACACACTTCCGTGTATCTTTGATTCTGCTAGAGAAATTTTCATCAAATTTGGCATGTTGATCCAGGATATGACAATGTTCTTTGTGGATTGAGTATATATGTCACTGTTAACTAATCTTCATGCTCCATTGTTTTCACTTTATATCAATCAATTTTGACTTGATAGTCACAGATTTACAGGACATTTGACTATGTATTTTGGCTATGCTGACCTAGTTTTCATGCTAAATATTGCTCATGTATCAAGCTGTGAAATGGTGAGCCATAATGCTCTGTGGAACCTGCCTTTATTCTCTTTAACTCATTCCATACCAGTCCCTGATTGTTCCATATATTTACCTAGATTTAAGACGACAATTACACATTTAAATTCTTCATGAACAGAGCTTTCGTTCAAGTACCAACATGCCTATAGTCTTAAGTCAGTGCCAGAACCACTGACCAAGGCCTGTGACCATAGTATGGAATGAGTTAAAGCAAGAATTACGGAGCAAACAGACAGAATTACAACCAATAACATGCAGGAATGCACGGCACTACTTTCTTGTTTGATTTATGCCACATGCTGTGAAATGTACAGCAGACAGATGGACATGTGGAATGTCTCCTCTCCAGCCCAGATGCTCTCATGATCCACATATTGTGTACTCATGCTGGCCACATACTTTAACATAATAATGCCATACCAGTTTAATGAAACCATTAGAGAACCATGTAAAGTGGAAATGTGGTAATTGTGCACCTTTTATGTCTATATGTCTTTCACACCTGGCAGAACAGCTTTGTGTTGGTGTCTGTATCAGACTTGTCGCAGCATCATGTGACAGTCCTCCACCAATGTCCAGTTACCTTTGACAGGTCAGCAATCACATGATCCTGCTCAACCTTGATACACATTTTGATTACACAGATGAAAAGTTTCAGAAGTGGTGGTATTTCAGAGATACTCTCTGTTCTTCAAGCTGGAATCACCAGGACTAACCCTGAATCATTCATGTTCTAGTATGCTTGTGCAAAAAATGTCACTATTAATAAAACATCTCTTTGTCCTTCACAGCTCTGTGTTTGGTTTTTGACATGTACAATTCACACACACACACGACAGTGAATACAAATGGAACTGTTTTTCTCTCTCTAACATAAATGTGCATGTTTGACACTAAAACAAACTGGAGACATTTCAATGCAAAGCATTGACTGATAGGTCCACCTTTGCAAATGCATGGGCCGGGTTGGGGGGGGGGGGAGGGGGCACTATCCATATTTTAGGGTGGGTAGGCTCAACTGAGGCCATGAAACTCAGACCCAATGGGAGCTGAATCAAAAAGAAAATATGGGTCTTTGGGAGCTGGTATTGACAAAGCCCCGGGGTAGAAGTGCACATCCCAAAAGGAAAAAAGGGCTGCAATTGAGCTCAAGTACAGTTTATGGGGGTCTTTGGGAGGATTGATGGTCTGAAAAAGGTAGGTCTTTGAGAACGACAAGTGGTCAAAAAATGGGGTCTTTCCTGTGGAGTCTACCCCTAATGCTAAGCAATGGGAGTATTAAATATGTAATAAAGTCAAATTAATCCAGGTTTTCATGCAGTCATTGTATTGTTCTCTTGTCATTTTTCTAAGTAGCAAGTACAAACATAGCATCTAACACAACTATATCCAATATATTTATCAAAGTTCTGGCACAAGCTACCACTTCCAAGTGACAGTTGACTTCAGTTTACAAAACAAATCTACATTTGTCAATTGCATACAGCTATTTACTTGTTACATGCAATTTACATATGGTTTGGCACACTCTTGAAAAGGGATCGATGGCCACCGTTAGGTATAAGCTGCTGAACGAGTAAAGAGACGATAAGAGAGCCGGATGGTAGATGCTATGAAACTCAGACCCAATGGGAGCTGAACAAATAAGAAAATAGAGGGGTCTTTGGGAGCTTCTATGACACACTGTATGGCACAGATGTAGTCTGTTTGTCTTTATGGTACATACTGTATGGCACAGGTCTAGCCTGTTTGTCAATATAGTACATACTGTATGGCACAGGTCTAGCCTGTTTGTCAATATAGTAGATACTGTATGGCACAGGTCCAGCCTGTTTGTCTACATAGTACATATTCTATGGCCCAGGTCTAGTCTATTTGTCTGTAAAGTCCATACTGTATGGCACAGGTCTAGCCTGTAGACTGTATGGCTTAGGTCTAGCCTGCTTGTCTACATAGTACATATTCTATGGCACAGGTCTAGTCTGTTTGTCTGCATAGTACATACTGTATGGCAGAGGTCTAGTCTGTTGTCTACATAGTCTATACTGTATGGTAGATGTCTAGTCTGTTGTCTACATAGTCTATACTGTATGGTAGAGGTCTAGTCTGTTGTCTACATAGTCTATACTGTATGGTAGAGGTCTAGCCTGTTGTCTACATAGTCTATACAGTATGGTAGAGGTCTAGCCTGGTGTCTACAAAGTCTATATGTATGGTAGAGGTCTAGCCTGTTGTCTACATAGTCTATACTGTATGATAGAGGTCTAGCCTGTTGTCTACATAGTCTATACTGTATGGTAGATGTCTAGCCTGTTGTCTACATAGTCTATATGTATGGTAGATGTCTAGCCTGTTTGTCCACTGTGCCACTGCACAAGGTGGCAGCAACCTGTCTCTTCAGATGGACACTGAAACCAGTCTTCAGAGACTGCTGTTATGCAGCACCATCTGCCCTGACAGACTGTAACCACATGTTTGATGTTTTCTTATTTAATATCATTACATTCTTAATGTAACACCACCTGTCTTGAGGAAACACCCAAAGTCAGTCCATGATCTTCTCACCTAGGAAGTTGTCTGAAAGAGACTTGACCAATAAACAGGGAAAACATACTGAAGTAGATGTCGCTCTGACATATCTACATGGAATCCCTTTAAGAGGCTATTTTTGTATTAATCGACCCATTAAATCTGCGTGCACTTCTATTTTTATCATAAATTACTATATTACATTCGGAGCCTGAGATAAATAGGTTTTCTTGCATGGACAGACAATGTTCCACTTATGGAGGCATAAATGAGGCCACTACAATACTATAGCCTTCAATTTAAAGTTGGTCAGGCCAAATTGAGAAATTTGTAAGTTTTAAGCAAATTTATGTATATTAACATAGTTTTGGTAATACTTCTAGACCTATGAGTCAAAAGTTGGTCTGACCAATCTGACCAATTTGACCCCAAGGCTGCCGCCCTGCAGTATACTCAGTACTGTGAGGTCAGCCCCTGTGCCTAGTGAACAGTAGTGGTACTGAGCCGGCTCAGCAGGCATTCAATGTGTTCACAAATTAAAATAACTTCCCCTTTACCTCTTCATTGTATGTGAAGCTGGAGTTTCCCTTGCCATCAGATAAATAAATGGTTCCCTCCAGCCCATACTTAGGTATGAGGACTTGAAGTGCATTCTTCCTCACAAACAGTATGTACCCTTGCTCATCTAACACCCGGTTACGGAAGAAAATCTGCAAGATTGAACAAATATCACCTGATACACATGACTAAAAACAACTCCATGCACCACAAAGTTAATCTTTTACCACTTGATAATCAGGCATGCACTTCATTTTACTTCTTTCTGCACTGAAAAGGGACCTCAGACTGTCACAAACTTGACAACAACTAGATTGAAATTGTCACAAAGCTGCTACATTGTAACAGATTGATACAAAATTGTCACATTGAAGGTTACAGTAGCTATAAAGTTACTAAATGGCTACTCTAGCAACATGCAACCTCAACAATCTTCATGATCACACCAGTGTTCATCACAATTGATATTACCTGTATTGGTCAGACTGTTCCTCAAATATACAGGCATTCAGTTATGCACCATTGTAAACTTTGACCTGAAGTAGACACATTAAGCAACAAAGATGGGGAACTGAACTTTACATAAAAAGTTGTTTGGGCCATACAGGCCCATATGAGTAACCCCCTTCTCATATTTTGTTTATTAAATGGTTCCAACACAAAGAAAACTGTAATGTTAATTGTATCAAGACTGAGTATACTTACCTGTGTGTGCAGTGCCACAGATGCCCGACCTGCATACTGTGCCATCTTGTGGCGATAATTGAGATTATTGCAGATTGACTGCAAGACACAGAATTATAATATGTATTCATTAACATTGGAGCAATCCAAAGTGATTTCATCTGCAAGAGCATGGAAACCCCAGATAACTGATAAATATACCCTTTTGGCTATGATCCCCTCAATACACAGTCTCCTTTACTTCAAAATTATAAGTTAAACCCCGGCAAACTTATACCTGGAGACAACCGAGAAAATCACAAAACACGTTACCATGGAACTGCCCATTACAACCATGCTTTGGATATTTGTAACATGCATGCAGTAGAAAGGCTGCTGATCATACAGGGTAGGGGCCTTTCATGTCATCATGGAGATAAAGTTTAATAAGTACCACCAGGGAACTCTGACTGCAGGACGGATCACGATATTCCCTTTAAAGATCACTTGTTGAGTCTCTCATCATGTATTTTGAATATTACTGTACTTACTTCAATGTACTTTTAGAAATTGAAATTGAGCCATTTCCTTACATCATATATGCTGTTTATTGTTAACCTCACATACATATACTGAAATTGGGACACTTATAAATAATAAAAACTTTTTGAATCGATTTGACATAAATTAAGTATCAACAAAAATATTACATTATGTGACAAAACCAAATCTCATATGCAGCCACAGTCAAATTAATGATGAACAATTTGCAACTGGGGATTGAAGTATTTTTGTAATGGACAGAAAGTGGCATTTTGAGATCAGAGTGTACTTCAATAGGAAGTTGTATGGCAGTAAAGTATGTTTCAATACACTGGATGTTGTATCATAGGACCAAAGCATGTTTCAATACACTGGAAGTTGTATTATGGGATCAAAGTGTGTTTCAATACACTTTTATTTGCATTATGTGATCAAAACATGCTTGCAACAAACAGGAAGTTGCATTATGCAGATCAAAGTATGCTTACAACAGAGAGGAGGCTACATTATGGAGTGGTCTCAATCTTTTATTGCATACTTTGCTGATCTCTGTGCTGTCCAAATTCCAAACTTAGGTCTTTAGATTAGCTTAGGATGCCCAGTGCATTTAAACATACCATAGCAGAGTCTCTCCCCCCCCCCCCCCCCAAAAAAATAATAAAGGGGAAACAAGAGGCCCATGGGCCTGATGCTCTGATGCTGTGCTGGCATTATAGCCATAATGTACATTTAGTGTATAAATAGTCCACCAGATGGCACTTCTCTCCATATATAATCATAGCTTATTTGTGCAATTCCTGTGATGGATATTGTTGCATGTGCCAAGACAACAAGTAAGTCCTTAACTATGTCCTCAGTGACCTTGGGACAAAATATCAAGGTCACTAATATTATATTAAATTCTAGCTTTGGACATTGTCTAATATTTCCTAATAAATTTGACAAGTCTAAGCTAATTACTTTTCAGGATATGGAATTTTATATCTTAAAACACAATTTGGCTCATAATTTCTGTCAAATCATAGGTGGCACCACTTGTATCATTAGCAACTTAGACTTTAACCTCCCCCATAATCCCACCAAATTCCGTGAAGACCTGTCAAAAATTAAAGATGCAAGATAGTTCACAAGATTTTCATATTTTGACCCCTTTATTGCATAATATTGTAGATGGTGCCACCAATATTAAAATGAACCTTGATTTTTATGCACCCTATAAGTCCTGAAAGTTATATTGGGCTAACTTGAAAACTGTGGGCGGTATTGCTGTCACAACATTTTCACATTTTGACCTGTATATTACATAATGCTATAGGTGGTGCCACCAACATTGATGTCAACAAAGATTTTTATACACTTTATAACTCTAAAGCCTTATATGGGCTCATCTCAAAATTGTGGGGTGCAGAGCATTCACGAGATGACCCCTATATTCAAGCTGGCCATTTGACCTTGAGCCTCAACTGGGATTAAAAAATTGTAACAGTCCAAAATATGTGCCCCACATCCAGTTTTCCATATATAGTCTGTTCAAATGGGGTAATAACTTTTTGAGTTGTTAAAGAAAAACAATAAACTTGGACAAGTGCCAAACTCCATAATTACTGGGTCAGAGTGACCCAAAAAGTAGGTCACCAAGTACAGTTTTATGTATTTTGTAATCAAGTGCAATTTTGATCTGGAGGATTAATGCTCTTTGCCAGTGATGTTCAAGCTACACCCTGCCTTTACAAAATCACTTTTTCAACTTCACAGGCATGGTGACCTAACAAAAAAAGTCAAGGTCACTGATATTATATAACATTCTAGCATTGGACATGGTCTATATATCCTATAAATTTGACATGTAAAGCTATGCAGAGTTTCTAGTTACTATGCAAAGTTTGAATAAAAAACATGCAACAGTGTAGTAGCTGTGCACAAAGCATTGTGTACACAACGGGCTATTCAGCCAAAAAAGACTGCCCTGCAATCGGAGACATCTAATCATATATAAAATTCCTGCCTTTGAGCAAATCTACATGTTCTGTGAAACTCACAGGTCCTGTGTACTGATCTGCATGCTACATACAGTATTTATTTATTATATGAGTGTTCTTACTCCTTGTAACTTTTTATGGTGTTGAATCAATTTTATAATATGAACTTCAGTTTGAAATAAAACTATTTTATCTTACTGTGCCAACTTTCAAACAAATCCATGCAAAATTGTAGGAGTAGTTGTGCATGTAAAATTGTGTCTACAGATGGGCACTGCTACCCAACAAGGATTAGCTTCCAGCTGGAGATACCTAGTCCCCTCTCAAATTGCTGCCTTCATGCACATCTCCGAATCATGTGTAGTTTATATTCTTCTAAGTTTGAAAGTAATCCATCAAAAAATGTAGGAGGGGTTGCAAACACAAGATTAATTAATAATATTACCTGTTCTTTCTTCTTATCAACAAGTTCTGGGTAGGATGCGTCAGCACCGATGGAGACAGCCAGCAGTCGATGCACAATAACATCAGAATATCTGAAATCAGGATATGCACAGTTCAATGGAAATAGGTCTTCTGAAGTTTGACTTAAGACTGATACACAGCTCTCATTTCTGCATTTCTTATCAGGTGATCAAAATTACAAAATTATGAATTAAGCAGAATAGTTTTTTTGTGAACAATCCAAATAATGTGATTAAAATATGAACAAGAAACAGAGGACGGTGAAGGTATGCGTGTGATGATCCTTGATGGATGAGACCAGGAATACCCAACATTCCTTGTCTCAGTTGCAAGTTTAAAGTTAGTTTTTCTAAGCCAAGAGCATTGAAAATCCTTTCATGTGAGATTTATGTATGTAAATCTGAAAGACGATACAGTGGTCCCCCTCTTATAAGGCCCCTCTCAACAGAGGCCACCCCTCTTGAAAGGCCAGCATTCTTGCACAGAAATTATGGTATTTCCATTATATTCTCCCTCTGAAGAGAGGCCACCCCTCCTATAAGGCTACTTTTTAGCTACACTTGGGGTGGTCTTATAAGAGGGGGGGGGGGCCACTGTACCCCTGTACTCATTACCTCCTGATGGGTGACGTGAAGTGTGTATATATGGGAGCGGCCAGTCCATAATGGTAGAACTCCTCTCGTGCGGTCATGCCACTACAAAAGTACACAGCCTGCATCATGCAACGTGTGGCCAGGATACGCAGCATTGTGTTGAAGTATGGGTTCTCTTTGATGACCGCCTTTTCAATTGTGTCTGCCAGGCCCTTCCCTGTGCTCACCTGTAACTTGAACCCCTGCAAAGGTGATGGTAGAAAAATAAGAATTAGTTTTGTAAAAGGTACATAGGCGTAGAGATCAAACAACTAAGATACCATAAAATTAAGCTTCCGAGAGCTTATGGAAGCAACTGTTGTACTTTGGTACCAGTGAAACCCTGCCAAATGTGCTCATTCTTTTTTTATTACAATATAGGGGAAAAAATGGGAATATCTAATTCCAACTGTCATAATGTCATTTCATAGCCTCAAAATCCAAAACTAAACAGAAATATACATATTCGAACAGACTTAACTGGAACAAAAATTGACAGTACCCACTTATTTGTGCAGTTGCCATTTTCTAATGATCACATAAGACGGAATATGCAAAATAAGTACATCAAGAGCACTTGGCCAGTGGTCCAAAAGTTTTTCCTCTTGCATTGTATGTGCATGATATATTTTATTTCATTTATGCACATTGTGAGTTTGGCACAATACTCTATATGAATCAGAATTATGATGAAAATCTTTTCGGATGAACTATTCAGCTTGCAAATACTTCCCGCTGACTAAACTGACTGTATAATTATAAAGTTTCTCAAGATACAAATATTTCCAATTTTTCTTCTGAGGAAGTTCATTTATGAATATTTGATTTGGGAATTGTTTTCTGTATCTGGATATTGAATCCAATTCTGGATCAATTCAGAAAAATTAAAACTCAGAAAATTCTGGTTTGGGTAAAACAGGGACATTAAATACTTAGAATGTAACTGATTATACAGTTTACGTAACCAGTAATGCAGCAAGATTGTTTCCTGTTCAAAGACGAAGGAAACAAACCATTTCAACTCCACCCTTGGTCTTAAATGACATACTTGAATAGTCTAAGAATGGCCAAGTAGCTGATCTTCCCGTAAGACATCTCACATTCTCCATTGTCTGTGAATTTAACAAACATTTCCAAGCATGTTTATTTGTTGCTGTGAATTTATAAATTGTATAGGTTCTCATTGTACTGATCTAATGACCTACAGCACAAAAATACACACGGCTAACCTTGAGTTCAGCTGCCTTTATGAGTGGGTCATAGTTGCTGATAGGGGGCGCTGGATGACGCCGCAGGAGGGCACAGTCTGGAAACTCCTCCAGAATCTTCTCTGCCACAGATATATTTGCCAACAACATGAACTCTTCAACCATTGAATTGGTCTCTCTGAAACAGCATCATACTATATAGTGTGTGACTTTACACCAGTTGTTGGTACAGTCATCCATTTAACTTTTCATCATGTTGACTTTACACCAGTTATTGGTAGTCATCCATACAACCTGCTGCTCTTCTGATTTCCTCACCTTATGTCATAGATTCATGGTATAAAGCATTCCATTTTCAACACCAGGGATAAATGATCCAACATTTGATGGCAGTGCCAGATGACATTTGGGGCATAAGCTGCACTGTTTTTGTTTCTGATTTTATTGTGCCTTTTTTTCAATAAGGATTGCCAAGTGTGAACCAGAATAGCTAACAACTACCAAGTCTGTTGTTCACTCATGTTTCTACCAATGTCACCTTATACTGATACATAATACATCCATGCATTGTGATTAACTGTTGAATCATGTACATGTATATTGCAACTTCTTGTACAAGTGACAACCTGCTAACTCATGCCTGAGTACACTGTAGCCAACTGCTAACTCCTTATAAGTGCACTATGACTGACTACTAACTCCTTACCAAGTGCATTATGACCCACTACTAACTCAAGCATAAGTGCACAGTGGTTTACCTGCTAACTCTAACATTAGTGTAACAGTGACCACTGGTAACTTAAACATAAATACACTGTCATTGCTAACTCACCTCAGTTCCTTGGTCTGCACATCTATGGGATCATGTGTCTCACTGTCGATATGAAACCGGATCTCAGGAGATGCCAAGGTCAGAGCACTGTGCAAAGAGGAACCAAATATTCAGCTGCTTTCTGTATATCTGGACTTGTGAAGATATATATAAATATATATATATATATATATATATATATATATATATATATATATATATATATATCTTCACAAGTCCAGATATATATATATATATATATATATATATATATATATATATATATATATATATATACATTGGCACCTATTTTAAAGACCACCTGCAAGAAACATCACTTATCTTTTCCAAGACTACTTTTTTGAAGACATTTGATCATATTTGTAAATTTATCTACACTTCAAGACAACCTGCAATTTAAAGCCACCTTTTACTAGCAGTAGGGTGGTCTTATATTCCAGGCACAATTGTATCTTTTAACTCATCTTCTAAACAGTAATTTCTAGACTATAGATGATGATGATGATGATGATGATCATCATCATCATAACTCACCCATTGTCTTTCCTCCTCTGCTTCAGTATCTTGGCAAGTGAATTCAGTCGTCTTAAACTGTTTGTAACTTCATCATGTTTGTTTGGGTCATCAATTCTCATCTGAGCTTCTGCATATGTCAAGGCAGCCTGTGTTTAAATTTAAACAGTTAATCTATGACAGCTCAGAGAGGGCAATGCTGGATTGGGTTCTGTGCAGACAGAAAAGTACACATGATATGGCTCATGTGCAGACTAATACCAAGCATACTACATGTTTAATATTACTGCATTTACTCTGTAAGAAATTCAAGCAGTTATATGAATTAATCTGATGTACATACTTTGAATGCATTTATCTTCGAAGTTATAAACATTGTAAGGTTTACATTTTCAGGTATTGAGTGATTGAATGTTTCAGTTCATTATTATTAAAGTGTACTCTCTCTCTCTCTCTCTCTCTCTCTCTCTCTCTCTCTCTCTCTCTCTCTCTCTCTCTCTCTCTCTCTCTCTCTCTCTCTCTCTCTCTCTCTCTCTCTCTCTCTCTCTCTCTCTCTCTCTCTCTCTCTCTCTCTCTCTCTCTCTCTCTCTCTCTCTCTCTCTCTCTCTCTCTCTCTCTCTCTCTCTCTCTCTCACATAGAAACTCCAAAGTTGGCATGCTTATACCTCGATACAAGGAGTTTAATGAAGGTGTTTAAAATTATGCAAATGAGAGGTGTTTGAAATTTTAAATCTTGAATATCTTCAAAGGTATAATAGAAAGAAATGTCATTCCAACTTCTACTAGGGGTTATTGACCTTGCACATGTAATGAATCTAAAACAAAAGTTGTAGCAATTTTAATTATGCTAATTAGCAGCATTCGAAATTTTCAATCTTGAATATCATCAAAACTATTATAGACAGAGATGTCATTCTAACTTCTACTAGGGGGTTGTTGACCACTGTGCACCTAATGAATTAAAAACAAAAGTTGTATCAATTTAAGTTAAGCTAAGTAGCCCCATTTGAAATTTTAAATCTTGAATAACTTTAAAACTATAATAGTTAGAGATGCCATTCCAACTTCTACTACTATGTTATGAATTAGTACGCATCTGACGAATTGGTAACAAAGGGTGCACAAATTTAATGTATGCAAATTAAGGGCATTTGAAATTTCAAATCTTGAATATGTTAAAAAGTATGCACACAGACAGATTTGTTCAGCTGTCTGATAGGTGATGACACCTGGTCAGAGAAATTAAAAATGCAATAGAGTCTGAAGGTGAACTCTGTCATTAAAAATATAATAGACCTATCATTAACTCCCATTTATATCTTCTATGACTGTGTGGCTGATTGGTCCAGTTAAATAAAGTGAAATGAAGCAAGTTCAGTTCCTGGGTGTATGTATACATGCATTGGATCTGAATTGGGGCTGAGACTAGGAAATCCTTGTCACAGATTGGGGAAAGGCCACTTGCCTAGCAACAGACTGGGCATGTTGGTGAAAGTGGATCCATAGGGTGAAGGTGGAACCATAGATTATGGTGGAAGATGCAGTGTGGCTTTGAGTAATATGTTTTCTTTAACTGGAAGGAATAGTAACAAGTGAAATTCAAGAAAGAGCTTCATTTACATGTGCACAACCACTTGTAAAAAGTCAGGTGGGGCCATCCCTCCATCTCCCTCCTCACTAGGTACCTCAGCTGTGACAAAGCTCTATTTTTTTATGTTGCCAACTAGTATACATAAAAGTTGCATAACTATTGTATGCACACTGGCAGGTTGTGCATGCACCACATACACCAGAAAGGCTTGCACAGAAGCTTGGCTGGGCTGTGTAAGACATATGGCTGGGATTACACAGAGGTTTATGTCATAAAATTAAACTTAAGTTGAGTTAGAGTACTTTGATGCAATTTAAAAAAAGTATTTTCCATCATCCAAGAGATAAGGTGGGTGCATTGGAGTAAGACTTGGAGCTTGTTACACTGAGGCTGCTTTGTGTCAAGCGTGGCATTCCAACATTGTTCCTGAAAACCAGTTGACAGGGATGTAATTGGTATCACTGAAAAAATCCTGAAGTTACCCCTACTCATATACATTCCTGTATGATTACACCAGTTTTTACATTTTCTTGCAAAATCCAGCCTCTTCTGAAATTTTAAGTTGTTGAACAAAATCCTGAATTCAGAGAAAATCCTGAAGACTTACATTCCGGAGTTGATTACGCTACCTGGTTGTATCTGTTATACGCTGTAGTACTGAAGTACCCACTGTACACTGTCGTAGCATTGTTCTGCCTATCATACACTTAGTACTGAAGTGCCCATTGTACACTGTTGTAACACTGTCATACAGATCATACCCTGTTGTACTTGAAGTACCCATTGTATATTGTTGTACCGATAATGCACTGTGGTACTGAAATACTAATCGTACATTGTCATACCAATAAGCTTTGAAGACACACACACTGATTTGCTATGCAGCAAATCATCTTTAAGTTTTCTTTCTTTCTGTCTCTCTTTCTTCTTTACAAGTGAATTTGTCCGACTAGTACACATCTGATGAATTAGTAATGTAGGCTGCACAAATTTAAATTATGCAAATTAAGGGCAATGAAATTTCAAATCTTGAATATCTTCCAAAGTATGGACACCAGACAGATTTTTCTAGCCCTTGGATAGGTGGTGACACCTGGTAAGAGAGATTACAAATTTAATAGAGTCTGAAGGTTTACTCTGTCATAAAAAATATAATAGTTACATATACTGTAGTACTGAAGTACCCATTTGTCGTACTGATCATACACTGTTGTACTTGAAGTACCCATTGTATATTTTCATCCCGATAATACTCTGTAGTACTGAAATACCAACTACACATTGTCATACCAATAAGCTTTGAAGACACAGACTTGCTATGCAGCAAATCATCTTTTCTAGTTTTCATTCTATTTCTTATCAAATGCTAACTTAAAGTCAAAAGACTTTTTCACTAGTTTTTTGTTTTTCACGCTAAACATGTACATGTAATAACATTTGTAAAATGAAACCTTCTGTTTTCAAAGACATAATACTGAAAAATGTCGTTCTATCATTTTATGTTATAGAGTTTGAATCCTAGAATAAAAGACCACTGGTCATGGAAGACCACTTCTACAAAAATACCTGTCTTGAGAGCCCACCTGATGAGAAATCAGCTGGCTTGAGAAACCACAGTTATCAGGTCACTGGCACTATCCTTCCATGTTGTTTACCTCTCATGTAAGACCATACATATGAGGAACCAATTTTGGACCCACTCATGGTGTGTTTTTTCAAACAGGGGCCACTGTACAGCTGCATTATGGCTGACCTCTCATGTCAGGAGCTAGGATACACTTATATGATGTATGGCTGATCCTTCATGTCAGGTGCTAGGATACACTTATATTATGTATGGCTGATCTCTCATGTTAGGTGCAAGGATATTTCTATGATCTATTGCTGATCTCTCATGTCAGGTGCTAGGATACACTTGTATGATGTATGGCTGATCTCTCATGTCAGGTGCTAGGATACTTAAATGATGTATTGCTGATCCCTCATGTCAGGTGCTAGGATACACTTATACAAGGTATGTCAGGTGCTAGGATACTTTTATGAAGTATGACTGATCTATCATATAAGGTACCAGGATAAATTATATATAAGTATGCTACTGACCCTTGACCTGATGATGCTTTTCATGTACTTTGTGTTGATTATGTCAGCCTGAGGTGTCATCTCCCACAGTACAGAGAAAGCAAACCTGTATAGAATAGAAAAAAACATATTAGGCATAGAAAATTTTACAAGACTCACTCAGCATAACATCCTTAAAGGGCCTGGTATACCTTATGACTCTCATGTATGAGTGTTTATTTTCTGTCCATGGTTACCAACTAATAACCTAAGAAATATATATTTTTTGAAAGAAAACATAACACCAAGTTTGATTCTAGTATTGAATATAAAAGTTAAGTGTTGCTATTGACATTATTAAATTTTAATCAAAGTTCGTAAACTTTGCATAAAATTTAAAACAGAATTTAAAAAAAAATTAAAAAATCTGACTTAGCTTATACTGTCAAATGAAAGAACACAAAACACTCTTCAAAACTGTGTTATACTTTTTGAGGAAAGACTTAGTTCTAATTTTATTGCTTAAATTAAAAAAATATATAATAAAATTTTAACTTTAATCTAAACATACTATTAATTTTGGACTAAAACCCTTATCAACAATTTGAAATAAGTTTGCTGCTATAAGTGTACTGTTTCATTTCCCGTACGAAAGTAATATTTTCCATTTTTGGTGTTCTCACTATTTTTTGTTTTTCTGCAAAAACAGGTGATGTTAAAGTTTTTAAATTAAGCAATTAAGATTCAATTTCTTGACACTTACAGAGACTTCATCATTCTTAATAGCTTAATCCAAATGTGTACTTTTAGAAAATATATATGATCTCAAGTAAGTCTAGTGCATATGAGGCCATGTTTGGAGTAAAGTTGTATTTTGTGTGCAAAGTGCCATAAAAGTGTACCATGCGCTTAATACAGTTCTGTTCATTTTGATTTTTTTTCTTTTAAAAATAAATATTGGCAGAGTCAGGCCAAAATACATTTCCAATATATGATAAACATATATTTTGAACTCTATGAACAAAACTGAATATCAGATGAAGTCTAAACAGTAATCACATAATCGTCACACTCAGCGTAAAATTCCCACACACAGAAGGAAAAACATGAATGTCTGGACAGGACTGACATCTCTTGCTCTGACTTTGCTTTGCATGAAGTGCTTTCATAACATGACATGCAGATATACTTTACTGTGAAGTCAAGGCATGAGCCTCCTCATTCAAATTGTCTTTTTGCATGAAAAAAATTGTCACTTCTGCCACTTTTTTGTTTGTAATTGATAGCTAGTGACCCCTGCGAGCCACTTTATAAGCTATAAATGACAGGATTACGGCTTCAACGTTTTTCAGATAAATAGCACATGTTCTTAAGCAATTCAAAGGCACACATGCAAAATATTACCTTTCTGGATCAAATAACAAATCTTGCTTCAATTTTACTTTCATATGCAAATATTTTAATGTATTTTATACTTCCTGCAATAACAACCAGTTTCTTAATAAGAATTTGTTGATCAGTACCAGTTGTGCTTTGAAAGAGATTTGACAAAACCAATTTTATTCATCTACATATGAAACTTTATGTCTACTTTCCACAGTTTACAAGAAAAATGACAGCAGAAGAAAACAAATGAAACATATTGTGGCAGAAGACAACAGACAAAAAGCAGTCTACTGTAGTTCTAGAAATTTCCACGCTCGACTTAATTTCGCCTTTTCGCACTAGTACTTGATGAGCGAAAATAAGATGCACCAAAATTAATTGACATAATGAAAGGTTATATATAGACAAGCCATGATGCGCGCAATTAAAATACGCAAATATTTTCTAATTTATGGAAAAACAAGTTTGCGCAAAATTAACCACACAAGAAAATTTCTAGAACTACAGTATCTCAAGGTCAAAAGGTAACAAAGGAAGTGCACAAGTTACCTCTCTTCTCCTCCTCTCAGTGAACACAGGTTGGAGCTCAGTAAGTCAGGCACCATGTCAATCCTCTGAAAACACACCCACAATGAACCTCTGAGTCAACATCAGCTATGGAACGATGAGCGTGCATCATAAATAAGTGCATCTTAGTCTACTTTAGAGTACAGACAATCTCGCATTTTGACATCAACATGACACATTCTTTCATGCCTAAGTTCCTGATAAGTATATCTTTCAGGGGAGGCAAAGCTGGACTACAGTAGTCATAGTAGTAGTAGACCTTATTCATAGAGGGTATAAGCCTGGTAAACTTATAATCATTCATAGAGGGTATAAACCTGGTGAGACCTGTCTTGAGTCACTACTGAGCTTAGGAGATTTGCAGTCTCTGTCATCGCCGCTGACATAATCAGGTACAGGTTATGCTATATTACTGCTGCCTCTGGGTCTATAGCTGAAGCAACGATTCACACATATGTGTGCAGAGACCTGTTGTGAGTGCATTTCTTATAGCGGCCACTACCGAGTCAGGGGACTTGCAGTCTCTGTCATTGCTGCTGACATAATCAAGTACAGGTAACCCAAACATGTCCCACTTAGGCTTTGAACAGTTAACTGGTCACTGCATGTGAAGAGCCAGGGATGAATCTCTTTGGATCGGCCGGGAGTTGAACCTGTACCCCTCAAACAGAAAGCCAGGACCGTAACCATTTGGCTATGGCGGCTCCTACACTCTGTGATTAGGTATAGTATAGATTGTTTTCTAACTCTGGTAAGCCTGTTGGATGTCAGGTCCTGTTTGTAGTCATAATGTATCATCTACAGCTCTGATTCTTGTTAAGGTATCCCCACAGTGTTTTGACGGAATGGCCTCTTAACCTCTCAATCTGTAATACACTTTCAAAAGACACATACCCCTCCCCCACCCTCCAAAAAAAAGGAAGGATATAGAGACCTCTTCTCTAAACGTACACCTGCCTTAATCTATCAGGTAGACTGTGGTACCTCTGTTAGCTACCTCTCAGTCTACACCTGACATACACCTACCTTATCTATCAGGTAGACTGTGGTACCTCTGTTAGCTACCTCTCAGTCTACACCTGACATACACCTACCTTATCTATCAGGTAGACTGTGGTACCTGTTTTCTACCTCTCAGTCTACACCTGACATACACCTACCTTATCTATCAGGTAGACTGTGGTACCTCGGTTTGCTAACTCTCAGTCTATAGCTGACATACACCTACCTTATCTATGAGGTAGACTGTGGTACCTGTTTTCTACCTCTCAGTCTACACCTGACATACACCTACCTTATCTATCAGGTAGACTGTGGTACCTCTGTTTTCTACCTCTCAGTCTACACCTGACATACACCTACCTTATCTATCAGGTAGACTGTGGTACCTCTGTTAGCTACCTCTCAGTCTATAGCTGACATACACCTACCTTATCTATGAGGTAGACTGTGGTACCTCTGTCAGCTGCCTCTCGGTCTATTGCTGTAACAGGACGAATGAAGTGAGACACATCTGCTATGTGTACTCCAACCTGCAAGGCACAATTTTCAAGTTTATTTATACGTCGAAACACATCAAATTTGCAACATGTGTTTGTATCTATGATACATGTAATGTAATGTTTGTCAAATAAAAAGTTCTATGTTCTATGAATCTGTGGTCACTGCATGTGAAAAGCCAGGGACGAACCCCTTTGGGTTACTTAACCATAAGTAAGTCATAGCATCAGAAGAATGGAAATAGTCTGAGAAAATTGGCTCACCAAATGTGTGTATTTATTTTATTATGTTTTGTGACCATGGAATGGCCAGATCTGGAACCAGCAACCTTTGGCACCAATCACGTGGCCGAAAATGGGAAACGCACATATTAACTGCACCAAATCACTACTATTTGAATGAATATGGTACTCTGGTTTTTATAAAGCAGTGCAAATATTCAACTACTAAGGGTAAAGAAGCTTCAATTTTGATTTTATGGTGTCAGAATAAAAACTTTGCCCTTCTTGGAAACCACTAGAAACCATATAAATGTATACATGATACAATGTATATACTTAGATAAGAAATACGAAACACACCTCATAATTTCCATTTTCCAGGATCCTGGTATGGAGGGCATCATCTATATCTGTGCAGCCTGGGGGGTCAACACTAGCTATGTCTATGTGGCGCAGATCTGTTCTTCTCTTTTCATCCTGGAAACATTAATAACAAATGGACACTTTCATACCTGGTATCCAAAATTCGGCCATAAAGGGGATTTTATGTAGGCTTATGACCATGTTTAAAAAAGATTTACTATTACTATTTGTTTTTCATAAAATGGGATTTATACAATTTGATGGTTGAGTGGATATCTGAATAAACTGTATCGACAAAAGTACTAAATTATCAAGATTTACCATGCTTTGAATGTATGTCAGATCTCTTGCAATATTCTATTTTCTCTTTGCAACACATGACCTAAATATATGTGGAATTTATCACTTTTAGTCATGTATGCACAGTCTACCCCGACAATGATGTATACTGCAATGTCTACGTATAAATTCATTTTACACTGAGTGGACCTGACTGTGCACAAGCTGTGCAGTGACTGGTGTCACGGTATATGAACTCTGACCTCCTTTGTGATGATCCAGGGCAGCTTGGGAAGGCACTTGAGTACAGCCTCTGAGAACGAGGAGTGAGGCACATCATGCTCCAGTAGCAAGACCTCATTCTCCGTGTCCTTGTCCCCAATCTCTCCCAGCTTTCTCACATAGTGACCCTGACAAACATACATTTATGCAGTTATCATCAAGGCACAGTGTGGAGAATCCAGGGCTTCTTTTGATGGTCACATCAAATGATTTATGCAACGTTACCTTCTTATCTGATCCATTACTTTAAGTTACAAGACTGAATAATTCTGGTTCTATGTCTTGGGTAAACGAGAAGCACACTGCATATGCATTCTACCTTTAAATAACAAATATAAAAGAACTGTTACATATCATATGATTATCAATATAGCATTATGGCTCACAAATTCATGTAAAACTTGTCTGGAAATACTGTATCCAGGCATCCAATTGAATTGATGTTAGAAGCATATGCATCTACATGTACACACACTTATATGTACACGTTTATGAATACAAATATCCATTCATATACATGTACACATACATGTATATCTAGTAATAGACATAAACATATTATATGCAGTATTTGTCTTTATTCCTCACTTGTATAACACAGTGTACATAAATTACATTGTTTTATATAGTTACCTCACATCAACACCACAGAATACATGAAAGTCTTAAGCAAAGGTTCAATGATAAATGTACCAGGCAGACTCTAATGTGCTAGCAACTCTGGTGCTCAGCAAGCCATACACAGTACAGATTACAAAGTACAGGTTACAGGTTACATTCAAGAGCACTCGCATTAGGTGTGCCATGCACATGTAGCACAGCAGATACTTCCACTCAGTATTCTTCTGTATGGCAGCAATTCTATTTAGCAGACATAGTCTTTTGTTGCGTGGGCATTCTATTTGGCAGGCACAGTCTTCTGTCAAGTGGGCAATCTATTTGGCAGCCATAGTGTTTTGTCTCACAGGCATTCTATTTGGCAGGCATATTCTTCTGTCTTGCAGGCATTCTATTTGGCAGGCATAGTCTTCTGTTAAGTGGGCATTCTACTTGGCAGGCATAGTCTTCCGTCTTGCAGGCATTCTATTTGGCAGGCATAGTCTTCTGTTTCACAGGCATTCTATTTGGCAGACATAGTCTTTTGTCTCATGGGCATTCTATTTGGCAGCCATAGTATTCTGTCTCACAGGCATTCTACTAGGCAGGCAATCTATTTGGCAGCCATGGTACTCTGTCTAGAGGGCATTCTATTTGGCAGGCATAGTCTTCTGTTAAGTGGGCATTCTATTTGGCAGGCATAGTCAACTGTCTAGCAGGCATTCTATTTGGCAGGCATAATCTTTTGTCTGGTGGGCAATGCCAGACTTCTACTCAGCAGACATAGGGTCCTGAGGCCAGTTTTCGTGGCACGTCTGACTCAGTTTTCGTGGTAAACTGAGCAATTTTAGTCAATGCCTGACTACTCAGTGTGTTCACATTTTGATTTATTTAATATTGGATATTTTGTTAGCATAATTGATATTTTTCAATGCTGTTTTGACCAGAAATTATTTCTGACATGGCAACGATCCAGCACAAAGTCAGTACCATGAAAACTGTGATTCTCCAAAAACTAGTGAAGCCATTATACTCTTAAAATCAGCAGGCACTCTTTTACGTAGTGTATGGACACTTCTACTAGGCAGCTGGACTCTTCTGCCCAGCACACAGATAAGCAGACACTCTTCTACCTAGCCAACCCCTTTCTACTTAGCAGACAGAATAGAGAATTTTGGAAAACTTACCAGTGGATACCTGGAGTTTCGTGGCCATGAGTCGATGACAACAATGATACGTTGACCAACCAGGGTATCTACCTGCTGAGTCTCAATACGAATCTTGGGTATCCTCCTCTCTGCTGGTACAAACAGGTGTCTGGTGGCCTGATTGGAAAGTACATAAATTAAAGGTGAAGAGGTTCACACTACACTGATCACTGACCGTAAACCCGTCTTTTACTTATTCAGTAATAAAGCCATCATTCAATCACATAAATACTCTACATGGATCAACGTTCTTGCTCTAATAAATGTTCAAACATACTAAATTCCTGATAAAGAAACAATGAAAAAGGAAGATCCTGACATTAGTCTTAAAGAGTTTAACCCTTTCCCCCAAATTAAGACTCAGTCAACAGCTTTCCTCAGCCTTGGTGGGACACTTAGCACTCTGCATCCCATCCTGTTCCAAGGGAAGCTGTTGACTAGGGGTATGCCATTCTAATACAGCCTGTCTGCACCTCTCATTCAAATTATTTTTCCTTAACATAAAAATTGACGAAAAATCATTCAAGTGGAGGACATTTGACCTCCAGCGAGGTGTGTCTGGTTTAAGGATAACAGGATTTAGTTTATGCACAAACGTGTAAACATACATAGCTATTTATATGTATCTAATGTTAGGATTGTCCTCTGTCTATATGCCTTTCCAGCACCAAATTTTGTTGTGTTATGCACTCACCTACTGTTAATTTAGGAAGAGAGATGAAAAACACAGCATTGTGACACAATCAGAGTTATGTGTGAATGTATGATAAATCATTTATACATCAGACTGTTAAGTGAATGTCTCTAGCATCAAGGAGGCTGAAACGAACCTCCCTACTAGCACGAATGCAGATTAATTTTTTTCTCAATCCCAATCCCCATCACTCCAGAATGTAAACTGTCATCAGGTCTGTGAAACAAGCCCTTCACTTGGAGCCAACAAAGGATAAACACATCTCAAAGTAGGAAACAAAGTGGAACCAAACCTGTTTGAGAACAGATCTCTGGATCATGCCACAGTACTGGCGCCAGTTCCGCTTGATGATACCGACTACACGGCCTGTGGGTTGCTTGGGCTTCTCAGGTTCCTTTACCTTCACAATGGCATCCTGTAAGCAGTCATCATGTCCTCATTCATAACAGACCTGATTATGTGCCTCATCATATTCTGTAGCTTTGAGCCATGGCCATTGTGATTATACACACACAAAGACACTGTTTTGAAATAATAGTACAGATCTCCATCAAAGAGGCTTTGGCCTCGTGTCTCCATTTTATACAAGTATCATATCAAATCTACTAACATTCATCATACTGGATGTATCCTGATATTTGCCACACTTTAAAACCCTTAATATTTAGCAACTGAAACTTCCATGATGTTCAGCCTGCAATGCAGTTAACATATTACAATTGTTGAGCTAAACGACTGAAGCAAGTAGCCGTGGTGGTTAGGAGGCTTGGTGATTGTCCCACATTACAATTATTGTTATTTTGTGGCTTCAACCCATTTCAAGAGAAATTTCCATCTAACAATATTCTAAATTCCATGTCATGATGTTTGTCATTTTGTATTCAACATGGTTCAACGGTATCATCACAAGTAAGTTTCAGTTTTCCATTCAAGTTTGCACAGCCATAGAATATTACGACACATGAACTGACCAGATCCAATAACGGATATTTCTATCAGTTCACACCTTCATAGATGTACTGTACATGTATATGTGACTCAGTTTCTAATTTCAATATTGTACTATTTGTAAGTTTGCCAATTTGGGGTGATTTCATATTCAAAGAGAGTCCACATGTGATAAACACATAAACTTGGTTGTGTACATTTTTTGTTAAGTTTGGGTTGGTCACTTTGCCAGCAATAAAGAAGGTCCAATTCTTGCTCTCCTCATCACCCTGCTCCTTGATGCCAGAGATGTTCAGCTGACAAGATTCACATATACGGATTGAACCAAGCCATAAAAGAACCAGCAGATGATGCCACCCTAAGGAGGTTCCTGTTCACACCACTCAGTCAACAGGTTATGTCAAAATCTCCAGATGGCACCACTCAAAAGAGGTTTCTGTGGGCACACTCAATGCTGTAATGAATGGGTCTTTTTCATGTTTTATGTCCACCTGAACTGTCTTCTCACCTCCTTTGTGGGATCTGCCTCATCACCTTTTTCCTCCTCATCCTCCATCACCATGGAGGATGGACACGACCACTCACTTTCTGGCAGTACCTCTATTGCCACCACATCATCTTGCACTGCACGGTTTAGATTGTTGTGACCCTGGATCAGGATCTGTCAATCACAGAACACAACTTTTCATCTTTCAGTTTCTCTACTCAAAGAGGTACATGTACATAATGTGGTCAAATTTATTTAGATCCCTTTATCATGAGTAAATCTTGATCCAATTCATGGGAAAAACAAATGTGTTCCCTTGCAGCTGATAGAAAGAAATGTATATTTGTTGAAGATTTGCGTAAATTAAATTTTTTATGTTGGTGTGTAAACAACTATTAAATAGAATAACATATACATATTATAGCAAAACACAGATTTAGATTAACTTACTCTGTCCTCCTGGCCAGCAATAACAATTAAATAGAAGACTATACCATCATGTATTGTAGGAAAATACAGATTTAGCCTAACTCACCATCCTCTCGGACGTAAAGATAAGTGTATACATGTACATGTATTCTGGCCAGATAAGGATTTAGCCTAAACTTACCCTGTCCTCTTGACCAGCAACTCCAACAGTAGCCTCCAGATAATTTTCACGGGATGCCTGGAAACTTCCCTGTAGATATTTGCCACTCTTGATTCCTCTTTGAATCTCAGACAGAGGCAAATGTTCAGGAAACAGATCCTTTTGTCGATCCACTCCCTGTAAATCATTGAATCATTTGTTATACATGTACAAACATACATACATATATATATATATGTATATATATATATATATATATATATATATATATATATATATATATATATATATATATATATATATATGATCTTTCAGTTTCTTTACTCAAAGAGGTACATGTAAATACATATATATATACAGTGGTACCTGCTGTATGTGGCCACCCCTTCAGCAAAGAAAAAGTGGCCACATACAGCAGGTGACTTGTCACCACAGGTAAATTTTACAAAGAAATTGACTCCTATGTCCTAGGCTAGTGACCACAAAAATCAATGCGGCTGCTTATGGCATTGGTTGCATACAGCAGGTACCACTGTATATATATATATACATGAACAATAACATTCTTCATAAAATCAATACTTTATTTTACTTGGATGTAAAACTAAACCCTTGTTTCTTTACAGATTAAACTAATATGTTTCAATAGAAGAAACCATATCTGTTGTTCAGGTAGACAGAAAAACACAAACATATTTCAAATTTTGCAAAATTAAACTTGAGGTATAAGCTACACTTTTTATAAAATTAAAACATTTGACTCTATTTCAAGTAGGGGATGAGTGAAAACAACAAAACATCTTTAAGGAATATTATTCATATATCACAGATAAAACTAATTTCTGTATAACAGGAAAGTTTGTCACTTTTCAACAATATGATATCTTTTTGGGTGAGTACAGCCCCCATTCAGAACAAACCAAATTGGCAGGTGGTGCCACCTGGATAGAAATTGTGTTAATGTTTACTGACAATGTCTGTGTGGACAAGTTTTGAAGCTTCTGCATTGTTTTGCTTAGAGGTACTTACCATGCCACCTTGGTCCAGACTGGCTAGTCTGTCCACCAGGTCATCACAGCCTACTAGACTCCGCACATACTCCTGCACTGTGTAAAGAAATCAGTGCATTGTCAACGTACAGAAGAACACAACTGCACACAAGGAAGGAAAGTCCATGTTCGCACTAATTTGAGTTGGGAAGATTGTGGTATACAGTAAAACCTCTTTAACCGAACACCTCCGTATACCGAACACCTCTCTATACTGAACACCATTTCTTGGTTCCAAATATATACTTTCAATGTTATCAAACCTCCCTATACCGAACACTTTTTTCCGGTCCCAAGGGTGTTCGGTACAGGGAGATTTTACTGTATTTGATTAAAAAAAAAAGTTAGAAGTAAATTGTCCCCTCCCCCCTCAAAAAAAAACAAAACAAAAAAAAAAAAAAACCCAAAACAGAATCAACTTTATTGCATACATACACATTCAAATCTAAAAAAAACAAAACATGAAATTAAAACCTAAATAGATTTTGTAAAATTCCTTGGTGTTAAGCAACATGCATGTTCACGCTACCACTTCCTTATCAAACATGCTTGATCTTCCTGTCTAGTAATAATACCTGGTACAAGGACCTGGAGATACTTATGCTGTGCAAATGCTGTACCCAAGTTTTGAAGCTATCACTTTAATGTTGAAAATATGTGAAGACATGTACCTCTTTCGACAGGCTGCAGTTAAAAGGTTTGGTAAGCACACAACCTGCCCCATATCAAGGTACGGACCTACAGTACCACATTACTCTGATAAGGGTACCACACTACTCTGTTATATGGCACCTACATACTCTTTCAAATTGGCCAAATAGCCATCTCAGCTGAGCATGCTCAGGCGGGGGTGTTCCCTAATTAGGTCAAAGGCCATTCAATACAAACTTTATCCACTTAACATGTACAAAGGTAAAACATAACACTTTGAAAAGAACTATTACAGACAACAGCTTCATTTATTAAGAAGTTTGCCTGCATTGGTCATCATCTATGTATAGAGTATACAGTTTTAATATAACCATGAAACTAGTCCAAGGAATTGATAAAAATGAAAAGTTTGATTCTGGTTATCAGGGTAACTTAACTTGCCTCCAAAGCAGACCCAAGCTGCGTATTTTGTGTACTCGGCTGGGGTCTGCCCTTCTTTGACAAGGTCACTGTTAGTGTTGGAAAAGTGACTCAGTTTCTAATTGGCTGAGTATGATTACTATGGTAACAGGCTTCAGTACATCAGGGACCAGAGACTGTTAGTGGTCTAGGCAACAATTATGAACTTCCTGATTGGTGTCTCAGCCTAGGGGGAGGGTCACAGTATTGTTCTGTTTCCCTTACTAGAAATAAAATCCTGCCAAAGAAGGGCAGACCAAGTTTAGTAACATGGAACTTGGTCTGCTTTGCAGGCAATAACTTAACAAGTTGAATGGGGAAAGGACACTTCCTGTGTTGAATGACCTCTGACTTCAACCAGTCTGTATTTGGGCTGGGCTGAGAGAGTGACTTGGCTTATTGTTTTTCATTTAGGGTTTAAATTAAGGACAACCATTGAAGCAGTTGATGATATCTTGCTAGTTCTGTGAAGTTTCAGAGGAAAGGTTAATCTATCTAATGAAGAAAAAGCATTTTCTAACACACATGTGAACATCAGGGTACTTGCTTTGGATCAAATACCATTTGCCTAGCATTTTAAGCTTACTTTTTTGTTCAGTTCTATCCATCTTGTCATGTGTACATACATACATAGGCCTACATAATGCATGCATGCATTCATACATACATACATGCATACACACATACATACATACATACATACCAGTGTATGTCAATATGCCCTCCTCCTTGGCCACCTTTTTACAGTTTGCATCATTAGTCAGTAGCACTATTCTGGCCGCCTCTGTGTCCTGCTGCTTCACACATGTATCAAGGTGGGTCATGTACCACTTGGCAGCCACACGTATTGCCCGATCATTTCTGTCATTAGCTGTCTCCCCTGGCTGTCTCTCCACATACGTGTCTCTGTACAAATCAGAAAATGAGATAGAAATCACAGCAATCTGTATGTTTGTGCAGTGTGTCAAAGAGTGCAACTGCTCTGTCCTTAGGTTTTATAAATGGAGAGTCTTACATGGCAGAAAGTGAGTTTCCATTTTTCTCCCCAAGAGGGATCGCTGTTGGTGGGAAAATCACGAGTGACTGAAGGTTTGATTATGCCTAAAGGTTAATGCACTACCTCACTGATGCCGGTGCATCAGAATTTAGTTGTAACAATGTTTAGCTCATGTGATCTACTTTTGATTTCATTCTAGAAAATGATAATTCACACTCAAACATAGAATAAAATAAGAGTCACAACATGTGTAATATTTCTGTCATCAAACATGTACTGGGAAACATGCCTCATGTTAAGGATGTACCTAGATGGGGAAGGACAACATAAATGATACATTTCAAGGAACATTATCAAAATGTGTCCATATGTCATATATATTTTTAAAATTTCATAATATTTCTGTTACATAGATCAAGATCCTTGTATTCATCACTGCACAAAACACAGCTTGGTCTACTCAGGACACAACAGTCAGACTGAGTCTACTCTATCAACAGTCAGACTGACTCTACTCTATCCACAATCACTGACTCTACTCTGTCCACAATCACTGACTCTACTCTATCAACAGTAAGACTTGACTCTACTCTATCCACAATCACTGACTCTACTCTATCAACAGTCAGACTGACTCTACTCTGTCCACAATCACTGACTCTACTCTATCAACAGCCAGACTGACTCTACTCTATCAACAGCCAGACTGACTCTACTCTATCAACAGCCAGACTGACTCTACTCTATCAACAGTCAGACTGACTCTACTCTATCAACAGTCAGACTGACTCTACTCTATCAACAGCCAGACTGACTCTACTCTATCAACAGTCAGACTGACTCTACTCTATCAACAGTCAGACTGACTCTACTCTATCAACAGCCAGACTGACTCTACTCTATCAACAGTCAGACTGACTCTACTCTATCAACAGTCAGACTGACTCTACTCTATCAACAGCCAGACTGACTCTACTCTATCAACAGTCAGACTGACTCTACTCTATCAACAGCCAGACTGACTCTACTCTATCAACAGTCAGACTGACTCTACTCTATCAACAGTCAGACTGACTCTACTCTATCAACATTCAGACTGACTCTACTCTATCAACAGTCAGACTGACTCTACTCTATGAAAAGGTGTTATCCATCACATGATCAAAAGTTAAATTTACGCTACTCTATCAAAAGTTATCATCCATAACATGATCAGCAGTCAGACTGACTCTACTCTATCAGAAGGTACTGTCCATCACATGATCAACAGTCTTTTCAGTTTTGATTTTCACTTTATTTCTTTGCATAAGCACCGACTAAAAAAAAAAAAGGGGGCATTGAACATGTTGTAAGTATAAGTCCTCATACACAGTATATTTTTGATTTTGTTGCCCATCATTTCACAATTTTATTTTTTTTTCAGTACACATATAATCCAATCAAGGTTATTGGTGAACTCACTTGTGATGTTCATTTACAAAGGTGTAGAAATGCTTGCTGGAGTCCTCTATACTCTCTTTTATTCTCTTATACACAGGAGCACTGCGGTGACGTACCTGCAACATATTAGCAGCTTTAAATAGTGTGCATTGTGCCATTGTAATGTTTGTCATGCCTGCAGAACTATGGCTATCAAAACAAGTCACAACTTTGACAAGTTGATGTGGTTTTCCATCCAAATATCAGGAAAAAAAGTTTATCCTATATGGGACTGTTAGGACACATCAAATTACACATGGTTTCATCAACTTTTACATTTATCTTAATTTACACTGACTTTTATAACAATAATCTGAAAGACTATTACAAGCACATTTTTTTCACAGGTTTGACACAAATGGAATAAGTGCTTATATATTTTTTTATACAGTGAAACCTTAGATATTGAAAACAGTCCATGATACAAGAAAGTAGTGGTACATTGTGCAGAATGCAAATATATACATGACATTGTACATCATATGTTTCTGCAAACATTACATTGGGTGTTTTGGCAAATACAATTCATCATGTCATAAGTCTTTACAACAGAAAAGTGTGATGAGAGACCACCTGTCTTGAAAGATAGCTCATTTAGGATGCTCTCTTAAGTGACAATGTTATTTATTCCTCCCAAGAAAGGCAATCTGGTCTCCAAGACCACGGTTTATTTAGTGATCGCTTGGGGTGGTCTTTCAAAGAAGGGACCATTGTACCATGATGAATGTTCATGTTTAAGCCAGGTACATGGAGTGCTTCCTCTTGAAGTCACTCCATGCTATTGAGTGCACAGAGTGAGCTCTTACAAGAACATGCATGTAAATAACTGAAATTTGCATCTGTGAACATTACACCAAACAGGGAATACGACAAAATCTGTGCCAAAGATGGCACCTACACTGTAGTACTGGGGCAATACTTGAAGCTACTGCTGAAGATCCAGACAAACAAACAAAAACACACAAAAAAAAAAAAAAAAACCAAAACAAAAACAAGGGGATCGTGACGATCCTGTGCTCTGCTGACTGGATCTGCTTTTATTCAGGAAACAAAATTGAATAGGGCGACCTGACTTGTCCATGGTAGTACATGTATTATCAATTGACATACCTTGCTGTTTCAATGGCTGCCGATGTACTGTGGCAGCACTCACTTACAGTCACAAAGTCTGATATCGCATAACTTTGTCAAAAATTAACATATCCACATTATTTTTTGCAAACTCTCATTGTCTGATGTCCAACTATATTTTGATAAAATTTTAAGCAATTCTATCATGCTGTTCTGGAGAAGAAGTCGAAAATAGCCTGAACACGCAAAAATTCATGAAAAAAATAGGAAAAAATCGCAGCGCCACCTGGTGGCCAAAATGAAAACTAGTTGACCCCAGGTGACCCTATGTGCAATATCAAAGCAATTGGCCAGGTAGTTCTTGAGATGAAGAATTTTTCTTTTTTTTTTAAATAAAAAAATTCATTAAAAATAGAAAAATTATTGCATCATCAACTCCTTCGCAAACTTGGTAGAGGTTCACCTGGGCAACATCCATGTGCAAAATTAAAACATTCCATACAGCGGTTTTTGAGAAGAAGTCAAAAGGGTAAATACAATAGTGTAATATATGCACTGTATTGCCATATATATATATATATATATATATATCTGCAGCACTTCCTTACAGTTGCGAAGTTTGATATCCCATAACTTTGCCTAAAATTAACATATCCATATTATTTTCGCAAACTTTCATTGTCTAATGTCCAACTATATTCTGATAAAATTTTAAGCAATTCTGTTCAGCCGTTCTGGAGGAGAAGTTGAAAATAGCCTTAACAGGCAATAATTCATAAAAAAATAGGAAAAAAAACAGCGCCACTTGGTGGCCAAAATAAGAACTAGTTGACCCCAGATGACCCTATGTACAATATCAAAGCAATTGGCTTCGTAGTTCTTAAGATGAAGAAATTTAAACTTTTTTCAAAAAATAAATTTAAAAATTAATAAAAAATAGAAAAATTATTGCATCATCATCTCCTTCGCAAACTTGGTAGAAGTCCACCTAGGGATCATCCATGTGCAAAATCAAAACATTCTATGTAGCGGTTTTTGAGAAGAAGTCGAAAATATAAAAAGTCTAACAACAGACGGACGGATGGACGACGGACGCAAACGGATTCTATAAGCTCTGCTGACTGACAAGTCAGCAGAGCTAAAAACCATAGTGCTGTTTTATACATGACAGTGTCCAGTAGCTCAAAGACCACACCTTCATAGCAAAGCCTATTTGATAAGTAACACATACATGTAAACATATACAATCTTTATATATGTGTAAACATTACAAAATCTGATATCTGATGTACAGGTGCATACAGCATGGACTAATTGAATCATGTTAATGTTTGTGTATGTGCCACCCGTTCACATACTGTTGGATATTGGATTTCCCTGTCCTTTTTTATTTACCTGGCTATGGCTGGGCCGTACCCCTGTCTCATACTCAGTAATTTCAACTATGGGTCTCACAGTATTACTGTAAGACCAATAGTTGAAATTGTGCACCTGGTGCAGTTTATTGATATGTTATAAATTATCAAAGTTATGGGTAAAAAATAAACAATGGTACTTGTATTAGCCAATCACATTGCATTGATTGACAATGCACCTGTTGCCTGGTTATTTTACTACTACTGTCCCGCAGATTGTAACTGGTGACCCATAATTGATGATGTCACAAAACAGTATCAGCGGGGGTTTCAACACAAGCACCAATTGGCACCCTGGCAGATTTGCTTGCAAATCTATCTATTTTAGTTATTATTATCATCATCATCATTACTACACTCAGCTGTAAAGCTAACAATTATATCTGGGAGCCAACTTTTCAGCCACCAGATGTCCCCAGCAACCAGACCAGATCGGTGTTACCTGACAGGTGCGCCACACCTTGAACTGAACTTTTTTTGCCACTAGATGTCCCCAGCTACCATGCCCATTTTTGTGGGCTGTGAAGATTCAAATGGCTCTTATTTCCATAATTTTTAGAATGTTCGCTATTTTGTAAAAAGGCTTGACTTCATGTACGGCTTTATATTTATAATTTGTGACAAAATTGCTTGTGTGTGTGTGTGTAAGAGAGAGAGAGAGAGAGAGAGAGAGAGAGAGAGAGAGAGAGAGAGAGAGAGAGAGAGAGAGAGAGAGAGAGAGAGAGAGAGAGAGAGAGAGAGAGAGAGAGAGAGAGAGAGAGAGAGAGAGAGAGAGAGAGAGAGAGAGAGAGAGAGAGAGAGAGAGAGAGAGAGAGAGAGAGAGAGAGACTTGCCTTGTGCTACATGATGGAAAACATGAAATTTTACACAAAAAAAAACCAATCTGTAGTGGAATAAGGTTCTTGACTTGAAAAAATCTGCAGGTAAAAAAAAAAGACAGACAGAAAGAAAGAAAAGAATTCTTGAAACAACAGTCAAGTGTCAACGGACACAGAAGATTTGGTCATTTGGGAAACTCATCTTGTTCCAGCTTACTACAGGGTGTGATGTTGCTGTGGCATGTATTCTGAACTTCTTCCATTGTTATCAAAATGTATAAACAAAAATTGATAATTTCAATGTTCAAGAGAAAGGAGCCACGGGAACATCTCTAAATGCGACTTTTCATCCACACAGCATGACATACTACAGCCTATATACATCTATGACTGGCCCCTCTCTACTGCCAGCCACCATACAGGCTGTAGGATATGGAGACATTAACATGTATAAAATTGCCCCTTCAGTTGCATGTTTTCTTTTTCATATATACGAAGTTTCATGCTCAAGTCAACATTTCAAAAAGTATTCACTTTTCCAGATCTTCACTGACAGTGTTGTTACCTTCCAACCTTCCCATACCCTGACCAGCACTTTTCAGCCACCAGATGTCACCAGCTACCAAATCAGGCCAGTGTGTTACCTGGCAGGGATGATACCACCATTATGTTTACTGTATATTTTCATATTAACATAACAGCTTATAACTTTTGTTGTGTCACTTTTTAAAAAATAGGATGCAGTTGGTGTTGTGCAGACCCCTTTCGTTGAAAACATGCAGGATAAAAAGGGCGGGTCTATAGATAGAATCAAAAGTTATTCCAGTGTTGACCTGTCATAGCCAGGAAACACGTGCTCCGAGCATGGCTTATCAGCATTACATCACTGTGTATGAATATGTGATTCACCCTTCCTTTATAAAATTTATCATAGAAAAAATATCTGTCAAACCAAACAACAAAACGAGATTGATAACTTTATGTAATAGTCTAGCTGAAACAGTGGGCTAATTACAGGTAAATGGCTCCCAAACGTATGAGCATAAGACAACCATGAACTATTTAGTGTGGTAACCAGCACCTGATTGGCTGCAATGGTGTATTCATACCGGCAAGCTTGGTACAGTCTGAACCGATCCTTTTTTGTCAGAAAATTGTCAGACAAAATTGCTGCTAAAGAAGAACTGGAAGAGAAAAATATAGAAACCCAACAAAAACAGAACGTCTGTGTTGGCACACAGACATAATTACTGGCAATAAAATGGACCGAATCAATGAAAAGTGGGACAAAACTATTTTAATTGTCACTACATTAGTTAGTTGACTTACCTCATCAAGCACTGTTTTCAGGATGATAACATTATTTATCACTTTATCTTCCAGTATGTCAATCTGCAAAGCATAAAATTATGGTTCAGTCACCCAATACTATAAACAAAGCTCCTACAAACATCTGTAAAAAGTATATTATATACACATGTCATTTGTGATCTTTGTATGGAAGCTGTTGTATGTGGCCGCACAAGTCAGCTGACCTTTCTCTACACATATAGCTCTCAAGTCCTACAAATTGTGATGAGCAAGAGCAGGTGATCCTCACACAGCATATGATCCTATTCTGATTTGATTCAATAGAATTGTTCCAGTCGTAATGTTAAAGGTCAGAATAAAATGATGCAATAAACTAAATGCTCTGCAAATCACAATTATAAACAAGATAAATTCTAAAATCATATGAAATAATAATCAAATTATTTACAATTGGCAACACTTTCACTGTCAAGTTTGAAGCAACAACGAGTGCAGGGATAAGAAAATAAAATGATTCTCACTGCATAAGTGCTTCATGTATTTTCTTTCTATGCCGCTAATGGAAATATTACTTGGTAATTTCAAAATTCACTGAATAAACCCATATGACTGGAGTGATGTATTTCAAATTTGCTTATGTTAAAGGCCAGAAATCTTCATGTTGTCTTGTGTTGATGTCCAAGAAGCCTTCATATACATAGAATGGAGTATGCCCCAACAATGTTGGCCAATAGTCAGTGTTGTCTAGAAAATGGGTCACACATTTTGGTAGCAAATTATTAGGATATCTGAAATTTTGTCATAAAGAACATGGCCACAGCTAAAGATCATACAGTTCATTAAAAACTAAAATCACAGAAAAGGTTTCCTTGTTGCAATCAATATGGTTGAAACATTACCTAATCACAATCCTTTGTAATACAATAATTATACAAATATTCACGAGGGTCACTTAGTTTGTTTTCATTAAATCAATGAATGTTATTATGTAAATATTCGCTAATTTAAGGTATAATATTTAGGGCTGTAATAAATACACCACGTGGTGAATACAATGTATATCACAAATATGGGGTCATGAATAAGAACAAATATTCACAAATATATTACTACCAGGAAGACCACGGACTGATTGGCAACATAGGCCTACATCAGTTGCATGCAATAATGCTTGAAGTTAATCCTAGTATCTACTGGTTTGATTATGACAAAATGTCGTAGATTAAAATTAGTATGCATGTCCAGTATTACGTTTAGTGGAATCTGTTTTGGATAAACTGTCATGTGTTGGGAGCAAAAAATGAATTAACCACTTGATTCTTTCATGGTTCACTCTAGTATGATGCTATAAATAAAATTCTTGAGTTTGCTGTGACGTCACACCTCATTGAGAACTCGGTGAAAATTCACAGGCTTCACCATTCATTTACATGCTAATGTTGGCTACTTTGCTGATCAAATTTTGCGGAACTTAGACATATTTATGAGTTTAACTTATCATATTGAAAAAGTTGCAATCTTGTAAAATCAGCTGCAAAATCTTATCAAAATATTTAGCCAAAAAGATTAATTTTGAGTGGGTTTTTGTTGGTCTTTTTTAGCAAAGAGTATGCAGGTTGTCATGCTGTATGGACACCTGGCTCTTTGTGGCTGCATTGCGTCTTTTAGTCAAGTGTGGTTGTCAGTGTCGAAAGTTCCCAGATGTGCGAACTCAAGAATACATGGTAGCTGAATTAAGATCCACCACCCTGATGTACTACAAGTAATAAGAAGATCAATGCAACAAAACAAGTTTGGTCTTTGGAGTCTGGGTAATTTCGACTTCAAAGTTCAGTCATGACTCGTGTTGCTTTCTTGGTACAAGGTTTGCAATTCAACAAAGCACACTGACAGTATAGATGACTTACGGTCTTACCTGGTGCAAAACTACATTTGTGTCTGGTAAAAGATAATGGGGAAAGCTGCAAAGTTTGCTTGGTCGTGTTGGGCTTGCATTCAGAGGATATGAATCCTGTTGACAAGTGTCACACCCTTCTATTCCACACCAGATGTCATCTCTCAGGTAATGTTCTCTCACTATCTTCAATATTGTTCCCTTCTTAGTCTTTTTCAGGAAAGTTTTCGTCCGCAACATTATTTACTATTATTGTTCCTTGACTTTCTGCATATATAAATGGGATTTTCCACCATATGATGAGCTAACATTAGTTTCACAGCCAAAGGATATCCTTGTCTGACCAGGCCATGCCAGATTCTGAGCGATATTTGAGTTTTGATGCCAAATTTTAACTCTATCGCAAAAGAGCGAATATGTCGGTTTTCATTGTTACTAGTTAAAACGATTACTCGGATTGGTTAATATGTTTTACCTCTAAAAGAGATTGTATTCCTTCTCTGAAACAGTCGGTCGACAAGGCCAAGCTTTATAAATTTATACTGCTTTGAGTTTGACAAACGTGTAATCAAATTGAAGGATACACATTTTTACATGAAATTTGGTGTAATTTTATTGATCATCACAAATGTAAATGATGAGGTCAGCCCACCACGACAATCCAATCGGATGGCGCGTTACAGAGATCTAAAAGATTTCTTTCTCCCCCTACTTCCGGGTCTTCAAGGACACATGCGCCAAAGTAAAGCAATTTGTGTGCAATACCACAACACAAAGCAAATCTGACAGCTTTATGCAAAAGAAAAAGAAGATGCTGCAGACAGATCATCGCACATAATACAAAAAAATCATGACGGGGGACAGGAAGGGCCATTGACCCTTGATTCAGAGCATGTGAGATTATTTTATACTTTCATTTTCTTGTGTGGAAGACAGGTTGCAGTCTTAGTTTTAGCAGGCAAAACACTGCTGACAGTGCTGTCAGCTGTGAACGCAAGTTGACCCGGTAAACGGGACAGAACTCCCAGATGCCACTTTTAGGTTCAAATCTCTTCCTGAAGAGGGAAATGTAGTTTAAGTCAGTGCTCCTCATATGTAGGAACCGGAAGACTTTCTGTTTTTATTTTATTTGATTTTTTGTTAACCCATCAACATCATGACCACAGGTACGGTGCTTGTCACATAGACTAGTCATAGACTCTTGTCAGAGTGCATTCGTATATTTTTCATATCCATACATACATTCTGAAACATGCGATATTCCGAACTGTTACATAATTTGTGATAACATATATTTTATCATGTTCGATTTGCACAGATTGAAACTAGTCTCCCATATATATGTGTGTATGTATGTATGCATGTATGTATGTATGTATGTTACACGCCATCGATGGATCTGCACAATCGACCGATCGCGCAGCGCTATCAATGGATCTGTTGTTCGCGCAACAATCGATGGATCGCGCTGCGCTGACAATGGATGTAACTGTACATCTGTAGCTCAACTGCCTGGATTTGACGATTCTAGACTTGACTCGGCTGTAAATCAAATCTGTACGGAAAAGTAGCGGCAAACGATCAGTACAAAACACGTGCATAAACTTTAGTTAGGTATGTAATCCTGATGTGCATGTACTTTTATATTGATATATCTTTTACTTCTCCCGAAGTGGAGGTCCAATGAATTATCATTATTATTATTATTATTATTAATTGGTAAACACATCTAGATCAAATTAAAATGTATTGGTAAGTAACACAAATCGATCGATCGCGCTGCGCTTGCAAAGGATGCCCGATCGATGTATAATTTAGTTAGAAAAAATTGTAATGAAATAAACTAGTATCAGATCTGCCCTTGATAGATAGATAGATTGATTGATAGCCAGGTTTATCAATAAAGTTATTAAGATGGATTTTATTTCAGACACATTGGTAATGTAGGCCGACATACATGTAAAACCACACATAAAATACGATCTATCGTTTTTATAATTTTCAAACCCCATTAAACACAGGTAGGCCTAACAAAGGTTTTTTAAATTATTTTTTTAATCAAAGAGTACACTAACTCAATATTGTTTATTTATTTATTTATTTTAAATCCACTATGTAAATTGTACTTGGATCAGGGAATTTGATCCATCACTGTTCGAGTATTTGAGTTGAGATTGGGGCAAGTAATAAAGTGGACAATGAGAGTGCACAATGATTTTTTTTTTGCTTTCTTACACTCGTTTGTTCAATAGTCCTCTGTTTCAAGATACAAACTCTGCAACTGCAGACACAGATTTCCATAAGTTTTTGAAAAAAAAAAAAAATTAACAAAACTTGGAGGTAAAAACAAAATCACAAAAGCCCGGGTGTTCATGAACTATAAGTAGTTGGAGAATGCAAACTTAAGATAAATTTTATTTTCCTTGTCAGTGCACTCAATTTATGGTTTTCAAAAATTCACAGCCTGAAAGTGACATGCCACTCAGAAAACACTCAATTTGACAGATCTTTCAATCGATGGTGCAGTGCCAGCAACACTCACGAAGTGTCACAATAAAGCGATTGTTCACGCAGTGCCATCTATCGATTGTTGCGCGAACAATGGATCCATTGATGGCGCTGCGTGATCGGTCGATTGTGCAGATCCATCGATGGCGCGTAACATGTATATATATATATATATATATATATATATATATATATATATATATATACATATACATATACATATACGTACACACACACATATATATCCTTTGTACTAAATTATAACTAAATTATCTAGATTATTGGTGTGTTGGTCTGCGATGTAACTTCATGACAAACTAATGTGGATGGCTCTAATGATAGCAGATCTCATATCGTTAATTGGGGTCATCTTGACTCGCTAATTTATTTGGAGTAATGTAACTATTGTATTTGACTTACCATTTACTCAAACAACTTTTTTTCACATGTGAATAATTTTGTATGGGTGTTGAGTCAAATAAAGCTGTTTTGAATCCATGAGTCCTTTGGATCCATTGATATTGTTGTTGGTACCAGTACCAGTTGTTGGATCTGTTCTGTACCAGCCTTTCCGCACCAATGTCAGAATCCAGAATGACCATCAGTGCATTGTTTAAGTTCAGAGAAGGTGCAACCATCGAGGAACTAAAAATATTTTCTTCCTCCATGGTACAACCAGGATCATGAAAGCAGATGGACTGCCATTGAGATGGGGCCTCTTTATCTTAGTCTCTAAACCGTGAGGGTTGCTACTACATGTACTCAGGTCACTGACTATAAGTAGCTTGCTTTCATTGCTTTTTACCCACAGTCCCCAGTCTACCAAGCACAGATGCTGATCTCATCGATGATCTTGTGACAACTACTGTTAAGATTTCAACGAAAAATGAGCATTGCAACACTTTTTGCTGATGCTTCAACTTGTTAAAATCTGGAAGTTGTCTTTGTAAATTACTCAAATTGGTGTTATTGGTCACAGGAAATTCATATATCCTTGTGCAGATTCAAATATGAACTCTCATCGAGCTTTTAGAGTGGCCAGTGGTGGACAAACCAGCAAGAATTGATTGTATTTGTACAGTTATTTTATTTCATTTTTTTTTTTTTTTTTGTATCATCATCCAGGGTAAATAACTTCAAAAACTGGGATGTTATGTGCTCAATTTTGACAATATAAGCAGTTTTAATATGTCTTCCTGAGATGTAAACTATAAGATTGATTGTGGTCATACACAGGAAATATCTGAATTGAAACACTGGCTACCCAATGTGGCCACGAAGGGCAGACCCAGTGATTCCGAAAGCAGCAACACTCATGGAACACTAATGAATGCGACCACCAATAAGTTTATGTGATAAGTCTGTCCAGGACCATTGAAGGTGCTGTGAAGATGTTGCACCTCAGTAAATGCTAACAAGATAACATATGCTGATGGTAGTCCATCTAATAACTCACCCGTGGTGCAACCAAGTGAGAACATACTGAATGGCGACTCCAACAGTGTCTGAATCAGTTGCCAACAAGGTGCATAACATTTAATTTTTGGAAACATGATTTAAACACCATATGAGAATTCTAACCTGGTTTTACAGTAAATTCTGCATGATATCGAGATTTAATATTTATGATAATATTGTATTTGTGTCTTTTTGCCCAGAACCACTTCCTAGTAGTCAATATCCTATTCCGCAGTTCGAACTCTTTACTCTCCATAAGCTAACCTGTCCCTGTCTAACCTGTATACATATGGAATTACTATTGTCTATATTGCACACGTTCCTCTGTAAAATTTTGACATAGGCTGTATCAGCCCAATATATTTGATGTTTTATAACATGTTTTTTCATGTTCCATGTTTTAAAGAACTTTCCATGGCAAGTATAGGGATTGATGCAATTTTCATCAGTAATTTGGGGATCCAACACTAAAAAGCATTTCCCTGAAATCAGTTTTGAAGGCAGATAAACTCATCAGACAAATAATTTTACTGCATGTTGAATTCACAAAATAATAACTTGGTTGAATGATACAATGTATATCAATCAAATTGTTAGTCATTAAAATCTGACTGAAATTTGGATGAAAATTCCATGGATAGGTGGACACTGGCTAAACGGAGTCACTGTATCACTTTATACATCTGCCTGGCAAGGTACATGGTTGTATTCTGATGTGGAGATTACAGTTAAAACAATGGAAGTCAAATGACCAGGGCAGCTCAAAACATACATGTAGATTCCCATTGCCAACATGTTTAGCCCATGTAATGTGCTCTTTGTGAAATTGATAACCATCATAAGAGAATTTTAGTCTTATGGAAGGACTATGACAGGTTTCCTATATGTTATTGTTAGCAGTGGCCATGCTGAAGTTCAACTACCAGCAAACACTGATCACATGGCTTCAAAGTTCCTACTTGCATGTTTACAAAGAAGAAAAGCAATTTTAAGACTTGTATTGTATTCCTTCATTTTACACAGATGTAGTCCAGTTGATCAGCTCTTATCAGTATGCTAACAAAAAAAGTGGGCCAAAAAACTTCATTTCAAACCATCACACTAACAGTTTTTGGTACAATTCATAGATCTGTTGTTTTCCAATGACTGTTTGTCTCAGGTACTTAATCTTCAATGAGAAATTCATAAATGATTAAATATCAGACATGCCTGTCCATCAGACTGTTTCTCCATGGTGCTCAGCATTTTGGATATGTAACAAATTCAAGATCATTGTTTAACTCACTTTGCTGAAATTCAAACAGAAATGCATTTTCTGGACTTGAACATTTGTCAGGTAATACAATGCATAAGCATTTAACCATACATTTGAAACATATTTGAGAGCTGTGCAGTTTTCTGTACTCAGTATAAAGTATGAATTATAACTTGTAAATTTATTGAATAACTTTTGGGACTCAAATTCCCCAACATGTTGAAAGCAACAATCAGGCCGAAACATGTGCTCTTTTCTTTTAACATTGATTTCAGTCACATCACTGTTTATCCTGTCTGTAAAAAGGCCACAATTTATAGTTACAGAGAGCACTACATACTGCCAGCTATCAAGTATGTCCCAAACATGTCGATGCATATCCCATAAGCTTTGTATTAGTATTATGTATGTTTTATTTGCCATTTTTTAAATGATGGGTGAAATATGAGGATAGCCAGCTCAGCCCTGAAGGAATATATTTCACTTTTGTTCTTGATGATAGTATAGGACCATGCCCAGTCCCACCACAATGAAAATGCAACAAGACCCCATTAAACAGGTTAATGGTGGGACCTGTAGTGGAAAGATGTGTACATGGAATAAAGTCCATTACTTTGTGCAGTCATGCACTATCCATGAGGATGAACCAGTTAACTGTAAAAAATCTATGCAGATGTCTGCATCTACACAGCAGACCCAAACTAAAATTCTAGCAACCAGTACATGTATAAGGCATTTTCACCCCAGTTATAGAAATATGATATTTATCAACATACCACCCATTATTGCCCAGATATTTTTTCTAGTTATGGTATTTTTCTACTTGTTTTACCAAGATAGGGATAGTGTTTACTCTCCTGATGAATGATTTAGTTTCTGTGTATTTGTCTTTGTGTGTATATATATATATATATATATATATATATATATATGTGTGTGTGTGTGTGTGTGTGTGTGTATGTGGACAAGACAGTGTTTACTGTTTTGCTGTACATGTATGTACACATACCTTACATTTTAAAGGTGCACACAGTGACACTGAAGAACTATAAATAATGTAAAGTGGCTGAAATTTGTAGTTGTCTCCCTTTGTCACCTTTGGTGGCATGAGAGGACGTTCTATTATATTAAATATTATTTTGACCATTGTACATGTATGTTCAGGAAGTGCTTTTAAGGACAGACTACATAATATAGGCTTGAAAGATATTTAGTGTTCTTGAACAAGTAGGCATCTCAATTTAAAACAAAATAAAATAAGAGTTTTGGAGCCTGAAGTGTTTGTCCCACTTGCTAAAATATTTTGGCCCAATAAAACATTTGAGGAAAAAATGGGTGAAACCTGTGATGGAAATCTAAACAGGGAGAGGATGAGCCTGACTGTTTAATTGATAATTAACTTTAGACAGATGTTATGGTGGTCGTACGTCATGGCACGAACTAAGACTATCGGTCAACTGTCTTGATGGAAGAGTTGGAATAATGTCTTAGATGTGTGAGGCTATCATGGGAATAGGAACTACAGCATGGTTGCCGTGGGCAGAGTGGGATCTGTAGCAGAAGCTCAATGCCTAAGCAAGGAAAATTATCCGTGAAAAATAAAGCAGCGTATTAAAGAGTGGAGGGTGTACCAAAGTGAAGGCAGAAAAAAATTTACAGTATTCTCAAGGTCAACTTGGGGGAAGGTTGAGTGGAAAGTATGTAGTGGTAGATAGACTGAGAATGAATAAAGATTAGAGAGGTTTTTATTTTTGAGGTATCGATGTGATAGCAGTGTTTGAGAGTGAATATTCGGTAGAGTGGCACCTGCTCTACAATGCATCTCGTGAGAGACAACATATCTCCCTGTCATGACACTTGATGTACCTGTTTTTTTTTCAAACTACCTGCAATATGAGACCATAATTTGCTAGCAGTAAAGATGGTGTTAAATGGCAGGTACTATGTATAATTGTTAAGTGAACATTCTGTTATAGTATATTAATTGATATGTGTACTATAAATACATTGATGTTATCACAATGTAATAAAACTTGCAGTTGGAGTGATGTATCTGACTTGCTAATTATAATATATCATTCTTTGTCCTACAATGAGCTCATGGTGACATAAATGTAGTGTACACACAGACGGTGCGGGACTAGCTGTCTCTGAGTCTGTATAGTGTGTAAACAAAGATGCAAAACCTTGCAGGACCATGAATAACTAAGATACTCCTGTCTGAAAAGATTATATTGCTTGAGGCATACCATTCTGTTACTCTATCATTACATGTGATTCTCTTTTTATTTCAACATGCTTGGGTGGTAATCATGTGGATTAATTCATGAATGCCATAGAAACCCAAAGGTTCTTCATATTATAGTAATATGTGTCAAGGTTATGTCAAAGATTGAGAAGAGAAAAAAAAAGGATTTACTTCACCTTCGTTGGTTTGATTTGTGATTCCTATTGGCCCTGGAAAATATTCCAATTAAGGAAGCAGTGTCTTATCCAAAATATGTACATGATGACATTGCATGCATGTTCACACTGTTTCCTTGAAAATAAAAAAGACAATACATTTACATATTCATGCATTGATAGAAGTGTTCACAGCTTCAGTGTGAGGGCCAGGCAGCGTGGTTGGCATGTTGCCATCTTGATATCTGTCTGCATTGTAATATGACTTGAATCACTATTATTTTGGGAAAGAATGGACAAGTAAATGTTGCTTATTTTGACATGTCAGACCTTCCATTGTATTGCATATGTTTTATTTTTTATTACTTTTGAATATAATGGCTGTAAACAGGCACAACTGTTCTTTTGATTGTTACGTGTAGGAGACAACAAATTCAGTTATAATTTCAGTAGTGCTTCCAGTGAGATGGAATTAATTTTGCTTCATTTTTCAGTCCTATATGGAGAATTTAAAACAATGGTCTGATGGTTTATTTCAGCCATGCAGATCACCAATAGCTGAGGCAGATAGGCCTACAAGATGGCTGACACAACAGAGTGCCCCAGTGAGTGCATGACATATGAAGAAGGTGAGTGATCTTGATACTCCAGTGAGTGCATGTATGGAGAAGTTGAGTGCTCTTTATGCCTCAGTGAGTGCATGCATGAAGCAGGTGAGTGATCTTTATGTGCTGGTGAGTGCATATATAAAGAAAGTGAGTGAACCTTTATTTTTTGCAGGATAGGAGAGATCACATGATGGTACACATGACCAAGTGCTAGAGTAACTACATGTGTGAAGATGTTATTCGGTAATGCACTCAATACACGTACTGAATTGACTATAAAACCTGCCAAATGCTTCAGAATCACGTTCAAACAATTTGTTTTTGTTTCAGTGTTTTACATGTTTTTTTATATTATTGGAGACTGTGATCAGATAAGAAGTTGGAACCTACCATAGCTAAACACATCTTGTACTGATAGCAAACACAAAGTGTGGGTTTTAGATGCCCAGAATTAACTTGTTATGACTGAGTGTTCACATATACAAGGCCTGTGTCTGAGGCCAAAGGAGGCACATGCAGTATTGTTACAAGACTTCAACACAAAATGAAAAACACTTGGATCTTGATATCTCCATGTAGTAGGGAAAGTTGTGTGTGAAGAAAAGATAAATCGAGTTGTGTCTGCTTCAGGTTATAGATGTAAATTATGTATATGCATATCACAAGACATCCATCCCAACTCCCCTCCCTGTAAGTCTGACCAGTGAAGTGCTAACATTTCTGCTGGCTCCTGACAGTGTTTAGCTGTGAGATGTTTCACTGTATATCTTAGTTTTAAAATGTGAGTGTTGCTGAATGAAGGGAGAGTGTGTGTGTGAGTGTGTGTATGTCTGGCTGAAGTGTGGTACAGGTACGTGTGCTGTTGGAGTCGGTACCAGTGTTACATGCCCACTGAATGCTATGCTGTAATGCATTGGGTACCTCCATTGTCTTGTCTTGTTGCCAGTGAAGTCCTGTGAGTGAATGATCTGTCATCCAGTGTGCGTGAAGCCTCCAGTCATCGTGTGTGTGTGTGGTGATGTACATAGGTATACTGGCGTGCAGTGTGTCTAAAGTCTCCAGTCTGTGTGTGTGATGTATGTACATGTACTGTCATCCAGTGTGTGTGATGTATGTACATGTACTGTCATCCAGTGTGTGTGATGTATGTACATGTACTGTCACCCAGTGTGTGTGATGTACATACATGTACTGACACCCAGTGTGTGTGATGTATGTACATGTACTGTCACCCAGTGTGTGTGATGTACATACATGTACTGTCACCCAGTGTGTGTGATGTATGTAGATGTACTGTCACCCAGTGTGTGTGATGTACATACATGTACTGACACCCAGTGTGTGTGATGTATGTACATGTACTGTCACCCAGTGTGTGTGATGTACATACATGTACTGTCACCCAGTGTGTGTGATGTATGTACATTTACTGTCACCCAGTGTGTATGATGTACATACATGTACTGACACCCAGTGTGTGTGATGTGCATACATGTACTGTCACCCAGTGTGTGTGATGTGCATGCATGTACTGTCACCCAGTGTGTGTGATGTATCAGTGTTGTCCCCAGCTTTTCAGGAGGGCAGGGCACCTTTCATCTAAAAGGGCACTTTTAAAGGTACACAATGACAATCAAAAAGGGCATCCAAAAGTAGCGGTCCAAAAAACAGGATTTTTTTGTTATTTTTATGAAAATAGTTCTGAATTTGCATCTTATACTCATGGTCAATAGATAAATTGATATGTTATTGTGCCAATCAGTTTAAATTATATTGAAATTTTATGAGAAAATGAATGCAATTGCCCAGAATACCAAAAAACATAGGAAAAAAGGCAGGGAATAAAAAAAAAGGGCAGGGAGCAAAACAAAAGGGCAGGGCAAATCTCTATCTTAAGCTACAGACAACACTGTGAATGTATATGTACTGTCATGCAGTGTGTGTGAAGCCTCCAGTCATTATGTGTGTGTGTGTGATGATGCACATCTATTGTGGTCACTTTGAGTACATGTGGAGGACACTGTGGCATTAGTTTCAAGCTACTGAGTGTAAGAAGTCAATTCTGGAAAGACATTTGGACTTGGCAGTCAACTGGCGAACATTATCAATGACTTGGGTTTTGGCATACCTTCCATATGATAATAAATTAAAGGCACTGCTTGACTGCATGGAATTCTCAGTGACTGGGTGTGATTCTTAAAGCCCCCCCCCCCCCTCCCCCCCTCAAAAAAAAACACCCAAAATAAAAAAAGACCCAGCCAGATTACAGTGGACAACTTAGCGAAGAAAAAGAAATAAACAGTTGACCCAGCGTTATCTTTACCTACTATACATTTTATGATGTTGAGAGTATGTTTGCATTGAAGATACAAAGTTTAGAAACAATGTGAGTAACTACATTTAGCATGATCCACAAGGTTTTGTCCAATATCCGTCGGTTACACAACGGTCCAGCGTGTGTGTCAGTAGGAATGACATCTTCATCTTGCATACTTTTAATGTAATCAAAGCAGAACATTTGAAATGCAGTGGTCGCACTCTTATTAGGCCCCCTCAATAGATGCCACCCTCTCTACAAAAGCCACTTCTCTGTGTCATAGAAGTGGTATTTCCATTTTATTGTCCCTTTCAAGAGAGGCCACCCCTCTAATGTGGCCACTTTTTTATTGTATTTGGGGTGGCCTTATTAGAGGGGGGCCATTATACTCCTAATTAGTATAAATTAGATATTACAACTTTAATTGTGCATTCATGAGATGTACAGTGGTCTGTGAATTATGTATTAGAAGTCTGAATGGCGCATCTGACTAGTGTATTTTTGAAGATATTCAAGATGTAAAATGTTAAAAGTCCCTAATTAGCGTAATTTGAAATGCCACAACTTTAGTTTAATATTCAGGAGGTACACAGTTGTCATTAATGTATGGAAGTGGGGTTTACATCTGTGTACTAAATATATGTACTTTAACTTTACCCAATAGACAACAGGTTTGATTCAACCTTCTATCTGACAAACAGTTCCTAATAAGTTAAATATTCCCAAATGAACCTCAGGAAAAAATCTGAAATGTTCCTCTCATGAGAAAATAAATGACTATACAGCATAATGTATTCATGGAGATACTCAAGATTTAAAATTGTGAATGTCTTAAGATTTGCATCAGCTCAAGTAATACAATTTTTGCTTGATATTTGAAAGCTGCACAATGGTCAATAATACACATTACTATCCATCCTATATTTAAAGATATTCAAATGACCCCAATTAGCATAATCTAAAGTGCTACAACTTGTGTACAATGTTCATTAGATACACAGTGGTCAGTAACACTTATGTACATGTAGAGGTTGAAGTGGGCCCAGTCTTTATTAGTTTCAAAAGATATTCAAGATTTGTAATACCCCTAATAAGGATGATTCTCTTTAATTGATATCAAAATGGACAATTTCATGTGTAAGGCTGTTGTCATGCCAAATTCGAAATGTCTAAATATTACTATGTCCAAGAAAAATTCAGGAAAAAATTTGGTCAGAGATGGAGCATGACAGATAAGTAATTCTTGCTAAAGGAAAATGCCTGCTTTGAGTCACAGGTAAATTAAAAAGATGCTTTTTAACTTTTGAGTGAAAAACAAGAGGAAAATAATGTTCCTCCTATATTAATCTGTGGTTGCATGTATCTGTAGCTGAGAACCAGTTTTCCTGGCAATAAATTGACTATTTGTTATATTTATAATTATTCAGTGTCAAACAATTAAAACCTGGCTGATTTTTAGTATGCTGATATGGACACATTGGCAGATATGAGGCTGACTGATTGTAAACAAAAAAGAAAAAAAAAAAAAAAAAAGAGATAAAAAATAATAATAAAATAAAATAATAAAAATAGAATAAAAAAATAACCCACATATGATCACACTGATTGACACAGCAACTGAAATTAGCACCAGTTCCTTTCCCAGAGCTTGATACAGATAAAACACCAAGTTTAGTCTGCATACCTGGTAACCTTGGAAGCAGATTCACTGAAGCATACATTAAATCATACCCCCCTACCCCCAGCATAAACAACAACTGTTGATATTTAGGTTTGGTTTAGATCAAGTTAATTGGTGCCTGCTGGTCAGCATAATGACATATTACTGGGATAATGCCAGTTAGGGCAGCTGTTGCCACACAAACGTTAGGCAGGACTTCTACAGGTTAACCTCGTACTTGCCAAACATTCAGTTTGTCACATAATCATTGTGACAAAAAGAAGGTAGTATCAGTCACTAAGGTTTTCATGTGTGTCTTTTGGTTACAGCATATGAAGAGATTCAGTACTTACCAAATTTTGTTCTGATTTTTTACGGGTTATAGTTTTGTGTACTGAAAATTTATATTACAGATTAAGGATTCAAATGGATACTGAGATTGAAAAACTAGAAATATGTAGCCATATGATTTTGAGTGTGGTCTGGTTGTTATTTTTTTATAGGGGAAGAGTGAGTTTACAAAAGACATTGTGTCAGAATGCAGCAGGTACACAACGATGGTGTGGCCTGTCTTACAGGTCAACAGCTTTTTCCTTGCATTGTGTCTACTTAGATAACAGATGCTCTGTGTTGTTTGTTCAAGTCTTGAATCTTAACCTGTTCCTCCTCAATGTTACCAAACCTGGCAGGAGGTAAAATATTGTCTGTGTCTGCGTCAGTAATTTTGATAATTTGAGTGTTGAAAACAATTGGAAATGAGAGGTGAACATGGGCCACATCAGAGCAGCAGGCTCTAGAGAAAGCTGTTGACTGAGCCCTAATTCAAGGGGAAAGTGTTAAGGGTTAATACAGCAGCTGAGTGGCATGGACTGTTACCTAAACTCTTGTGTGTTTAACATGAACTGGTTTATTGACAACTTGTACAGGTCGAGTGATAGGTTGTCAGGTATAAGAAAATAAATGTGGTCATTAAGTTCACGAATTGCTTCTGCTAAACCAAATGATGTCAGCTTGTAAACATGTTTACACATAACAGATGGACGGGGGGGGGGAGGGGGGGAGAGAGAGAGAGAGAGAGAGAGAGAGAGAGAGAGAGAGAGAGAGAGAGAGAGAGAGAGAGAGAGAGAGAGAGAGAGAGAGAGAGAGAGAGAGAGAGAGAGAGAGAGAGAGAGAGAGAGAGAGAGAGAGAGAGAGAGAGAGAGAGAGAGAGAGAGAGAGAGAGCACTAGTTGTTGCATTGTGGCACTGAACAGCTGATCAAAGATGACATTATAACAATTGTGTAATAAAGTCAAGTCCATATTAACTGTAATGTACATGTAACCTCTTTGTCTTTAAGAGTAAGACCATTTTGGGAGACTTCTGATAGGCTCTAATTGTCTTGTATTCTCTGCAGTGGGGGTTTTGTGGGGTGATACCTAGTGACTAGGAACAATGAGCTTTGTTCTTGTTGTGTAGTTGTGGTTTGTAAGAGATCCTATCATGGGCAGTGGACAACAACCAATCAGATGGCTGCATTTTAATCTTTGACCATTGTTAGTATCGGCACTAACCACACCTCCATCAAGCAATTTATAATGATTTTTTGTTGTTGTTGTTTTATGAGTGACATTTATCTATCCAAAAGAAACTATAATTTTGCATTTCCATGCTTTAGATTTAAAGCAAACAGTTCGGGGTGTTAAAAATTTTCAAGGTAGGCCAGAACGCTTTGTTTACATACATGCAGCACTATCTGTTGACTGAATTGCAAACTTCCATTTCAAACAGTTGACCTACCATGTCCACTATTTGGCATTCCTATTCAAGTCCAAATGTGATGTTAAAGTTGAACACAGTGTTTACTCACAGTCCAGCAGTGTTTGTGTGTGTGTGTGATGCTCTAAGGTTGGTAAAATCAATGGAACTCTTGCTTGCATTAACTTACAAACAGAGCAGTAATTTGACACTAACTAAACGTAGTGATTGCAATGAAGTGCCACTTGACTTTACTGGGAGATCAGCTAGGTGGCTGGTAGACCTATGTTGGCCTACTAATACTATGCGAAAAATGCTACATTGGCAGTAATTATCAGAGTTAAATTGAGTCTAGCCATGATAGAATAGACTTTAATACTCCCCATCCAGTGATTGTGTGGATTCTATGACCTCCATGGGATATCATGACCTCAGCGCTACGCGCCTTCAGTCATGATATCCAACATCAGTCATAGAATCCACACAATCACTGGATGGGGAGCATTAAAGTCTATAGCACCATGTTTACCTGGAGCTTGTAGTTTGAGGAAAGTGTCCTTCGAATATTTGTGTTGTCCGGCACTGTGTAATAACTGATGATCTTAGCGGACAGATTCCCAAAAGCTTCATTTTTAGTTGGCCACAGGTTTCTGTCAGTCATTATTTCTCATTATTAAGATATTTGTTGATCAGTCAGGTCACGAAGAAGTCAATCCTAAGAATATTGTACAAACATACAAGAACAGTATTAACTGTTACACACAACTTTCGACCTACAAATTCACAAAACTGGGTAAATGTTGCCGTGAGGATAATTATTCCTGGAAGTGTTCTGGCATGTTAACGTGTGTCCTGAAACTTTTCTCAAAATGTCTCTTGCCAGTGATTACATGTACTGAGGAAGTTGTTCACCTGAGTTCGTGGTGCCTGAGGGTCCCCTGTACGTGTCTGGCGTCCAGATGTTACCATAGTATCTCTACTATTATCTGTACTCTATGGGTGAGCCCTTGTAATTGTGAAGGGGGGGTGGGTTGGAGTTAAAATGTGCATTTTTTTTAAATGGGCTACCTCTATTGTTTTAAGCACATCCTAGTGAAACAGCTATCATTACAAATATAGGGTCATAATTGAGGTCCATGCAGCTTGTTTTTTTTTTTTCAAGTGCCATCCTTTTTGATTATGTATACACCCCTGCTGTGACCTGTTGGATCAAATTTTCCATGGGGAAAGGATTGCAAGAAATTTTGTGTGTTGAATGTACAGTGTGGTGGACGTGCCTTGACCTTTTTTTTCGATTAAATTTAAAAACATGGCGGGGCACCAATTTTGTATGGCAGATGTTTAATACCTGCCACATAACAAGACTGGGAAAGCTTATTCTGGGGGATCTTTTTCTCCTGTTCAGGTGAACTGTTGTTTGTTTGTATAAATTGGTGAGAAATCGTGCAAACGGAAGCAGCTGACAGTGTGAGTGAGAGAGTTAAAGGAGGAGTATCCGTGCAGCAAGTACATATCATACATTGGGTAGCGGTATATGTCTGCAGGCCATGGCCTCTCATGTACCGATCATAAAATGGTGGCTGGCCAGCTGGCCAGGCTGTTACATCATCATGCACTTGTAGCACGATGTTCATGTATGACCTTATATTATGCATGCATGTGCCAGCTTCACAGCAGAGCCAGACCAGTGCGTAAGTCTTTTGTGTTATTCTGGTAATAATTTTTTTGTATTTATGCAGAAGCGCACAAAATTGATGACATACCAAGAGGGCATGTAAAATAATTCACGGGAAATGATGTCACATGTGTGAACAAGAGTGAAATTTATGCATGCATTATGGCAAGTTTATGTTATTAATGACTTGGCATCAAAAGAGAGCACAAAGATATGTGTAAAAAAAACACATGACCTTGAAGAGACAGGAGACTATTTTAATGAGAGGATGTTGAGTGGTGGGGCACCCAAGAAGCAGGGACCAGTATGCATATAAAGTGTACTTTATGGCAACAAAGGTGACTTCTGGACACGACAGGTAATTAACGGAACAGGGCAAAGTGGCGCAGTATTTTCATTTTCAGTTTTCTCACAATGTTGAACAATGTTTCAAAATGAGGAAAAGGGTGAAATTTCCATCATGTATACTCTTGGAAGGAGCTGCATGACAATGTTGAATTTCGATGTTCATGGCAAGATGTGAAAGAAATATATTGTACTGTGGAAGTAAATACATTTTGCATGTGTGCAGTATACTATTGCATTGTACAACCCACCCGAGAATCTCTCAGGTAAGAAATGAATAAATAAATAAAATGGGAAGGCCCTAGCCAGGTGGCTCTGAAGATATTTGTTGATGGTCAGGGTGAGGAATGTGACTGGCTGTGTAGTGACATTATCATTAGCATTGTCCTGGAGAGGGGCTGTGAGTGCCTGGACAATGATGCAACAGTGCCTGTGTAGTAACAGTGTGGCTCTGGGGAGGGCTATAAGTGCCTGTACAATGATGCAGCAGTGCCCATGTAGTGACATTATGGCTCTGGAGAGGGCTGTGAGTGCTTGTACAATGATGCAGCAGTGCCTATGCAGTGACAGTGATCAGCAGTGTGACATCTAGCCGTTATTAAGACGACATTTCCACGATTTGTAGCTTAAAAATATCAGTTGTATTGTATCATGTCTGTTACATGGTCACGAACGTGGTGTGGTATGTTACGTCGCATTTGTGCGAACGAACACATGTCTTTACTGCATCTACAGCACTAATATTACATGCCAAAGTATTTCCAATCCCATTTACTTTCGTTTCCAGGTCTTGTCACCCTGATATCATCATCTCATATGTACATCTCGGTTCATAATATTACGTTACTGGTTGTTTGCATAGCAATAACCAGAGCTGGTCTCTCGGTTTACTTCATTCTTAGAAAAGTATGTTTATACATTATATAACCGCAAGTGACATGCCCTGTTGTGACCTCAGATGTTCGCTTGGCTATCTGTGTGTACAAGCATTTACAAATGCAGCCCATATGTCTTGATAACTTTACTCAACTTAAGTCTTTATATATGAAATAATCTTGTGTTAAATTTTCTGACGGTTTAGACTAGTTTCAGTTGTCAACGCATTTACGTATTATACACCACACGGTCGAACAACCGCATTCTGGTCACTCCATATGATATAACGCATGGGCTCGGGTTTTTTTTTTTTTTTTTTTTTTTTTTTGGATGTCATTTCACGTTATACTTGTACATATGGAGGATCACGGTTATGTAGTCTTACCATATTACAACAGTTGAAACTGATATCTGAACATGCTTCATACAGACTGTTTTAGACGAGCGTATAATTGCTACAATATCATAGTAGCCGTCATTATTCTTGCCACTCTGCATCTCCATACCTTATGTAAACTCAGCAGAATGCCTCATTTATTTACAGATATGATATTCGGTACTACAACAGGTTATATTTGTTAAACTCCGATTTAACTTTCATCCAGATTTACAATCATTTTCAAATTAACATCATTACATTTGTAATGATCTTGCTCTCTTTTGTTGCCACGTTTGTACACTTTTTGTTTTCTGCACTCTCTCGTGCTCTTGTTCATGTTACTTTATTTGTTGTTTCGAAGACTATATTCTCCAGCATACAATGTCATATACTTATTGGTTTTTTTGTACACATGAATGCATTTATTTTCTGTTGTGTCTCACAGTGTTCAGCGACGGACATCCCCCAGTATGATATCCCCTAATGGGCATTTGTTTAAATCAATATAGAGCTGTGGTAGGGTTATTTCACTACAAAGATGGGTTTATGTTCCTGTCCATGTCTGCCAACGTGTCTACATTTTCATATCACGATCATAGTTTCATCCTCTCTTTTACGTTCCTCATAGTATTTGCCGCAGTATTACTTACCGAATGTCTATGCCATCTGAGACATGTGACGGTTCTTATATTTAGGGTGCTCTCCACGAGTATTCATCCAAACCCTGGTCCAGTTCATAATATTGTCCTTAATAAGTTTTCTGTGTGCCATGCAAACGTACGTAGCTTAAAATCTGATGGTAAACTCGAAGAAATAAGTATTTTGGCGGAGTCTGAAAAATTGGAAGTCATTTCTTTATCTGAAACCTGGCTCGATACTTCCTACCCTGATGCTTTATTGGCAATTGAAGGCTTTCAAACCCCGCTACGTAAGGATCGTGAAACTGGTTTAGGGGGAGGGGTTGCCCTGTATGTAAAAGACAATCTACCTGTCAGACGATGTGCGGAGCTGGAAACTCCCAGTAGTGAATGTATCTGGGCTGAAATTACTGTCCATTCTGGTAAACTGATTCTAGGTGTTTATTATCGTCCACCAGGCCAATCTGCCGCAGACAGAGACCTATTTCTGGACAATTTATCTCACTCCATTTCCTCTGCTATGGAACTAAACCCTAAAATACTCCTAATAACAGGTGATTTTAACGATCGCTGTGTAAGCTGGGATTCTCCCCACACCGACAGTGAACTCGGACAGCGCCTCTTTGATCTGTTGGCTCAAAACAACCTGCATCAGCTCATATCCGAACCTACTCGTGTGTCGGAGTACTCTGCAAACCCACTAGACCTCATGATAACTGACTCCCCTGGTTATATCCTTAACTCCGGCATACTTCCTCCTATATCCTCTTCTGATCATTCTGTCGTCTTTTGCTCTTTTTCTGTGAAGCATTACAAGGATCGCCCCTTTAAACGCTCTGTCTGGAACTTCAAGAGGGCTGATTTTGTCAACTTGAACAATGTACTCCCTGATGCTCCTTGGGAAACTGGTTTCACAGTTTTTGACTCCATAAGTGACACTGTGTCATACTGGTCAGACCTATTTATTGACACGTGTAAACAGTTTATTCCGTTCCGCGTGGTCACTATTCGACCCAGGGACAAGCCCTGGATCAACTGTAATATCAAGAGGCTAATAAGGCAGCGCAATCGCGCGTGGAACAGATACAAATGCCAGACACAAAAGCCTCGGCCTCACACGCTCCTCATTACTCAAAATATTGAACGCCTCTTTCAGTTATACAAACGGAAACGTAACTTTACAGTCAACGCTATTAAAAGCTCCATTCGTCTTTACTTTACCAAACTCCGATCTGAACTAGACTCAAGAGAGATAAACTCTAAAAGGTGGTGGAACCTTAGCAAATCTATTCTCGGTCACAAACTTTATCAAAACATACCAACTCTTATTGACGGTGGAAGGAATATTTCTTCTGATATTGAGAAGTCAGTGACCTTCAACAAGTATTTTGCTGATCAGTGTAAGACTCCACATGATGACAATCCTCTGCCCTTGCCCGACCTTGCCTTCCGAACTGAGGCCCGCCTGTCTATATTTCAAGTGCAAGTAAATGATGTGGAAAAGATTTTAAAATCTCTGAAAACCAGTTCTGCTTGTGGTCCTGACGGTATAGGCAACACCCTTCTTAAATACTGTGCCCCCTCAATCTCACGTTCTCTCACTGATCTGTTCAATCTCTGCTTATCCAACTCATATTTTCCAGATCCCTGGAAGAGGTCCAACGTGTGCCCCGTTTTTAAGAAAAGTAACAAACAGTCAAAGGAAAATTATAGGCCTATTTCACTCCTCTGTAATGTCTCTAAAGTACTTGAGCGTCTAGTTTATAACGTTTTCTATGAGTATCTAACCTCTAACAATTTACTTTCTGCTAAAAACTCTGGCTTTAAGAAAAACGATTCCACCATAAATCAACTTGTTAGCATACTTCATACTATTTACAGTGGCCTTGAGTTGGGCCATGAGGCCCGTATGGTTTTTCTGGACATATCCAAGGCCTTTGACAGAGTCTGGCACGCTGGTCTACTTTTTAAACTGAAACAATTGGGGTTTGAAGATCCTGTGTTACTATTTATAGAAAGCTATCTCTCAAACCGACTTCAACGTGTTACTATTGGAGGACAGACCTCACCTTGGCTCCCTATAGAGGCTGGAGTGCCCCAAGGTTCGATCCTTGGTCCCCTACTTTTCCTCGTTTACATTAACGACATCACTGTCAACATCACCTGTGACATCCGTTTATTCGCAGATGATACCAGTATTCTTGAAATTGTCCACGAACCAATGGCCACAGCTGAAAACCTTAATTATAATCTTATACAAATTCATCGTTGGGGCAAGCTCTGGCTTATGACATTTAATGCCATAAAATCCATCTCAATGACCTTCTCAGCTAAGCGACATAAGCCAGATCATCCTCCCCTACTTCTTGGAAACACACCGATACCTGAGGCCACTCTACATACTCACCTTGGAGTTACACTCTCAAGTAACTTGTCATGGCACCAGCATATAACACGTATTGTTAATAAAGCCAGCCAACGGCTTGCTCTTTTACGCAGACTCAAATATAAACTCTCCCGCCAAACACTCATACGGCTGTACAGTACAATGATTCGTCCTATCCTCGAATATGGGTGTGTCCTGTTTGACAATTGCACTGAAAACCTGTCACAATCTATAGAAGCTGTTCAGTATGAGGCAGCCAGGATCTGCCTTGGCGCAACTAGATACACTCCACGTGTCTTACTTCTCGAAGAGCTTGAATGGCAAACTCTGGCAAATCGGAGGAAATACTTTAAACTTATTCTTTTCTTTAAAATGTACAATAGGTTAACTCCACAATACTTACATGATCTCGTTCCTCGTGACGTTGCATTCACTACTGGGCGCCTTTTGAGAAATCGTACTGAATTACGCCAAATTAGGTTCACCACCAATCGCTTCGGCGATTCATTTCTCCCGTCTGCTATCAAATTATGGAATAACCTCCCGGTTGATACTCGTCTCACCAATTCCCTGCCGCAGTTTAAATCTAAATTAAATCTATTACTCTTAAGTGTTGACAAAAAGCCCACATACTTTAAACATGGAAGTCGTTTTCTGAACATATGCCACACGCAGTTACGTCTTAACTTCTCTGTTTTAAACGCCCATCTACATCATGTCAATATCCTTCCAGCCTCAACGTGTGCATGCTCTCATACCACTGAAGATACGAAACATTACCTTTTGTTCTGCCCCAAGTTCACTGTGCAAAGGGTCCGTCTACTGAACACTGTGTGTCACTTACTCGCTCCAGGTGTAAATCCGACTTTAATAATTCAGTGCTCTAGTGACATTTTACTAAATATTCTCTTGAAAGGTAGTGAGGACTTGCCAGACACTGATAATGTATTCATCTTTGAGGCTGTTCAGACATTCTTATCAGAATCTAGACGTTTCATCTACTAATTTAGTATATGATCTAATTATAAGTCTCCACTATCTGGCATCAATTGTATTATTCGTGTACAAGCCGTGAATTTAGTCTTCTGTTCTCGTCCAGTGTGTATTGTATATATTCCTGTGCGTCCTTTTATGTACTGGAGAGCCTCCAGATTAGTCTTTGTGTACTATTAGGCAATCCAGAGAAAATAAATATGTTTATACTATACTATATGGCTCTGGGGAGAGCTGTGAGTGCTTCTACAGTGATGCAGCAGTGCCAATGTAGTGACAGTATGGTTCTGGGTAGGGTTGTGAGTGCTTATACAATGATGCAGCAGTGCCTATGTAGTGACATTATGACTTTGGGAGGGCTGAGAGTGCCTGTAGAATGATGCAGCAGTGCCTATGTAGTGACATTATGGCTCTGGGGAGAGCTGTGAGTGCTTCTACAATGGTGCAGCAGTGCCTATGCAGTGACAGTATGGCTTTGGGAGGGCTGAGAGTGCCTGTAGAATGATGCAGCAGTGCCTATGTAGTGACATTATGGCTCTGGGGAGAGCTGTGAGTGCTTCTACAGTGATGCAGCAGTGCCAATGTAGTGACAGTATGGTTCTGGGTAGGGTTGTGAGTGCTTATACAATGATGCAGCAGTGCCTATGTAGTGACATTATGACTTTGGGAGGGCCGAGAGTGCCTGTAGAATGATGCAGCAGTGCCTATGTAGTGACATTATGGCTCTGGGGAGAGCTGTGAGTGCTTCTACAATGATGCAGCAGTGCCAATGTTGTGATAGTATGGTTCTGGGCAGGGTTGTGAGTGCTTCTACAACGATGCAGCAGTGCCTATGTGGTGACAGTATGGCTCTGGGGAGAGCAGCAGGTGCCTGTACAATGATGCAGCTATCACCAAGGCAAAATATTGGCTCCAATGTGAAATTTAATATTTTCTCTTTCTGAAAGAATTTTGGCTTTGTGTTTGGTAAAAGCTACTTCGGGAGGACAGACTTAAAATAACTGTTAACACTGTTATTTAATTGCCTCAGTTTGTTCTTACCATCTGCATTGTCTCAGTTGCCAGTGACTGATGATTCTAAGCCATCCAGCCTCAACTGTCAGACTTGTATGGAGGTGTCAAAAACAATAGACAAAGTCTCAACCTACAGATTATTACTTCTGACACGTTTTAGTCAAAGTTGAAGTATTTTTGGCATGTAAAGCAGGGTATATGACAGGTGACATATTTGATCAGAGAAACTGATATGTTTTTACTGTCTGAATTCCATGTATTCTGATTGGATGAAAGTGTGTAAGGTTCCAGTCATCTTAGAGATAGTTTCTCAATAAATATCAACATAACTTGGAGTAAAGTAGAGACTGCCTTAAGCCCAAGAGCAACTGCCAGGGACTGCTTGACCTTCTCTGTATCAGCAACATGGAAGAATAAAGACTGGAGAGAATAATTCAAGTTCACATGCTGGACTACAACACTAAATGATACAGCAGTGCCCATGAAGTGACAGTATGGCTTTTATTTGGGGAGGGCTGGGAGTGCCTGTACACTGAGGGACTGTGAGTGGGTATACAGTGATGCAGCAGTGGTGCTAAGTTCAGTGCAGTAGCATGTACCACTATTGAGTCTGCAGTGTTCAGTGTGCTGCAGGCAGACTCTTTTTTTTTGTCCATACAGCTGGAGATATTTTAAAACTTTTTTTTTTTTCATCAGAATGGCAGGTGAAATGCATAAAAAGGATAAGCATTGCAGGTCAATGTCGCCATAAAGATAATTAATGTGTGTGTGTAACCATCATCATAATTGTTCAACACTTTGTGAAAGTAAACCATGCATGTATATTAGAAAACTGTTCCCTTGTGAGTGAGACCTGTCAGGGCATTGACTGCTCATATACAGTGAAACCTCTCTTAAAAGACCATCCCTAGGGATGACCAAACTGTGCTACCTGAAGGCACTCGGTCTTTGAAGGTTTGGAAGTAACAAGAAAAATCCAGAGCAAAGTATCCTGGAAAGGTATTCTTGGCAGGAAATCATCAACATCATCATCATCGTGGTCCCTCAAGACAGGGATCACTGTAGTCTACAAGTCTGTGCAAAGTGGTGAACTTTGCTGTGTGCTCTGAGTTCCTTGTGTAGAATCAGTGTGTGAGAACTTCACTGTTGGGAATGTGGCCATACAATGTATGTTCACAGTGGTACCTGTTGTTTATGAAGCCTCCTCCCACTGTCTGCTAAAACTAGTCTCACATACATGTATGTCAGGTGGTCTTTAATTACAGGTAACTTTGATGTAGACATTAAAGTACTTAGTGTCTTTACAGCACATTTTGGAGCTATGTGGTCTTTTAGGAGAGGTGGTCTTTGTAGCAGGTACAACTATATTTGGTCCTGTATGAACCCTTTGGTAAACAGGGTCTCCATGTACCTGGATCAGGACACAACATTTGTGTGGCTTTACAGACTGCTGCATCAGTATACTCTTTACAGTAGAACCTCTAATTAAGACCACCTCCATAAAGAGACCATTTCTATATTAAGACCAATTTACAGACCCATTTTAGTTTATCCTTAATTAAATTATCCCATTAGGACCACTTCTCTATTAAGACCACTTTTCAGTTCCTTGGGTCATCTTGATAGGGAGATTCCACTGTAAATATACAAAAAAAAAGAGAAAAGAAGATAAAAAAGAAGTTGCTCAGCTTACAGTGTCAGTTGCTTGGTGCCTGGTGATGGGGTAGATGTATGTATGCAGTACACGTATTGTCTGAATGAGCTGGTGCCATGTTCATATCATGTGTTATGCTTGGTGCGGTCTCCGTGTCACATGAGGTATGTTTCAGTTTCTTGATAACCTGAATGATCTCCTGTGTTAACTCATATCCTTTGCATTCTGTACAGTGAAACTTGATTTAATTGTGCAGAACCATTTCAACTGATTGCAGAATTTTGGTCTCTGAAAACAAGCAGTCTTTCATGAGTGGTTTGAATTACAAAGAAAAATCACAGGAAGACTGCTTTAACATGCAGCCTGAAAAGGTTGCCATTCAAAATAGGTGTTTTCTGACATGAATGGCCTTTCGTGACTTGAACCGTAACATGCATATTGAAGACTCAATAAATCATATCGGCAGGATAATGAAAAAAAAAATAATAGCTTTTATATATGTGTGAGCGTGAAAAGCTGAATTGTTGCGGTAGGAGAGAACTAATAAAACTAGAATTTATGGAATGACAGGAAGGGTGGTATGGTACACAAACGTGACTGTAGATGTATAGCATGTTATAGCAGGGACCACTCTGACCATTGGCCAATTATCCAAATGCTAATGTTTCATGAATTTGGCTAAAGAAATCCTGTGGAATCTCCCTATTAAGACCACCTAAAGGCCAGAAAATGTGGTCTTAATAAGGGAGTGGTCTTAGTTGGGATATAATTTAAGGGTCAACAAAAATGGGTCGGTAAATTGGTGGTCCTACTATGGAAATGGCCTCTTTATGGAGATGGTCTTAATTAGAGATTCTACTGTATATGTGAATGGCTACAGCATTTTAAAAGTAAAAGTTCAAGGGCCATAACAGAAACTTTGTTGATTTTGCTAATATTTCCAATTTTGGCTGCAGACTTTTGGACTCTATATTTATTCCTGTATAGTGCCTCTACATTAGTGTAGAAGTATAATAGTTTATACGCATGTATGTAGAAGTTATAATACATATTCATGTATATAGAAGTTAATATACTGCATGTACAGTTGTGTAGAAGTTAAAATACACAGACTTGTATGTGAAACTTGCAGTACATATATGTCGAGGTTGTATAACATAGATATGTGTGTGTGTGGAAGTGACTGGTGTTTTACATATACTAGTGTCTTCTTGTTGTTGAACATTAGGGTGTGAAATGCCAGTGGTACTGATAAGCAACAATAGTCAAATCCTCAAGAGGCAAGGGGTCATCAGTACACATCTGCAATGCTGTGATCCATATGTTACATGAGATTTGATGCTAGGACCCTAAGTTGGTGTCCAAATGTCTTTTAGACACAACCACATCGGCCAATAAGAGGCTAGTCTAAATCTATCTCTATCAGAGACAATTTACTTTCAAAAAACAATGCATACATGCATCAGTAACATAGCTGTTGAATGCATACAAAATGAAGCAGTCAGTAGTCAAGTGGTGTCAAGCCATTTGGGTGCAGCAGTTAACATCTATAAATGCACATTGCTTGCTGACAGTGTCCCAGGGCAGGGACACTTGTATACCAGTCCTTCTGGCTTGCTTGACACCAAACATGGCTATGCATATATCCAATATTCAAAACTCTGGACATAGTGAGTTTAATATTTTCAGCGCAGCCTCAATTTTGTAATCTGTTGACGACTGATTGGCTACATATGATCGGCATAGTTATGGATGTCAGTGGGTCACTATTTTCGTTCATCTCAGATGCTCATCCTGGGCAACTGGTGATTTTCCAACAATTGAGGCCTTTCCATATTTGGCATTTTATATTAATAAGGCCACAGGTTGTTACAATACACAACTGCTACAGCAATCTTGCATCCAAAACCAAACTTGCAAGAGCATGAACGGTTGAGTTAACTTAACGACACACATGTTGCAACGACTTGTGCATATTCTCTCCCAGGCAGGAGGTGAGTGAGCCCATTAATTGTACAATACATGCTGTATTTGATGAGAGTATCATGGGAACCTGTTATTACAAAACAGAAAAATGTGACAATGCATGTACAGACATGACATCAGCATTAATCTTGTCAGATATGTACATACTATCACCCTATTATCACCAGCGTACCCTCCATGGTATTGCAAACATCATTTTAAGCACACTTATGTCATTGTTGCCTTGTATGGTTAATTTTATAGATGTCGTTTTTGTTGTGAAAGTATCCCTTGATTTTCCCATTGTGTATGAAGTGTGTCAATTGTGGGGATTTGTGTCTTGATACATGATCATTTAGATAATGTGCCAGCATTTGTAACTGTTACTCTATTGCCCCTGGGCTCTGGAGACCACAAAACCACAACCACAAACAAATGTGGCCACTGCAGTCCGTGGAATGCATGAATTTGCACACATTTTCAAGTGTGTGAGCTTTCAGGTTTGACATGGCTGCAGAATGTACCTGATAATTCCTTTCTGATTTCATTGTTTTTCTCTGATGGTCAGACAGACAAGTGAGCAATGAAAAAAAGTCAGAAAATTTACAGTGCCTTCAGAAGTTTCAAGCCCAAGTTGTTTGTGTGTATCATGTATTACAAATTTGGTTGCTTCTGATTTTTTTTCCCCTTTGGATATTGTGGTATGTTTGAGAAACACCTGACAGCTTGATGTGTTTATCATGCCCTGATACTACATGTACATTACTATCATTAAACAGTGGCTACCTGATAGCCTTTTCATTCCTATGATATGTGGTTAAGGACAGACAGTTTCAAAATATTTGAGACATGGCGGTGCATAATGATGAATCATTGCAGGTTTTATCCTGATTGACTTGCGCAGGTACGGAACATGTGGGATTGAAACTGACTTAAGGGATGGTTCAATAGTGCAAATTCACTCCATTTATTTGTCTTTTTATTTTCACTTATTTCACTGATGATGCAAAAACCAAAAATTAAAAAAAAAAAAATACAATGAAATAGTATTTTAACATGGGTTTGATGGGAACTGTGTGCAAAATAGTGAAATTAAAACTTCAGTTAAATGCATGAAATTTAAAAAAAAAAAGCATACAGGCAAAAATAAGCACATTGACAGTATTCTTGTCAGCTGACATGTGGCTCTTCTTCTGCTCTGTTGGATACAGTTGTATCTGCCATTTAAGACTGTCCTAACTACCAGCAAAAAGGCCTGACATTGTAGGCAGTCTGAAAATACAGGCAGTTAAATGTATCAGGGAAATAGAATCCAGTGTTATAAGAGGCCAGTCTGAAAAAGAGACCTGTGCAGTCTGTCACAAGAGAGGGTTTGTATAGCTTGTGCCACTGTATCAGATAATCCACCATCCTGTATCATTTAGATGAATGTAATAAAATATGAATATTGTGGGGGGGGGACCTGTAACTTCGCTTCTCCTACATAGAGAAACTGCAACTGCACGTGACGGACCTGCAACAACCTGGCCATGTGTTGATGTGTCCGAGTTTGACCTGAATTAACCTGGTAGTGTGGTGGTGTGCAACTGGCTGTGTGTTGGTGTGCCAGTCTGATCTGGATCAACCTGGCTATGTGTTGGTGTGTCCTAATCTGACTTGGATCAACTGGCTTTGTATTGGTGTGCCAGTCTGATCTGGATCAACCTGGATGTGTGTTGAGGTGCCAGTCTGATCTGGATCAACCTGGGTGTGTGTTGGGGTGCCAGTCTGATCTGGATCAACCTGAGTGTGTGTTGGGGTGCCAGTCTGATCTGGATCAACCTGGGTGTGTGTTGGGGTGCCAGTCTGATCTGGATCAACCTGGGTGTGTGTTGGGGTGCCAGTCTGATCTGGATCAACCTGGCTGTATTGGCATGTCCGACTTGGATGGACTGGCTTTGTATTGGTGTGCTAGTCTGATTTGGATCAACGTGGCTGTGTGTTGGTGTGCCAGTCTGATCTGAATCAACTTGGCTGGGTGGTAGTGTGCCAGAATCTGACCAGTTGTTAACAGTTTTTATTTTTCTAAATTTTTTACACATCACTACATTTACACAAGCATTATGTCACTTGATTGGAATATATATGTGTGTGTCTGTGTGTGTGTAATTGCCTAGATAATTTCCATTAAATTTGTGTGTGTGTGTGTGTGTGTGTGTGTGTGTGTGTGTGGACTTCCCTAGGTAATTTCCATTAAATAGGACAATGCTGAACGCTTTGCACTAATGAAGAAAGTGAAATCTATTTGCTGTATGCACATTAACTCTTTTTGTGCTGGTTACATTTTGGCAACATTAATGTAGAACAAGATTTCCTGGCTGCTCAGTGATGTAGCTGTCAACATTGAATTTCAAACATGTTTACATTTGCCTGTAAGGTAGCTGCTCCAGTATGTAAGCAGAGACCTGTGCCAGTATATGCAGTGTGTATAGGTCAGTGTTGATACAGCTGGCATCCATATCAATTAACCATTTCCTCTCACTGGAATTGACCTTAAAATATCCAAGTCGCTCAACATTTGAGTTTGAAGTTAGCATCTTCCATGGCACATTGATTGATGTCAGGTTTGTATTACTATTTGACAGTGGTATATTGTTGTATGTGGCCAACCTTCTGCCACAGAAAAGTGGCCGTATACAGCATGTGACTTGTCACACAGGCAAGTTTAATAAATTAAATCTAGTAGCTAGGCAAATGTAGCCAGAAAGAGCATGCAACCTCTCAGGGCAGTGGTTGTGTGAAGCAGGTACCACTCGACTTTGCACGTTGATCCATATCTATGTCGAATTAGGCTGGGTACTGCATGTGGAAATTAAAAACTGTGAAAATTAAATTCTGCGATGAAGACAAGACAGTTTTCAGACCAACAATTACATGGTAAACATGTGGTTTGTACTGGATGATTAGTATTCAGTTGTGTAAAATTTTATTCATTTAGAAATGATAAAACATAAGTATAAAAGTGCTGTGATAGTGGTGTGTAATAATAGCATGATCAAACAGTCAAGTTTGCTGGAAGTGTAAAATTAAATGAATATTTACACAGTTGACTTTCAAAGAGAATCTGAATTGCTGCATGATGTTGTGGTTAGTGAGAAATAGCTGGATACTTTGTGCTTCTGCATCATTAATGATGAATGAATTCTTTGGCCCCCCCCCCCCGAAAAAAAGTCCCTTTCTTCTGACAAAGATATATATATATATATATATATATATATATATTCTATATATATATAACAGGCAGACAGGTTTTGCGGTTACTCACTCATCTATGGTGTATACACAGTCACTTTTGTTATTTCAGTGTGTCTCACAAACATGGAAGATTTTTGTTCAAATTTGGCACAGGGGTGTGTCACAAGGCAAAGATGCAATATTTGGAATTTGGATCCCTGTGGTTTGTTTATGAATATAAGGTGCCACCAAATGATGTGACACAGCAGACTGTTGATTTGTGCTGGTTCTGATGGCATGGTTGTCTGCGAAACAGGCCTTGTACCTCCAGCGAAGTAAAATCAGAGCATAAAAGACAGTCTGCTTCACAGGCAAATGGCATGGTCATCATGTGGAAAAGTAAGTGTGAGTACTAGAAGGTCTGCTCAGCAGGATGAAATATTTAGTGGAAAGAGAGAAAAAGTTATTTTTGTGTGGAACAGAGGGTTAATTATCACCAGAGTCGCACAGCTGGATCCTAGACCCATGGTTTAGTGTTGTATCCAGGGATCAAAGACGTACTCTTCGGGTACCTGGTTTCCAAGCCAGGTACGGTATCAAATCACAAAGTCTTCCTAGCAGAGAGACCTTGATGGAAATGTGTTCTAAGAAGGACCATTCAATATCATACGTGACATTTCGTTTCTGAACAGACCTGTTTTAGACCCAAGGATCTGTATTTTTTCAGTGTGACTACTTGGAGTAGAATTGAACCAACACACGTATTAGATGACAGCAGGTGAGACTGCAATGACCCGGTCACCTGATAAATGTGCTAGCACTCTGATGCCTTTTCTAGTGCTTTGTTTGGTACACTTTACTTTCCCTTCATAACATGATAAGACTTTCACTGGTTCTGCAGTTGCTACAATCATGAAGGGCATACTATTTGACAAATCCTTTAGTTCCTTGAACAAAATTTTGTCACATTACAGTTTCAGCTGGGGCACAGTCCATAGAACAATTCTTGTCAAGCATTGAATTCATCGTTTGAGTGCTCTGTATTTGCCTGAAATAAAAAGATCAATCACCAACAAAATTAACTTGATTGAAGCAGCACTGGTCCTCTGTAGCAATATTGTTAATTCCTTCCACTATGCCGGATGGGAGTGGGCTGATGCCAGACAGAAATGAGGTAATGCCATTCAGTGTCTGACCCCTCAGTGAGTGCATGTAACAGTTGGAAACGTGCTTTGGGGAAAACATTCGTACACACATTAAAAAAGGTTTTGATCAAAAGATACAAAACCCCATATGTGTGCAACAACATACAAAATATACATACAGTTTCCCATGATCATATTTTACGTGTTCATAGAGGACAGTGCTGGGTGAGGCGTGCTCCACGCATACAGGTGATACTGACCTGGCTGCTTGAGAATCATCTGGGGACAAGGCAGCAAAGTGCCAGACGCATTGATAACTTGATTTTGCTCTGGGTTCAGTTGTTGTTGTATTATATATGTTCATAGTTGACTGATCACTGCACTGAAGTCCCTGCTTTGAAAGGCAACCACAAGGGCA